>JAUJPP010000005.1:22343151-22663640 GCA_030562195.1 Nipponacmea schrenckii
AAGGTGGGGTCTCACTTTTATACGTCCGTATTTATGTTTCACCCGTAGGGAAGGGGGGGGGGGTGATGGATTTATTGCTCATTTTCTGGGGAAATTGGCGTATTGACATGCTTAACCTTCGAGTAAAATTTCCATGGAATATTCCTATGCCTTGTCGGATTTTTTCACAGGGTCTACGTTTTTTACCTGGTGGGGTCGTCCTTTTATACCTTTTTTTACGTCCGTATTTATGTTTCACCCTGTAGGGAAGGGAGGGGGTGATGGATTTTGCTCATTTTCTGGGGAAATTTGCGTGTTGACATGCTTAACCTTCGAGTTAAATTTCAATGGAATATTCCTATGCCTTGTCGGATTTTTTCACAGGGTCTTCGTTTTTTACCTCGTGGGGTCTTCCTTTTTTAGGTCTTCGTTTTTTACCTCATGGGGTCTTCCTTTTTTTAGGTCTTCGTTTTTTACCTCGTGGGGTCTTCCTTTTTAGGTCTTCGTTTTTTACCTCATGGGGTCTTCCTTTTTTAGGTCTTCGTTTTTTACCTCATGGGGTCTTCCTTTTTTAGGTCTTCGTTTTTTTACCTCGTGGGGTCTTCCTTTTTAGGTCTTCGTTTTTTACCTCGTGGGGTCTTCCTTTTTACGTCTTCGTTTTTTACCTCGTGGGGTCTTCCTTTTTTAGGTCTTCGTTTTTTACCTCGTGGGGTCTTCCTTTTTTAGGTCTTCGTTTTTTACCTCGTGGGGTCTTCCTTTTTAGGTCTTCGTTTTTTACCTCATGGGGTCTTCCCTTTTTAGGTCTTCGTTTTTTACCTCGTGGGGTCTTCCTTTTTTAGGTCTTCGTTTTTTACCTCATGGGGTCTTCCCTTTTTAGGTCTTCGTTTTTTACCTCGTGGGGTCTTCCTTTTTAGGTCTTAGGTCTTTGGGTCTTCGTTTTGTACACACCCGGTCGTTCACTGACAAATAAAATGCGGAATAACAAATATACAGTTTCCTATAAAAACACGGACTACCATACTATACATAACAATTAATCGAAAAGTTATGAGTTATGAACTTCGTCTTATACCTTGATTGCAATAACAATCTTTCTTGTAACACTGGAGTTTGTAAATGAGTAATTTGATTGGACTGTACCCCAGCAAATACAACCGCCTTTATTCTCTGGCGAACTATCCAATCATATTGTCATTATTATTTAGAGTCAAGGTATAAGCAGAAGCTCGTAATACATTTACACTGTGAAGATGGTTGAGTTTTTTTTACTCCAGGAGCTTATTGTTAACATTACATTATTAAGAATCTCACCAGATCTGAATCTTTCAATTAGAAAAATATCCAAATTTGGTCCAATGCTACATATTATCTCAATCTCTCGAAGGGGACAATTTCTGATCGATTTGATCAAAGATCACTAGAAATTAACAGTCGGAAGCAATATGTATACATGATTATAAATCTTTAAAAAAAAAATCCTTTATTCAACGAAGCTGCACACACAACTTTAGCATTCCTTAAAATCCAATCACATTATCAACTGATGAAACATTCCAAATAATTATATTTAGGAAATGTGTAATTATACAGTGTTAATGAATAAACAATGACGCACTTGATATGAATATTACAGTATATACCGTGGGATGTTCTAGAAAGTGTAGGTTGATGACATCTTACAATACATTTCAAAAACTAGGATATACACGGGGAAAGTTTAAACATGTATGCCACTCTTTAATCAACAAAGAGCATAGTTTCACAACTCTTTTTTAACCGCCACACCCAAAGAGCAATCATTAGAGCCCCTCAAATCCCATAATACTAAAGCAACGTTTTGGATATATACATGAACAAACCAACATCCGTTGCTTAAGGAAATGCTCAAACCCCAAATAGACATTTAATTCATTCTAAATTTATTATTCAAGCTTATCACAATAATATCATATGATACAATATGTACTTAAGTCATGTGGTTGCAATATAATGTTATCATTTGTGCAGATTGCAATAGTTGTTGACAAAGCGATTTGAATCATTTGATATGCAATCTACCGCACTGAAAGTACACATACGAAACTACATACTACATGGAAATAACAAACACGACCGTAGTTCACAGACATTTTGAATCCCCAACTTGAAACTTCATAATATTTAAACAAAGACGTCACATCACATTTTTTCAAAATTCGACTTCTATAATGTGGAGAGATTCAAAATGGTTGTAAAATAAATTCGTGTGAGTTATTTCCACGTAATAAACATAAATAGTTTCGTTTGGACAGGTACGTCATGAACTAGAGTTGGTTGTTAACTTGTATTCAAAAACCAAGATTTATACAAGCTATTCAATCAAAAAGATGTTATACCTTCAAATAATTCATTACAATATATAACTAGATTGTATACACGAGAGAATCTTAAACATGTGTATATGGCATAATATGTTACTCATGAAATGAGTTGCGAGGAAAATGTGTTATCCCACAAGGAATTGATTCATAATTTGTATTTGCCATAAGAAAGATTGAAATTCTTTTATCACTATCAATATCCTCACCTTTTCCTTACGTTACAGGACCCACTGTGGATCAATGAGTTACGACGCTTGCTCGCTAACCTGAGGGTTAAAACCTGGTAAATGTCGAGACGAACTTTCATTGTCAGTTTTCATTTCTCATTGTCAGTGATGCAGGTCGGAAGGCCTAACATGGAAAAGCGTCTAGCTGTTCGGATATAGTGTCCGTGTGTTACGTTTAAAAATCCATCGACAGTTGGTAATTGCGAAAAGAGTAGGCTAATGCCGCTGTCCTAGCAAATTTCCGCTCATTGCACATTGCATGAGTAGGCCTAGGACGTAATCTTCATTTATTTTTCCTTACGCCTTATACCTCGTTTCTACAGAAAGTTATTGCTTTCATTTTAATGTTAACCTCTTTGCACCTTCTATAAATGAGATCTAAGCTAATACATTCACATAACAACCAAATTCAATCTTTTGTTCAAACTATTGTATCGTATAACATTAAATAATACAGGAATGAATTTAAGTGACTTGTTTACTTGCCATGTTGTTCAGAATAGGTGGCGCATGAATACACGTACTGCGAGTACATGAACCCGGTAACAGAACTGTTGTAAAAGACATAATTTCCTGTGTAAAATACTCAATAGATATTTTTAGCTATCCGTCGATAATGAATATTTAAAATTTAAAATTGTGGTTTTGAGAAAAAGATAAGGTCTAAAACTGTCTAGAATTTCTCATTTTGAAAAATGTATAAACCATCATGTTGGTATGCATTTTGCCAAGATACAAAGAACAATTAAAAACCATGTATATTATATTTCTGTGTTACAGTTAGTCCGTCAATCAGTCATCTAATTTAGAAGGTCAACGTATAGCTATGCTTGTTTTGACATATCGGGTTCTCTTAAAGAATCTTCAGATACAGTCTCAAGAACCTTTTCGTGTTACACTAAATCAAAATCGCAGTTTAAATTGAGCTAAAAATAAAAACTTCAAGTTATTAGATGGATTATGTTTATTCTTATTTAACCTTGTTTAGGCCACTTGACCCAAATTATATTAATCTGAGATTAAACAATAACAGATATTATTCTTACCCAACTTATTTGAAGTGTTTGACCTCCATTTTACAATCGGATTAAGTTTATTTTATATTTTGAGCTTACGAAATCCGAGTTTATTGGGGTATATTTTGTTCAGAATATTATTTGGATTTCAAATTTATGATTAACATGATAAGTTAATCTAAGGCAATTATTGTAACATACTGGAAGGTAAACTAAAGTTATTGTTTCGTAGACTTGTCGGCTATGACGAAACAAAATGTATTGTGAATGTGAATCTATGAATGTAGTGTGGTTTACAGATTATCGCAGATGCTAGTTCGAAACTGACTCTATTCCCAGCCTGCGATAGCTATTTGGACAGGTATGGACACATTTCGTGTCCCGCCGTTCTGTTTCTATTTGACCTTTAGAGGACTGGCGACACTATACAGTGTATTATGAGGGAAATTTACCCAGTACAGAGAAACGAAAGGCAGACGTCAAATCAGAAGCCCAAACCATATCTGTCCCAATAGCTATCAGAGGCTGGGAGTAGAGTCAGCAAGTGTCGGACTACACAGATGCCAACATTATTCTTTCAGCTCTTAAATTATACTTTAATCATCCCACACAAACTGTGGTCAATGTTAGTGACTTGTCAACTGACGGAAACCTGGGTAACAAACAAAAATCAACACTTTCATCTTGACAGCTGGTTCGCAGTAAACTTAACATTTCCAGTTTTGATGAAAGGTCACGTATTTCATGACCTTTGAACTATTTTGCTGAACTAGCTATAATCTGTTACACCTCTATATCGGTAACGTTATGACGGTGTGACATAACCTTACGACTTATATTATGTCACATTGCGTCAAGTCTAGTGAGAATAAGATGGTCCGTTATATGAGATAATAAGTATCTAAAGAGAGGTATATAAAACCTAGGTTAAAATTACACTTTGACATAACAGCACTTATCTATGAGTGGTAAACTAGACAAGAGGACTTGGTCAAAGAAAAATTTTATATTTAATTCCAATCAAATTTAATTGAAAGGGTGGACTGTTTATTTTGTGACGCCAATCTTAATGACATGGCGACAGACTGAGAGGGTAACATTCTTGTCAAAATTGGTGGTATCTACAGTATACATTTCTGACACAAGCTATTATGCCAGTGTCAGTAACTAGTGTCAAGGACTGTTAATTACAGAAAATATATATGCCAACCCAAATGACAGAAGAGTCTTAAATTTCTTCGTATTTCCGAAATATGATAAATGTTATTGGAAGGTCCACTGTTGATGTTCTGATTTGTCATATCTTTGCAACACTACTGGCCAATATTATCAAATAATTATCTTGCAAGACATGACGTTGATCTTTCCATTGGTATTAGCTTGTATACTTTCTCCAGCTGTTAGAATTGTAAACTTAAAGGGGCCAGGCTTGATTTGTTTCGGACAATCATCCGACAGCCTCAAACACATGAAATCGTTTGCTTAGCTAATCAGAAATAGTCTACAGAGCTTACCTTTGAAATTTGAGCCTTCAAATTCATGTGTATCCATAATTATCCGTGTTTGAAAAATCATAACGTCTTAAGAAATTACGAACGTCCCGCCATATTGGAAAACGGTTCGTCTTGATAATCAAAGAGTTATCCTTCCCGTCGTGCAATAGCGGTCATCTATATAAACAGACTACAACGCATTTTCAATTGTAGACTTTGTCAACAGGACACACAATTTTCAGACTGACTGGAGACCAGCCGCGTACAGCACGGAAAATAAATGAAAAGTGAAATTTTTTGTTTGAGGTATATTTCAAGGTATTTTGCGATTTTCTTAGAGTTTGAGTATTTCTGAGGACTGTTAAAATGTAACAAAGGCCCAAAACGACCCCTAAAAATCAAGCCTGGGCCTCTTTAACTATCGAAACACAATACTTTATCAATGAAAACAATACATTACCTGCAATCATCTGATATTAAGTTATATCATTTAGGGCTTTAGTGGCGAAAAACTTTCTAATGAGGCCCTCCCAGGCATTCAGGCAAAGCAAAAGCTGTTTTACACCGATGTAAAATAATATCTTCGATCTATAATAGGGCCTAATAAAATCACGGGCCAATTTCACAAAGAAAAGGCATTTGGAAAACACAAAAAACTAGCTAGTGAAAGTTCCCGTAAGCGATACCAAATGATCTGACATCAGCTTTCGATTTAACTCGATTAGAATAAGAAGAGATGATACTTTAAACCGTGTTATACTCAGAATCGCCCCAAGGGGTTGATTAATTAGAAGGAAAAAATATCTGATATTCGATTACATCTCATATTATCTTGCTGATTATGTATACTTTCCTTTGAGTAATCTCAAATTTATGTAAATGCACTTAAATTATCGTGATAGTAATCTTAAACTCAACACTATCATACATGTTATTGCCATCTCCAACCTCTGCACTTTTTCATATCTTCCCTTTGGAAATATGGCGATTTGCTAGACAAGGACTAGTGTAAGCAAAGTTTAACGATGAATTTCATAGAAGTGATTGATGGTCAGGATTCGCCATTTTAGGGCTTGCTCTGGGTCTTGAACAGGTGAGCAGTCTTCAAAACTCCTGTACTAGAGATGCAAACAAACAAAAATTCGCATAATCCCTTCAAATATATTTCTACTTTCTATTTCTTGATATTATGAAGGAAAGAAAAGAAAGAAACAACTATATTTTACAACAACTTAAGTTCACAAGTCTTAGAATTATGATGTGTTTTCTATATATATTGCGGAGTTTCAAGTAATGGCGAGTCGTCATTTTAACTTCTCTTTAAAACCTTACATTGATTGGGTTTATTCAAAATGATTAGAATATGAACTGTTTCATTTTTAACTCTGACAGATCAGGAGTTATAGAGGGAAGCAAAGACAAAGGATGTCATTTATTTCAGTGAATGAGTCACGTGTTCTATTTAAGATCTCGATTTAAATGAAGGTTGTATTGTATTTTGATTTAACATCTGTTTGGCTTTGAGCAACTTTCACCATACTTTCAGAACACTGTATAGGGCTAACACATAATCCTATTTCGTTATACATATATGTACGATATTTACAGCTACTGCAGTGGGGGTTTGGTTTTTAAGATAGCTTTTAATTTCATACAATATATGTCACCTTGGAGTGATATGGAGAATCCTGGAAATGGTTGACACCATGAATCATCACTAATCCTACAAAAAACAGTATTGTATAACGAACAAGCGTTTTTGAAAAACGTATGATATATCGAATAATATATCACATTGTTTTTGTTCCAATCAATCTGTGCCAGAAAACTGCAGAGTTCTGTTACAACTATGTCATATTATTTTCCCGGAAGACATTAAGCCATTAAAACTAGAGAAGATTGATAGATTTGTTTTCTTCATTTTTATAAAACATTAATATCAAGGTTCTTTGCGACTGGTTTAATGAACAAATAACAAGATGTTATATATCTGACAAAGAGATGAAAAGGGTAAATAGGCTTCGTAGATTTTCCGCCATTTATCAAATCATTTTGTTTTCAAATCAAATTATTCAGTTAAACGACAGATCCAATGAATATTGAAAAAACGTAGGAGGTCATTAGCAACTGTATATCCACAGAGAGACTGCAGGGCGAATAATATGTACGTACTAGGCCTTGTAATTATGGAATGACCTGCCAGATGAAATTTTACCAGGACAACTCTTTTTGTTTATTGGGATAAAGTACGGGGTTGATACATATGTGTTTACCGCGATCCATTGCATTGATTATAAAAAACACAAAATTTATAAGCCTGACCTAGAGCTATCTTTCAAAGGTTTACACGAGACCAGTAGGAGCAAGACATCGGTTATCTACTCGATGGTCATCGTCCAAGGGACATTGATGTTCAACTTCTCGACAGTGCTTGGTGACAGAGGGAACGATACAATGTCACAAACACTACGGAATGTGATTCAAAATTGAATGAATTGGACAACAGGAAATGCCATGGAACAAAAATAGTGTGGATCAATAATAAACAGATTAGCGGCCTGTTAAATACAGCCTTCTTGACTCATCTCTTCATTTCAATTTCTTACACAAAAACACGAGATTTCTGGAGCCAAGAGGTCTAAAATGATGCATTAGAGAATATGATGACAATTGTTATAGACTGGTTCAATATAATATTTGAATTTTACACAATGAATATACAACGTGTGAAATCTCAAACATATAAAATCATCTTTGCTACATTAAAACACACTAAAATATGTTTAAGACGCATATATAGTAAAAATTATCAGATAATAACCGTATAACTCGCGAGTGAAAAAAGATTAGAATTTCTGTTTTTTCAAAGTTTTCGAGCAATTAAAGATCAGTAAACGTTGAGATTCCATGGACCTCTTCAACCAACACACTCTTGCTTATTATTTGTGAAACTTTGTTTTAACAATTATCATATATATTCAGTTTGATTTCATTTTAAAGTCAAATTGTTGGCATTTTAATGTATTTTCTAATACTTCTAATCTTAAAATATTTAAAGTTTCAATGGGAAACTAGAAATATTTCAAATGGTATATTTGAGGCTCTGGTCATATTCAAACCAGCTTTATCAACCCTTTCAACCTAATCTCAATATGGAATATTAAAATACGACTCGGATGACTCAATACAACAACACTATTGATAAATGACTCATCACATTGAAGTGAATTCGGCCAGCATTAACAGACTGCACACTTTAAGACAATTCAACATGCATCAAATCTGTGGCATCCTTCCTTCTCTAATCTGAAACTAACTCCAATATAAATTAATTCTTTCTGTTAAAATAAAAAGGGGATTTTTCAGATAAGCCACTTAACTCATTGATTCTCACAACTTATAAAACAATATGGATTATAACATTTATTCTACGCGTGATCCACCAATAAACATTTCCATTAGGCCAAACTATGCTATATATTTTATCATATTTTGTTGGCTTAAAAAATCGAATGGCTTTGTCTAGAATTTCGTGCTTATGTGGGTATTTATTACCAGGGACACTAAAATTATAGAAGCTCAGTAGGAGTAGGCTATACACGCTTCGGTGGTTTAATACTAGTTTGAGTTTAATGAATAAGCGTTAGAAATAGTAACAAACTATTACAAATACTGCTGATTTCATTCATTGGAATGTTGCTTTCCTTCAGTTGACCATTTCACTAATGTATGACGTTAGGTCCTGATTTAGAAATGATATAAGAGTTGATGTTCTAATTTGTGTATGTCGGGGACTATTCTGTATAGATTCCAAATTTTATAGTTAACCAGCATTCTCTTTTCATTTTTTCGACATATATTGTTCTTTTCAATTAAGGTCCTAGAATTTTCTGATGTTATACATTAGCCACAGTAATTCTTATGGCGTATTTTTTATGATGTTAGAATAACCCACTCGAGGCAATTGTTGTAAGAAGTTACCCACATTATGTTGTATTCTCGAAGTTAATGATGTTAGAAATTACCCAAATTATGATGTATTCTCGAAGTTAATGATGTTAGAAGTTACTCACATTATGATGTATTCTTGAAGTTAATGATGTTAAAAGTTAACCACATTATAATGTATTCTCGAAGTTAATGTTGTTAGAAGTTACCCACATTATGTTGTTTTCTCGAAGTTAATGATGTTAGAAGTTACCCACATTATGATGTATTCTTGAAGTTAATGATGTTAGAAGTTACCCACATTATGTTCTATTCTCGAAGTAAATGATGTTAGAAGTTACCCACATTATGTTGTTTTCTCGAAGTTAAATATGTTAGAAGTTACCCACATTATGTTGTATTCTCGAAGTTAATGATGTTAGAAATTACCCACATTATGTTGTATTCTCGAAGTTAATGATGTTAGAAATTACCCACATTGTGATGTATTCTTGAAGTTAATGATGTTAAAGTTACCCACATTATGATGTATTCTCGATTTTTATGATGTTAGAAATTACCCACATTATGTTGTATTATCGAAGTTTATGGTGTTAGAAATTACCCACATTATGTTGTATTCTCGAAGTTTATGATTTTAGAAATTACACACATCAAGTTTTGTGTTCTCAAAATCTATATTGTAATATTATGTTCTTACAATGTCCATATTAAGTTTTAAGTATATGTTGTATTATCAAAGTGGTATTATGTGATATGTTGATAGAAAAATCCACATAAATTCATGTGCTGTATCCTCGAAGTTTATGACGTTTGAGGTTATCCAGGTTTTGTTGTATTCTAAAGGTAATGTTGTTTTAACTTATATGTATTGTGATATGTTGTTAGAAATATCCATTTCAAGTTTTGTGTTGTCTTTTTAGAGTCTATTTTGTGCTATGTTGTTAGAAATATCCATATCAAGTTTTGTGTTGTATTAAGTCTATTTTGTGATATGTTGTTAGAAATATCCATATTCAAGTTTTGTGTTGTTGTATTATAGGGTCTATTTTGTGATATGTTGTTAGAAATATCCATATCAAGTTTTCCTGTTGTATTCTTTGAGGTCTCATTTTGTGATATGTTCTTATAAATATCTATATCAAGTTTTGTGTTGTAGGCTTTTTATAGTCTATTTTGTGATATGTTGTTAGAAATATCCATATCAAGTTTTGGTTGTCTTTTTAAAGTCTATTTTGTGATATGTTCTTAGAAATATCAATATCAAGTTTTGCGTTGTATTTTTAAAGTCTATTTTGTGATATGTTCTTAGAAATATCCATATCAAGTTTTGAGTTGTCTTTTTAAAGTCTATTTTGTGACATGTTGTTAGAAATATCCATATCAAGTTTTGTGTAGTATTTTTAAGTCTATTTTGTGATATGTTCTTAGAAATATCCATATCAAGTTTTGTGTTGTAGGCCTATTCCCATAGTCTATTTTGTGATATGTTGTTAGAAATATCCATATAAAGATTTTTGTTGTATTCTCATAGTCTATTTTGTGATATGTTGTTAGAAATATCCATATAAAGTTTTGTGTTGTTTTCTAAAGTCTATGTTGTTATGTGTTCTTAGAAATATCCATATCAAGTTTTGTGTTGTAGGCCTATTCCCATAGTCTATTTTGTGATATGTTGTTAGAAATATCCATATCAAGTTTTGTGTTGTATTCTCGGGTCTATGTTGTGATGTGAAATTGGTATTTATTACCAAAATATTACATCAAAGTTTGTTCATTGTATCTGCAGTTAGTCACATGTGTGTTCTCAAAGTTTATAATTTGATGTTAGAAACAAATGATATCCGCTTCAAGTCTTATTTCCTTGAACTCAATGTGTATGTGTGTCGAAACTGGCAAGTGTTATTGAGGCCTATAGCAAAAGCTGTATAATACAAATTTATATCTAAAAGCTGTTCGTATATCTAGAAATGTAACCTAATTTTGATCTGCACAGAGTACATATGACTGTGTAAATATATTACACAATTGCAAAAGATAATAATATACTTATATTGTGTATTTGCTATATCTGGCTTATAATTAATTAGTATGAGTATTAACTATACAACATTTGTATTGCTCGTTGTTTATATCGATTTTATCATTAGTTATTAAGGTGTGGTGTGAGCATTATTGTTGTAGGTAGGACTGGCTCAATATTCAACCTACATACATTCCTTTCATATAGTCATTTCATTTTCTATAATGTTCCTTCGGCCTTGCTTGCATCAATTGCTCCGATATTCTTGAACATATGTTTCATACATATTATATAAGCAATGGCGTAACATATGGTCGTATTAATTTACTTATATCTTACAGCTGTTAAATAGAGTGGTTAGTTGTTGAGCATTAAGTCTACCATAAAATGTTTCCTTATCATTTCCCTCCTTAAATTGAGTAAAATCTGTTTGTGGATGTATTATTTGAAAACTGGCTCATACAAGTAATGTTTAAGATATATTATCTGGCTTGATTTTGTGATGGCTTGACATCCTACATGTTATAAATGGATTCATTATTTAGATCTGATGTAATAACGGAAAAGTACTTCCTTTTCAACACCATTTGATGTTTATATCACATAAATTACAGGGAGTAGTAAGCCCACTTGAAATATTTACTATTCTCGTTCTATTGTTGGAAAAGTGAATAATGCCCAAGTTGTGTGACGCTTTTAAAATTGATTGCAAAATATGTTAAATATCAGTCATGTGAACACGGTACAATAGTATGTTGATAATGGTTGTGCATGAAAATAAGCAGATGTCAACCATTTCGGACTAAACCTTCCTTCGTGCATTTATTCACGTATAAATTATTCATATGTTTTCATTACAACAAAGGTGCGAAAAGAAGTGACTCACGACTCGACTAGAAAACACCTTTTAATATGAACAAAATATAGGGCCTTATTTCTTCTCTTGTGAAACGGTTGCTAAAAAATATGGCGGAAATTTATGTACCATATGGTAAAATTTTCAGTTCTCAAGATGTATATACTGTATATGACCTATTCAACGGTACTCGGGTACATGTCAATCTGGAGACACATTTTTGTTGGTTAACTCGGAGAAAAAATTTCTTCTCAACAACCCCCATCATGCAAAAATTAAAAGGGAACAAAAGGTTTTATACCTGAGCAGTTTAACTATCCGTTATTGTAATCGTATCCGATAACCCAGTTAGATTTCCATTAAGACCTGGTCATATAGGTGGGCCAATATTCATCAACCCCGTAAAGGACTTCACAAAATCATTTTTGAGCAATTCTTGGTAGTTAATGTAACATTATTCCAACTCTATATTTCATATAATGAACACTAATCACTTATAGCCGTTTATACCTTTCCGACTACATTTAAACCTACCAAGTAATTGCTCAAAAATATGATACACTTGAAGGGGAAAAAAATAAGTAATCCAAATATTATTTTAAATTTTAATTAAATATTTGGGATTTATTCCATTTTTTCTTCCTTTTTTCATATTTTTCTGCAAAATATTACTGTACAGTATCAATAATATAATATCTGGCCATTTTTACATGAATAAACCTTACTGTACAGAAACGATATTTTACAAATAAAATTACATCAAAAACTTTGGTCGTTTTAACAAGAGATCAGGTTTCATGAACACGGAACATATGAAAGACGATGAACGCATGAAAGTTCTTTGAACAAATAAAAATGCGCTCAATTTTTGATAGTCCGATATCCCTGCCGTATTGACATGTCCTGTCTCTTTAAAATGAGTCCACTCATCCCCACATCACAAATAAATCACAAATATTTTAGTACACACATAAGTCGATACAACAATACACAATATAATTAGATTGATCAGGTGAATAATTAATTAAATGAACTCTTCCATGCACACCATTCAAAAATGATACATCATACCGTTGCATTTTTTGGAATACCCTGCACAACCATACTAGCACTACGATTAAATGTAACAATGCCTTCGATACGATACAATGAATATATTAATACTGTCTCCAACTATGCTCAGCATAGTTAATGAATCGAATGAAGGGTCCGCACACAGCGTATGGTCAGCACAGATGAATGCTTCGGCAAGATGATTGTGATGGAAATGGAAATTAGCTGTAAACAAATGCAGCCAGTTTAAGTCCCATATCTCGGGGCACATTCATGATCTGTTCTTTACAAGTAGAACTATACATGGACGATTGATGAGAACTGGACTCGAGATCACTGGACAGATTTTCGGATGCATGAGAGTCCTGAGACATATTTTCTGCAAGCAGCATCCCGATGCTTCCATTTTCACCAATTCTATAAGACACATCCTTGGGGTCAATCCACATAGTGAGTTCTCGTGGTAGGTAGGTATTTAAGATGGAATCGTGGAGTCCACTGGCTTCTCCGGCCTCCTTAATGATAGGGTCCATTTTGTGATTGATTCTGATGCATCTGTACCCTGACCCTTTGAATGGCTTTTCTGGAAACCAATGATTATGAAAACGATTACACAATATCTGGACTAAAATGTTGTGGAATTTGTCGACAATTTCTTTCGATGCCTGGCTAGATTTAATAAGGCCCGTCAAGAATTCTGCGGCACTTGTAATTTCGTCCTTCATAATAAATTGTTCACGTATGTATTTACATAAAAAGAAATAACCCGTTATGAAATGTGGAATGAAACACACCGACAGGCAAACACTATACAATATCAACTGTATACACGACTTCTTCGTTCGTCGAAAATGGCGTATCAAAACAATCAGGTCAGGATAGATCTAGTTACAACTCTGTTCACAAAATACAGCCTACAGACAATATCAGTTCCTTTAAAAATAACACGGTCCCGTTTCAAATACTTTCCACACTGTCTTCACAAAGTCCCGCTCACTTCAGTGACTTTCCGTCTTCTCACTGGCAATAATTTCACGTCTTGTTACTGGCTTCGACCTCCGCTCGAATGGCGTCTGTGTTCAGAGTATTTGTAAGGACCTGGAGTGACGTCATATTCTAGTCATGTGCCTTATTATAACCAATCAAAACTCGAGAAATAGAAGGTTGACTTCCTTATATGGAAACTACTAAAAATAAATATTGCAGTGTAAACACTGGCTTTGTTAATAATAACAACCCGTTTTACAAGTAGAAAATTTTCACGTATGGTTCAATTGAACTAAATTATTAATCAACCTTGATGCTAATTACTGAATAGTTCAAAGATTGTCTTATATATCTTAAACAAAGAAAAGTATTTGATTGAAAATAAGACGTCCTGAACGAAAATTGGTAGAAATTCGAATCCCTACAATCCTCTAGCCTAATATTAGGCCACTTAGTAAACAAAGAGCATTTCACCATATGGCACAATAATATAATGACATTTGATAGAAAAATTCAACATTATATATCTTGAAATATTGAAATTGAAAATCATTCAGTTAAGGTTATATTATATTAATCATTTTGGGTAAATGATATACATTGTGTTGTGGAGGCTGTTGTGTGGTTCTTATGGTCTTTATGATATTTTTCTAATCGTAATAAGCTTATTAATAACCCTATATCAATATACCAAATAAGATATACCTAATCAATAGATATACTGTATAAATTGTAGAGGGTTTAGGGGTTTATTAAAATAATGGTGTCAAATTAAGCAAACTTGTCCCTTAAATTACTAATAAACAGTAATCCCTAGACCTTTATCTCTGGGCAGTAAACACTCTTTAAATATTAAGGGGGGGGGGTATATTTTAGGAATGGGTAGGCATCAAGAGGTTTGTGGTAGGCTTATACAAACGACTATTCATCTTCATAAAATATGTAAATCTTCTCCTTTACAACACATTTTAAACAAGAGAGTATGGTGTATTCAGCTTTATAGATTTGAAAGTGTAAATATAAAAGAAACATTAGTTATTCTGGTTTGGTGGTTTGGTGTTTTATAATCTAACCTAACATGAATATCGACATGAAAATCATTCTAATCGTTTGATCTGACACATATCGCATTATCCATCTGGAATCAATTATCAAAGTAAGATAATTCAAAATTGCAAAGAAAAAGCAATGTTACATCAACTATTGAAAAAAATATTGGCAAATAGATTGCGAACTTTCATGTGAGTTTTTGAAAGGACAAAAAAAGTATGTTTATATGCCTTCACGTTTAACATTTCCTTGTTTCTTAAGTTAAACAAAAATGACTAAAATAGATTTGGTATGTTTAAATTGTAAATGTATATATTTTGTAAGGAAAACAATTTTCCACGTTGATGTGTTGATAGCCAAAAATTTTGAGAACGAAAAATGGCTTGATATTATACAAACATAGGTGTATTTAAGATCTTTAAAGCGAGATGTCAAAATGACACTTGAACATTATCTTGTTATTGTACACATTGACCTATCATATAACGAAATTCCCGATTTTGAACCATATGTCTTAAAATTTATGAGCATAGACATATTATTTTAAAAAATGTGTTTCAATCGTCCATTTTGAAAGCCAAGAAATTATAACCCAGACCCGACTGTATGTCAGTAGCCTTCAGGTTATGTTTGGGCTATTAGATGTTTCTAGTGGTTAGCTTTACCCCCCGGTGTCAAACGTAATTTCTATTGACTACTGAACTCCTTAAATCACCATTTAACAATAACAACACCCGGTTGTCAAGACGATTGTAAATCTTTAACACCTTATTAAAATTTATTTTAAAGCCTTTGAAAACAAAGGATTGCAAAATTCTGAAAAAAAAACCGAAAAAAACCCCGGTGAGATAATTAAATAGGGCACGGTGAAATATGAGGTTATCTGAGCTGGCCATTTTATTGGAACTGTTTTTCAGTAATTTACTGAAGATAAGTTAGGCCTACTAACGTCAAGAAGTCCGGTCGGATGCAGGAGTACAATAATATAATAATATGTCTAAGGAAATTGGAATCTCAAATATACAAGATTTGGAAATTATGAAAATACAATAAGACAAATGTATATGTATTTTTTATTACTTTGTATATTTAAATCTAGTTTAGATACAGTCGAATGATTAACCGAATTTTATAAACTACTAGTACAATTTTCATGTTTGTGACCTAATAATATTCGCTTACGTTATGTTTACTGCAAACGATATAAAGTCACGCCTGACCAGGATTTTTTTAACATACGACTACATACGAAATACAGTCTGGATATCCCATACTACAATTGACCCAATACCAATTATTCTTTCTTGCGTAGGTCGAAGCAAGGTCGAGGTCGTTCGTGACGTAGTAACTATTTATAGACAATGATTGGATGTGGAAGTTCCCTTTTAAATATAGTAACACAGAGATGGTGGGCATATTTCTTCTGAGCACACACTATTGCGTTATTCTAGTGAATAATCTAAGGAAAAGAGAGAAAAAAAAAAGACCCAAAAAAAGAATCAATAAGAAAAAATTACTGCAGAATTAATTTAATGAAGGCTTGTTGCCATAAAGTTTTTTTGGAAACAATGATACGCACGATGTGCTTTTGGAACTGTTAAGAAACGAAAATATATCTCATCTAATTCAGTCCTGTGCCATTTCAACTAGGAACCGAGGAGCCAAACTGAATAACATTATGGAGCATTTTGTAACGTTGAGGGCATAGCATCCTATCTCACATTCTCTCTAGTTTTCTCGTTCAAGTTACCAAAGTCGGAACATTCAAGGGCCAACCCCACCAATTTTCTCTATCGGGATCCCTATTTAGCCCAATATGCCAATCAAATACTTATGTGTCCTCACACAATTACGTCTCCTTCATAATTAAAATTCATTTCATTGTGCTTTTGAATAATGCTTTTGATTACATTCCCGCATTTTCCCGACAAAGAAGCTCAAAAGGCGCCATATTTATGTTAATATTCAGCGAGTGATAAAAAAAAGGTTTCTTTCAACCCATACTTTATTAATGATCACTTTTCTTTAATTCATTCTTGACAATTTCATTATCATTTTAAGCGAACACACTCATTCAGACACGTGATTGATGGAATAGAAGGTCGCGTGCTGTAGAGAAGGTGTTTGTCACCCACCTGCACGAATCACGACGGCTTGGGGAGTTCGCCATTTTTCTACCCTACAGTGCCCTACAGCCTATTCTAATTTACAGCTTATTGATAGGTGAGATGAATAAAATCAACCATGCACGATGACTGGACTTAAATATGATAATTATCCCTCAATCCCATAGCGGTGTACTATTATCAGTTACCTAGCTCCGCCATCTGTCGCTCTAACTTAGTTTCCCACGCGTTTCTTCATAGACATTTTGATAATAAAAAGATTTTCACGAATAATATTTATATTGACTTTCTCATGTTTGCTTCAGTAAATTAAATGAAAACATGTCTTAGTATTTAGAAAAAGATGGTGATTTCAACATAGATTTAAAGTGCATTAAGTGATTTAATTTTAAATATATCCACATTAAAATAGGTAAGCCTAAACTTGCTCGGGGGCTTTTGTAGGCAAGAAATATATATATTTTACCAGTCCAAAATATTAAATTGAAATTGAAATGTTGCATGTACAACCTTTACAAGCACAATGGAATTAATATCCTATTGTTTTTAATTCTGGCTTTTCCTCATGGCAAATGTGGCACTGTCCGGGGTAAATATCTTCAACAACACAGAAAAACAGTTACAGATAATCAGACTACCTTGGATTATTATTGAGAATGGGTGTGGTACATGCCTCATGACCACATTTTTTGAAGGACAGCCTCATGACCAATTTAAATTGCTGGACAATGTTTTATATTTCTGATGAGAAATATGAGGGGATTTTCTATGATCTATTCTAACTGAATGTAAATAAGATCTTTATAAATTCGACATATCAAGTCTGATGGAAGGGAGGAGAAGAGAAGATACAGACATGTTAAGTCAAAGCATTCTACTGAGAAATTTTAAAGTCCGTAATGCTCACAATTCTGTCTTATGTCCCACCAGAGACAGAATTATAACATATCTTAATTCACCTCCAAGGTGTTTATCTTTAACAAGTAGGTACAGACTCTGTTTTAATACACGAAGCCATCAAGCAGAATAAAACACTTGAAAATAACGTGAAAATATCCCCAGGCTCAGATCAATGTATTCTTTAGACCAGTCATTATCTGTTCCGAAGTCGTGTGTCAACGCACCGTGTCTTGTCGCATGGGAGAACAAAGAGAATTCTAAATGACCACGCTATGGTTAATTGCGACCTTCAACATTTAATTGTTACCTTTAACGACGCTTTTGTTCATCTACGTGCTGATGCAAATCGACAAATAGGTTTTAAAGTTGTATTTTGATATCTTCAGCGTGGAGACGCAAGTCAAACGCAGGTCAAATTTACACTTTAATTACAGTTATATTGTTCTGGTAGAAATCTGACCCAAACGATTCAAAAGGAAATATAATATGGTCAGCTATATTGATTCCATAAACGATTTAAAACTTCCATTATGTACACGATAACATCAGTGGCACGAGAGAAAAAAGCAACAATTGCTAACACTTGCAAACCCAATACTGAACAGGCCTAGCATATTTACCTAATGTGACTAAGTTTCTGTAGGTATGTATAAATTGAGACTAGAATAGAGCATAGTATCCCCACTCTTTTTTTCAAATTAAGTATCATTGGATATAGGGAAACATGCCCCAATTAACAATTCTGTGGCCTCAACTCGCCCCCTATCTCACGACTCTTAAAAATGCGACTTCCTCTCTATAAGTAAGTTGAACCTATCTATCCGTTTGTTGAACCTATCTATCCGTTAGTTGAACCTATCTATCAGTCAGTTGAACCTATCTGCACGTTAGTTGAACCTATCTATCAGTTAGTTGATCCTATCTATCAGTAAGTTGAACCTATATTTCAGTAAGTTTAACTTATCTATCAGTAATATGAACCTATCTATCACTAAGTTGAACCTATCTGTCAGTAAGTTGAACCTATCTATCAGTAAGTTGAACCTATCTATCAGTCAGTTGAACCTATCTATCAGTAAGTTGAACCTATCTATCAGCAAGTTGAACCTATCTATCAGTAAATTGAACCTATCTATCAGTAAGTTGAACCTATCTATTAGTAAGTTGAACCTATCTATCAGTAAGTTGAACCTACCTATCAGTAAGTTGAACCTATAGGTCAGTAAGTTGAACCTCTAGGTCAGTCAAGCCTTTATATAAGTCAGCAGTTAAACCAGTCAGTAAATTGTCTGAAAAAACCTGCGTAAAATAATAATTCCTATATTGTTTTAGTTCATTTACTCTAGAGTTTAAACTAATTCTCGTTTCGGTAGTTGTTAAATATAATGTCAGATCTAATGATTAAATCTACAGTAATCTAACTGTCGACTGTCTAAATGGACAGATATTGATGTAAGGAAGTAATTTGACATAATAAAAAACAACCCCTGAAACCTCTGAAATATATTTTACGTAAAAAGTCTCAGGCATATAGTCAATCATTTAAAAAAGGCAGTTTATGTCCTTAACTTTGACGTAAATTTGTCACAGAACAACCGTTACTATAAAAGTAGGCAATATTTGAAATATATTTTTCAGGTTGGTGATTCAAGCTAATCTTTAGAAGGAAGGGTACTAATTCATGCAATTAGTATGAAAAAGGCAACAAAATGTCTACTTTCTAAAATCACGTAACAAACTAAGGCTAATTATACAAAATAGGGAACACCTGCCCTTTAATAACAATAGGTGTATATCAGTATAAACTTATCAAAGTCGGCAACTATACATGATAATTGGCCCCCTTCAAATTTAATATTACACCTCACAATACGATATAACGACACGTATAGATCTAATTATATAGAGGACAATATTGGTTCTTTGATGACGTAATCAATATGGCACCTTTATGACAGCAGTTTGATGTTAATTACCCGATATGTATTAGTCTCTTATATTGGGAAGCATACACTAATTTTGTTTTTTAGGTAATAATGTCTCCAACTAAGCATTGTCTTCCAATTTCTAATGTTTATAACGTGTAAATGTGAAATAGAATGATAATATAGATGTTCGTCGAGCTCCATCTATTTAAATTTGATGTTTTCACCAATGGCTTAAAAATATGTGTAAGAAATTTTATTAATCAAACCAGCATTGGAACAAATAATATGATGGCATATATACTTAACTTAAGAATTACTCTAGTCTCCAGTTTGCAATATTTATGCATGTACAGTATACTTAGCTAATTTATAAATTTATGTACTAAATTAATTAATTACTCTAGTCTCTATTTTGCAATATTTAATTAATCACGAAATCATGAGAAGAATTGTAAAGAGATATTGTGTGCTTTCTTCGGCACGATACATTTCCCTGATGTATATGTATTGACGTTCAATGAACCCATAGTCCCTGACTCCCAGAATATTCCTATTTACGTCGAAGAAATGGCTACAAGTGCGTTCTTGTATTTCCTATCTTGGAAGCTCTCATATACCTAGGTTTGCTCTTACTTGTATAGTCAATTAGCTAAAAATGCATTGATGTTAAGAATATGAAGTTAAATCATTCTTTTTATAAAATACCCGAACTACTCGAACTATTCACTAAGCAATAACTTAAACCCCTTTTACATTATTTTTACACTCACAATGCCCTTCCCCAAAGGCTGTATTATGAAAAGGATAAAACAAAACTAATAACGAAGAAAAAGCCAGAGTACCAGAGTGAGAGAAGGAAGGAAAAAGAGGTTATCCTGCTAAAATGAAAGCGGAAGGAAGCTTTTGAAATACATAACGGGGACTTGATTCTTGGTACTTATATATAATAATTGTATAAATTGCAGGATTTCAGTTTGACTACACGTTTATCATGTTTTATATACAATATAATATAATAATTAATATTATATATTTTCAAAACCTTTCTATCTCTACTGTGAACAGAATTGCCTTTGAAGGGCATTCCCAAGTACCGTGTCTAAATTACAGTGAACCGTAGAGTCACGGTGCGTAACAAATTAACATATATACAATATTATAGTATTCAGAATAAAACAGAAGTTGACAACCTCGTAGAGTGGTTTCAAACGTTAGTATTTTTTCTTCTTTTTAACCATTGAAGTTTATTAGCGCAATACAGAACCGTAAATGCCTTGATAAACAGTACATGGCAGTTATCCAGGGCAGATATTGTAGGTGGAGGTCAATTATATTGATTGTGGTCAACAGTGGAATAACAAGTATTGATTTTCTCTCTGACCTGTCACAAACCGTTCATTTCAGTAACTTAGATCATAATGGAAAGCATGTTACAATCATAGCAAGACATCGACATGGGGAAAATGAAGTTAATTCGGGTCCGTCTTTTTACTCAAATCCACTCAAATCACACTCAAATTAACTCAAATCCACTCAAATCACACTCAAATCACACTGAAAATGAATTATTTTGTGTTATGGGTTTAAATATGAAGTCATATGAAGAAAAATGATTGTAATTAATCAACTGTTGTTTTATATAAACAAGTTTAGTGGGGCTTCTATTCATTTTCTTTGATAATCTTATAATTCTTTTCACAACATTTTCACACTTCCTGTTCAAGATTAAAGGAGCGGTGATTTGAGCAAATGTTGTCTAAATACTCCTTCACAGTTTTAATAATGGAAATTGCTGCTCAATAATTGTCTTCACTCTGCAAAAATCACACTGGCCTTGCTATATAGATAGGTGAAAACTCCCAATTCCAGATTCCTAATATTATTTGAAAGTGCTAAAACTCTTACATATAGAAAATGGCTACTCGAACGCGACGACACGTTAACCGCAATTGTGGAGCATGCCTTACGAAATGTGACTCGTCTAACAGCCTTTGTTGTCATTTATGCCAAGTGAAATACCATTGGGACTGTGAAAATTTATCAGTGCAAGATTTTAATTTTTTTCGCCTTAAACCATCAGTTGAATTTACTTGCTTTTCCTTTTTTTTTACGTTCCTCAGTGCCATATAACTTTGACGAAGCAACAAAAAGGATCATCATGGTAAGTTGTAATTTGAGGTATTTTGTCGAGGGATTGGTCTACAATCTGCATTGGTACTTTTTTCCCTATATATACTTAGCTGTGTGTGCTCTCTCTCTAGAACCATGTGAATTTTTCTTTTATCTCAGTAAGCGCTTTATCTAATATTTTCACACACGTTCAAAGATAGAATTTAATAATTAGGAGATCTAGCACATTTTATAATGTAATATACATTATACTGTGACAGTTCACAAACAAAGTGACGAATTCTCAGCCATAATCACCTTCTACACCAATTATCTCGTAAACCACAATACACTACCGTGACAGAAGGTGTTAAAGATTAACACGTACTCTCAAAATTCTTTTTCATACTAGAGGATTGTATCACTAATAGTAATAATAATAGTATAAATATAAACTAAGAATATTGGCATCGATGATTATGAATTTTTAACACATGCAATATGATTTATTATGTATTATATCGGGTGGGCCAGAAAAAACGATAACGGACTTGAAATTTTCAGGACATACGTATAATATGCATGCTATTACATGTACAAAATATAACAATGGTAACCCTGTACTGTACCCATTTTTTTAATGTGTCAATAGAGACGTTACAACATGTTCTGAATTTTCTTTTTAGGCTACAGAGAATGGAAATCTTTCATTTGTCGCTCGACGTGAACAATTGGTTGTTCCAGAACTATTATTTCGAATCCGTTCTGATATCATAAAACCATCACCTCATCAGCCATCTGTTGACATATTAGGAAGATTTAATCTTTCCCATTTGGGTGTTCCTTTATGTTCCGAATCCGACGGAAATTGCCTCTTCAGCTCCGTTTCGATAGCACTAATTGGTGACAATAGGCTTACATGTGAACTGCGCCTTAGAACTTGTATAGAGATGGCGTTGAATAAGTCGAAGTACGTCAATATACCAAATGCCTCCGATATTTTGGTACTGACAAGGAACAAGCCCTCACTAAAGCTATTGAACATTCATTTCCTGGTGCTAAACGTAGACTTTGCAGTAGACATCTGAAAGAAAATATCAGTCACTATTTGACCAATGTGGTTCCAACGAAAAAACACGAGAGAAAAATTATAATTGACAAGATATTCGGTGACAGTGGACTTGTTCATGCAGAAGACTCTTTTGCTTTTGAGACAATTTCAGAAGACATAACAGATAATGTGAAAAGTGACCAATTTTTATCATATTTTAACAAGCATGTTAAATTTCAAATTAAAAACTTTGTATTCGTAATTGAAAATGAAATGTGGACAAATAATAACGCTGAATCTATGAATCATGTATTGAAATTAGCCATAGACTGGAAGCCCAGAAATCCTTCTGAACTCATTGAAAAAATATATAAAGTCACCGAGTTACAATTTCTAGATATGAAAAGGTCACTGTATGGCAATGGAAACTTTAAACTAAGTAAGAATTCTGTCCATTACAAAACATCTGTATCCACATGGCATTTAAAATCAGCAGAACAAAAAAATATCATTTTCCAAGACTTCCTTAATGCAAAAAAAAAGTAAATTACATCAGCCTAAAAATATTTGTTCTACCAACGGTATATTGTCAATTCCAAATTCTATCAAAAGCCTTGCAAAAAAACCTTTCCAAAGAAAGAGATCTAAATCTGAAAGAGCACGATGAATGGCTATGTATCTTTGTTATCAATCTTTAAAGTATCGTTTTCATTAATATTACTGTTATTATTATATTTATTATTACATTTATTATTATTACATTTATTATTATTATTATTATTATTATTATTATTATTATTATTATTGGATAATGTATTATTATCATTATCATTATTATTATTATGATCATCATTTACTGTATATTATTTTTAATTTTCTTGTTGATGTCACTTGAATAAAAATTAAAGATTATATTGTGCGTTCTTTCATATTGCTGAACCTTTAAATTCATGAAACACGTTTTTATGTTTTTAAAATTGTGTTTATGATCTTGAGCTTGACTCCCAGCAATGAACGTATTGCGATTTGAGTAGATTTGAGTGTGATTTGAGTGTGATTTGAGTGGATTTGAGTGGATTTGAGTGTGATTTGAGCGGATTTGAGTAAAAAGACGGACCGTGAACATGGGGAAAATGAAGTTAATTCCCCAATAACATCTTATTTAAGATATAAGTCGTCTAAATATACGATTAATACTTTATCAGCTATACTCGTATATGTGTTTTCAGAATGTATATTCCATACCATTAGTTTGCGGAACAAAGTGCTATAAAACTGTCAACCATGAAGTCAGCGTCAATATTGGTCCCCAGCCATCTTCAGATGTACGATGAATTCGCCAGAGATTCATTACAACGTTCTTGAAGTCTTCATTGATACTGGATGGATCCATTTCAATTGCTCATCGTGATTCTCAGATCCGAAAATAATGCCACTACCCTACAATCTCATTTGAATATCTATAAAACTGTACCCTTATGCAACTCATTGTGCTGAAAACTGCAAAGTGCTGATGGGTTATTGTTCATTGGTCAGATCTGTACTGTGTATATAGGAGATCTTCCATTTCAAAGACAATTATGCTGTCATCAGGAAAAAATAAATAGGAATTTGAAATGCAGTTGTTAAAATGTTTTCAGTTCCAATAAAACTAAATATTGAAACAAAATAGCGAGAACTGCAAGTGCAAAAAGCAAGGTGATCTAATATTATTACAAAATTATAACATATTGCATTAATTTTGATACTCGTCAGAGTACATATACATGTTATAACATATTCCTGAAGCAACGTTTGGATTGGTTCATTTATATATCCAAACGCTGCTTTAGGAACATGGTATCATGAGTAATAAAGTAGATCTGTTGGAAAAATGACACAGTTGACTTTTGTACCAAGCGTCATATCTATACCGGTATAGACCAAACAGACTTTCTCGAGGGGCACATTATAACAGATTTCTAGGTCTGGTTGACAAAAAGTAAAATCTTCCATGTACAGTTTTGTCGTATGCAGCAGGGATGACTTCCTTAAGATTTTATGTTTTACCTGTCGACCTTTTAACCAGTCTGCCTATTTTCCAAAACATCGTACTAAAACTAACTTAGTATGGTCAGTCTATGGAAAGGCTTCATTCCATATATTTTCTATACGCCTCTAGTGTAGTTGGTAACTCTATCTATGGTTCCATTCTGATTAAAATCAAAGCTGAGTCAACACTTATCTCCTACGCAATAAAAGGAGATCTAAAATTAGTCGTTATTAGTTTTATATCCTTGGGTAATATCGATTTCGTCTTACTTTCTATTGACACCTAGGATCGGTTTAAAACATATCCAGGGAAATGTCAAGAATCAACGAACTTGATCGATCTTTTTCCGATACAAAAAGGAATTTTCTCCCGGCAGATCCATTATAATTTATAAGAATGTTTTATTACTGCAAGTCATTAAGAAGTTGTGTGTGTCTATACAAAGGTATGGATCACTAGAAAAAATACCTTATTACATTATATTGTAACATAATAAGTATATCAGGCCGAAGGGATACATTAGAGTACTACATATCATATAGCACCTTGGACAACTGAGTACCAAATGATCGTTTTAGGCAATCACCACCATTTACAGGCAGTAAACACCCGACGCCAAATAATAAGTAAATCCGCAATGAATCGGGCAAATGACTTTTAACAATTGAAAGATGAATCAGACCCCAGAAAAAAAATTAGCAATAATTCATTACATTGCTAAATCAAGAAAAAGGAATAAAACGAAAACTGTTCTATCTTAAGCCATTTAGAGGGTAATTCCCGCCCCAAGCAAAATATTGTATGAATAATTACGATAAAAAGTGATAAATTTAGATGATATATTTTTTAAAACACAGCCTGGAGACAGGTATACCAATTTTGAGAAGGTGAACTGAAATGACCTGAAAGCTGGCGAGGGATGGGTTATAGTTTATATATACATCATGTAAAATAGTTTAAGGCAATGTATTTCTGTCTATAATAGTATATTATACGTAGGTTAAGATGACTATCGTCATGTTTATGTCTTTGTGATGTTCCAAAAAAAAAACTGCGACTAACGTAAGTCACTGGAATGTCAACGAGGACATAGGCGTGAAGGAACTGAGAATAGCAAATATTCATGATACTATTTTCTTTACCTGTTTGTTAGAATCTGAAGCTATAAGCTAATGTCCTATTTAATGGCTAAAGGTACTGCGCATTTAGTCTCATTGTATACCATTGTACCACTGTAAATAAGCCCGATGACCATCTAATCTAGAACTTATATTATAGCATGGAACATAATTCTTATGATAAACAGTAAACGTGTAGAAATCAGTTGAACAATCTTGGTTCCTTGTTTTCCTTTCAATATCTCTTTGATCAATCTTATTGATGAATTGTAACCTTGGTGATACGTGTTTCCAAATGGAAGTCAGTGTGGATGAATAATACGACAGTATAAAAGAGTTCGTCCTATTAGCCTTTAACTTGTGATTTATTAAGTTTCCGCGGTGCCTATTTGGGGCTTACAAAATCGATCTATACCACAAGTCTTCTATACTAGCTAGATAGAGACAGATACATTCGATATATCGATTTGAGCGTGGGATTGCCCAGTCTTTCATCTATAATTATCAACCACTTAACCAGACAAACACCTTTATTACACCCAACGATTTCAGGAATGGCTGGATACTAATATTTTGAAAACACATACTTTACCAGTTTACGTCATCACTTAGTCAGTATACAGACTTTTGTGAAAAATTGTGAAACTGTCACTGATGTTTTCATAATAAATAGCACCTAGAATATTACTAATATACTAGCATAATTATTGTGATACACATAATTATCAAGAAAAACTTAACTTGGGTAATTGACTGTGAATGGACAAAGACGAATCTTATCTCGTTCTCTGTGTTGGAACAAATTAGAAACCTCGCAAGCTCGGGGTTGATAAAGGGACTTAGGTAATTCACAGAAATACTCTTTCCTGCCCGTTCGTTGATTACCATTTCCTAGATTCTGTTTAAGCCATCCCCCCTTTTACATTTAAAATTCCTTCTTTGACGCAGAATCAATAATAATGGCCAATCTAATTGCTACCAATAATTTCGGAATATTTCGTAATATGTGTACCACCTTTTCGTCTTTGAAATTACTGCCAACCACGTTTCTATGCCATTATTCAGAGAACCACAATAATATCACATTCACATATAGATTTCAATTATGAAACCAAATTTGAACAAACCATATGCTAACAAATAATGTTAATGCTGAATTGGCGAGAAAAAGCGACAGGTGTGAATATTATTATTAATAGTATATATGATAATGACTTAAAGGGGAACAAACTGCTTAACTATTAGATGGACTTGCAGGATGAATTAATAGCTAGTAACAATGAAGGCGAATGTATCCCATTTGCGCTTTGATACTTTCTCTAACGGCATTGCTCTTGCTATTGGGGTGAATGTCTAAAAGCGCTGGATCTAGATTATAAGCTTCTCATGATATACGACTAAGTTTGGGAACGTCTAACATTTCAAAAAGAATGGAACTGTCCAGAAAAATATTATCTTCACCGAATACTGAGTTTAAAGCTATGCTACTTTTATAAAATGAACAATAAAAGTTAGAAGTGGATTATACAAAGATTCTGTTAAATATTTTATGACACCAGAGAAGGTCCAGCGATGAGTACATAATCTTACTGGCCACGTTTGAGAAGTTATAGTTGCATTGAAAGATAGCATCTTTTTAAAGGCCCTTTTTTTCTTAGCTCCATATATCAGATAGTTCATTTCAATTCTTTTCTGTGTTAAGACAAAAGGTGTTGTTTTCAGTCTTCTATGAGGATCATATCTGTCATTACAATATTGATATATTTCATGTAATATATAGTATGAATAACAATGAAATATTGTCAACTAAATTTATTATAACTTGTAAATTTAACTCATCATTTATTCATTAGAACAGAACAGTGTTCATTAGAAACTTTCATGTCCTTTCTATCACAATTCCCTCAATTTACGTATCAATCATTAAAATTGTTCCTGACATTCAATATTTATTAAATTCTCGACTGAATCAAGGCTTGTTTCAGAAACTTTACGACACATCACAATTACAAGTATAATTTGCAAATAGATTGAACATTGTCATTATATTGTAGTGAATATCATGTATCAGTCAGTATAATGTCAGAAAAAAAAATATACTTATAACAAATTGTATCTCTAAATATTGTTATTATATTGTAGTGAATATCATGTATCAGTCAGTATAATGTCAGAAAAAAAATATACTTATAACAAATTGTATCTCTAAATATTGTTATTATATTGTAGTGAATATCATGTATCAGTAAGTATAATGTCAGAAAAAAAATATACTTATAACAAATTGTATTTCTAAATATTGTTATTATATTGTAGTGAATATCATGTATCAGTCAGTATAATGTCAGAAAAAAATATACTTATAACAAATTGTATCTCTAAATATTGTCATTATACTGTAAGGCTAGTGAATTCTCTTGTCAGAAAATTGGAACAATGAAAAAAGAAGCCGTAACGTGGCCTCGATTCATTTAATATATAAAAAAGAAATAAAGGCGAGAAACTGTCTTTAAAGCCCATTTAAGAGAGAAAAACAATAGTTCAGAAAGAACTTAGAAAGAAAACGATCTTTACTACCACTTTAAACTTACAAGATAAGAAGTAAAGAGCGTTCGATTGCTTTGTTTTTTATAGGTCTCAATCCTATTTTTGTCAGCACTCTGTCAGCAGTTCAGAGTTTATTATTGATAGTAATTGACGTCAATGATAAAATTGAGATAACAAACAGTGTGAACAATTCAGTCAGCATTTAATATAATATCACAGATTATTCTAACTGTAACAGTTTGTATCAAGGACGTTTATATAAATATTTTTTCCAATCTGTCCTTAGTTAGGCCAGGTTCAACTCCATGGAAACTAATTTTGAAACTTTGCCGATTGAAACTGTCCTAAAACAGTGACGTGATTTTTCAGACTAGTTCCATTTTGTCATCGAACACTGGCATAAAACGAATATTATCCTTTTTCAGGTATAGATGGGCGCATTTTTTCGAGTAGTTTTACAGGCAAGAGTTCCAATGCGGACTAGATAATTTAGTGATTTGTGATTGGTAACCATTATTAGAACGAGTTACTGAATGAACTGTTCTCTCGGATTTTCTTTATCATTCAGTGCCATCGTTTTTTACATCCAGGTGATTTCAATGACTATCCTTCTCTAGTACCATTATTGAACATCAATTTACTGGATGAAAACGAGCAAATTTGATCGCGACCAAGTCGGTAGGCCTTCTTGTGAAATGGAACTTTCAAAACCCACAGAACAATTCTTCTATAGGCCTACATATCTCCTCCCGTTTCGTATTATTAAGATATGCCGAAATACTACCTTGTCATTACACCATGTTTGTCCTTCTAGATAATTCTAGTACATCTTTAACGCTTACTCAACATCAGCGTTTAAAGTCAGTAAAATTAAGGTAATCAAAAAGATTGCCAGTTTCGATATGGTCTGTTGTCATAATATTATAGATATCACAACTATATTTGGTTAGGACAGTATATGAAATGTTGAAACATGGTGCAATACACGATATCATATTCTAGTATATACCAGAATATACTTCTGTAAACAACTTAAAAGTAATACCATTATCATGCCTTTTAATTGTCTCTTTTCAAAGTTAAATATTTTTAATAAGGAATAATCGGGTTTTTTTTTGACACGATAAGAGACAATAAAAATTGAAACAAAAGATATTGAGCGGGAGTTTGTGAAATGAACAGCTGCTCCTCTGAGCTGGATTCATTCATTTACCCGCGTGTGCCTTGTCACGTGCCAAATTTAATAATGTGCTTCAAACGAAGGACAGTGAAGAAAAAGGTCTGCGTTTCAATTTATGCTGTAAGGACACAATAGTAATTAATGTTGTAAATTACGGTCCTCAGAACTTGTATAATTATACAGTCTTTGATATTAAGTGAAAGAACAAGAGAATAATTAACCAAACTGTTCGTTGTTTTCTGTATCGAAAAATAATAAAACTGGGCCTCGCAGATTTGACAGATGAAGGATTTTATTTAATTATATTGCTATATATCACCAATTAAACATGAAAAAGCCTTGTCAAAATAATATAGTACAACAAAATCTTGTTCAACCACTACACAGCCTAAAAATAAATATCGAGTTTAATTATTAACAAAAGATTTATATCATGTGTCACACAATATGTAGGTGGGGTTACATTTTCATATAACCCTTCATTAATATTCTGACGTCAAAATATCACGTAGGCCTATTCCATAACTAACAAATATTATATTTATAAAAAGTGTTGTATGTAATTTTCTCGACTTTAATAGTCATTCGTTATACTAGTAATTTGAAACCGATTGCTTTGTCTTTCTTTCTACTATTTGTATTATCAGGTCGGTAGAAACATTGTACATAATATGCAGAAATTTGCCCCATCAAATTCAAAGTGAAAGTAAATGAGGGATTTTGATTTTATCCAGAACTAAAATTACTAATTAAATCTGGGGACCTGTGTATATTTTGAGGCACTCTGCAGAAGATATGAAAATAACGTGAAACGCGATCATACATTTGTTCAAATCATCATTATACTTTTGTATGACCATGTTTTGAAAAAATGTTTAATCGCGTAATCAAAGTTTTAGAGAGGGTCGGCCTAATCTAGAAACTTCACTTTAAATAGTTTGGTGTAACCTACGTCTTATGATATATGGCAAATGGAACATAATAAAGGCAGATCACGTGATTTTTATGGTTTTTTTTATATATGTGATAACACAAAATAAAAATTTAAAAAGAAAAAAAGAAAAGTTTTTTAATGGGTTAAAAGTATTGGATATCTATTCTATTCTATTCTATTCTATTCTATTCTATTCTATTCTATTCTATTCTATTCTATTCTATTCTATTCTATTCTATTCTATTCTATTCTATTCTATTCTATTCTATTCTATTCTATTCTATTCTATTCTATTCTAGAGTATATCAAACTAGTAGTGCTAAGATATAGGCTAATGATCTCTAAGAATTGGGAAACAGTATCTATAAACCTGCCTCAAGCGTTCATGCTGGATTATGATGGTATGTTTCAATACTATCTATCAAGAAGGTTAATACCGTTTATTGGTATAAAATGAATGGTACTAAAATTTAACTCGGCCCAAAATACAGATGTGACGTCACCCTTTGATCTTTGATGACCAATATCTAGCAAACGGCCAATAGTCTAATGGACTCCGTATATTGGGCTTAATCTAGGGTTTCGAAATCTCACGTTAGTTACTTTGTCTTATTTAAACCTTTAATTTTTCTTCACATCGTTTTTTTTCATAGGAAAAGTGTCTGATAGGCCTAGCCTGCTGCCAGGATCTTCTACTGCACTCTATTTACTTCACTATTCTATAACACATTTTCTTGTTTTGAATTATATCACTTCCATCTTTCAGCGAAAAAATTTTGATTACATGTTCGTATGTAAACAAAAGTTAAGTGAATTTACAGTGAACTGTTTTTTGTTAATCTGTAGTTGGTTATGTTGGTTAATGCATCTCTAGTGTGTCTAAAAATGAGCGTTGTACTCGGACCTAGTCCTTGTACATTATTAGAATTATTGCCAATCTTGAGACCATTAACCTATACGTAATGTGTAAACGAAGATGTTTGTAGGTCTGTAATCATATGAAGCTTATTATAAATTGAATTATCATTGAAATAGTAGTCTAGTAAGCCTCCCCTATTTACGATGGTTGACTAGGTATCGAAAGTACAATGGGAGATAATTTAGTTTTAACTTTAAACTCCATACGGACTCGGACCACAAAAATATTTTATGCGAATGATTGTATCAGCAGCAACAGTCAGAATGAGTGCGAAGACATTAAGGCCAACTAGGTAACAAATGTGGCCATTCTTTCTGGTCTTTTGGGGTTTATAGGCTGGTTAGAAAACCAAGTAAAGTTTTCAAATTTCATTTATTTAGAGAAATGCTGAAGAATGAAATGTAAAGAAGTTAATTGTAATTAGTCATTCACAGCATGAACTAATAGTCAGTTAAAGTCACCCTTCACTGCCTCTATTTCTTTACAATATCTTTCTCTGTATCTGAGCTTTCATCACCTCAGACTTCCTATTTCTTTACCATGAGCTTTGCTAATTAGTGTTTTTAGGCCTGACAACTTTGTTATTTAGATATAGTTTTCATCTAGTAAAGACAGGTTTTATGTCACTTGGATATTTTGGTTTACAAATTTATATTGAATCTTCTTTAATATAATATGTAAAAGCTTGGCATTTATTTGCGTCAGATATATTGTTCTAATATAAATTCCGAAAGTTGGATTTCCTGTTAAGGTATGTTTTAGTTTATATTTCATAGTTTTGTGTACCCTAGTAACCACCTGTGTCAGCAATCTTGGATTTTAGTCATGTAGTAATAGTTTAGCTCCAGTTTTTCAAACATTTATATTAAATACTTTCATATTTATTCACTCCAGCATTTTTCCTACATTTAAGCATCTCACTACAACTTTTTATAAACCCTTATTTTCAGATCTTAGCCTTGGTAAGGTACTACACCTTAGTTAGTATAGTTAATTAAAACCCCTTTTTATGGTAGGTTATTATTTATATATTTAGTATCATTTATAGCGGTCATTATGCATAGTTAGATTTCATATGATTAAGGTGTTGCTGTATGCATATATAAGCTCAATTCTTATTTTATTGTGATTAAGGGTAGTTTGACGTGTATTATATTTTACTTGTAAATTTCAGGGTTTTTGTTATTATGTAATAAATCGGTTAATCGAACCTTTATTGTGGTCATTTACTCACCCGATCACCCCCCTCGACAGCAGAAATATGAAAGTTATGATTGATTTAGTGTAAGACGGGCCATCAATGATATCTAATAGAGCTTAATAGAGGAAGGGGTGCATCAGTGAAAACTGTCAATTGCTTAAAAGCAGATGTCGATAAAAAAGCAGTTGTTTGCTTTCCTTTTGACTATAGCTCAAAATTTTTATGGTCAGGCTGTATTAAACTTTTGTACAGAAACCATGACTAGTGGCCAGGCTTTCATGTGACATTTTGGAAACTTGTGGAAAAGGTTTTAGAAGGTTCAACATGGAAACAGATTACAATTAAATTACCACTAATTACACTGTGTTCTAGGAACATTTGACTTTCCTCTTGACAACTGACTTACTCTCCTTAACTAAATTTTGAAAAGGATTTTTACTTCTGGAACAAAACCATGTTAATCTGGCAGCGCTCAATATAAGGGTGGACTCAGACCGGTAAAACATTTTATGCTAATGATTGTATATTTCTGAAGACGTTACTGGAAATTGAAACAAAATTTATGTTTTCAATATGGGGTCATTCTGGGAACTATTATAGACTATCCTGTCCGCATACGCCTGTGGTGGAAATAGGTTGCAAATAAATTGACAGACTTATTGAATAGTATATCCGCTGAAACCACCCTTCAATTTAACTGTAGACTGGAGTTTAATTTCTTATAACGTAGTTATGTCCCTTTAATTATGTCCATTTAACAGCTACATGTATATCTATTGCAGAATTCACGTCAAAATGTAGGGTCTGGAAATTTTATTTGATGCTTTCTTGACTTATATTAATGGGGAAACCACGAATTTGCGTAGCTCTAGGCTTGAACCATCAAGCTGCCATTCACATTCTCTGTATGTTTCACAGACCTTTCAAAGAAAAGAAGTGTCGCGTGATTTGCTGTGCAAACCAATCTGGTTCAATCTCTTCATCTTTCTTTCACTGGCGATACCATTGTTTTAAAGAGGTAAAATTTTCGAGAATCAGCATAATTCTTACTCACATATTTTAAGCATATATTTAGTGGGTTGAGGGAGATGGGTTATGAATGATAGTCTACTGAAGTTAAAAACCCTGGAATTGGAAATGTTCTCAATCTTCAATAAGTAATTCAAAATAATAAGCTATGATATGTTTATCTCTATGACATTGCATTGATTGATAAATAACAAAGAAATGAAAGTATATGGTTAGTAAAACAATGAACAAAGTACTGGATAATAATAAACAAATATGTAAATGAACAAAACTAACATAGAAACCGCTTCGTGTTGATAGTCATTCCATCATCAAATATATCTTATATTAAAATATATATATCGTGGCAATTGTGTTCTGTTGGAATGAGACAAGTTCTAAAGAAGTAAAAGACAACAAATTTTATGGATATCTATTTCTATTTATTCTTTTAAACATAACGTTTTATTCTACATCTCCTCGAGAACGTTACCTGTTTGTCTAATGAAACGTGTTTAAAAAAGAATAGACTATCCATAAATTTTTTTGTCTCTTAATGTGCAGTGACACTTCTAAATGTCTTTCAAGGATTCAGTTCTAAATAATCTTATTAACTTTTTAAAGTTTTCGAATTAAAATTAAAGAGTAAATTGCTTTCGTAATCGTTTATAGAATCTCGCATTTTAGATGTAAGAAAGTTACATTTTAGTTCCTTGTAAAACCATGTGTAATTTCGTATGACTAGTTACTTGAAAATAGGTCACAACATTTTTCAACTTTTGAATAAGTAAGTCAATATTCAAATTAACTATTCAGCAAACAAATACAGCCTAAGGATACAAGCAATTAAATAATTCAGTTTGTATAATAATTATAATTATATGCTAAAATAGTAGTCACAATTATTCAAATTAGATACAAAACATTATTAATATTACTTTCTCTACTGATTCATATCACTGTCATCTGTCAATCACTCTCAATTCTCCAACAAAACACGTGACAACAACTTTTGATGACGTAATACCACATTTTGATTATTCACACTTAATATTACTGACAGTTAAATTTAATAACTTTTTTACACACTCTTTAAAAATGTCATGAAGTTAAGCCGATGTCTTGATTGGTTATGTCATGAAACATTTTTCAAATCGCCGAAAACATAGTCCTCATGTTGATCTCGAGTTTGATTGGTCAACAAATCGTGCAAATTGACATTACGTCATAGCCAATCAAATGTTACATTTCAAAGCGCTCAAAAATATTTGAATAAGATACATGCTTAGCTAACATTAAATGAGTTAAAAACAAAATTTGAACAGTGCTTCGCTTTAGGAGGTTTTTTGGATATCACAGAATAATGTTATTGCCCTTTTTTAAAAATCGAATAGAACACGGTGATACATACATGCACATTTAAGTTTTGCAACTATACCTAGTCATAAGATTGGGTTATATCACGTTTAAACATAAATAGGTCGAAATGTATTTAAAGGAGCACGAGGAGGTATAGGTGGTTTTTCTTCAGTGTCAACATTTTCACATGACCAACTGTTCTTTAACAGTCCCATAGTCACAAGTTTATTTTCAATTTCCAGAGATTCTGAGAGTTTAGCACGAACTTGGCGACTAGATAATAATCCATATATATTTTCACGACATTTTGGTTCCGGTTGGTTAATACCGTCAATAAAATTCAAAACGTCACCCGACGACCAGTTTGTTACCTTTTCTTCCATACAGGAACCGATTCTACAATACGTCTCAGATGATAGATATTCATAGTCGTCATCGTATCCAGGTTTTGTTGCACAGAACACATTTTCTTTATTCGTAATATCAGTTATCTGAGGTTTGTATTTCACAGACGTTGCGTAAATATAGTCCAATTTGTCTTCACGTTTGTTCACACGAGCGTATAAATCATCCACCGACGAACACACAACCCGCGTATTGGAGATAGATTCCATCGAGTTACTGCCCCTGTCTTTAAGATAGCTTCTCACAGGAAGAGCTGGTGGGTTTCCGTTCAACATGTTTCTGGGTCGTCGCACATCATCTAATGTAGACCACTTGTTACGTACCAGTTGTGTTGCCATGGACGGATATTTTGACGGACTGAGAACGTGTTCATCGCCTGGTATAACGTCATAGATATGTTCATAGTCACTCGTATCAAGTCTGCCTCTTGGCGATTTAGCACACCTTAGATTATCACCGTTCTGCTTCAATGGCTGTATGTTATCTATACTCAAATCGCCTACACTATTATTCACTATGGTGTGACCAACATTTGTTTCAACTTGTTCTGTTTTAAAATTAAATTGATCACCTGTTCGATTACTTATATTATGTGGAACAGTTTCGACACAATGATTTGACGTGGGCGATTTCTTGAATACCCCGAAAAAGTCAATAGGCGTAATTCGAGGAGACGTCACATTTGAACAAGTTGTCTGCATTTCAAAATCCCCAAACGTGTTAGCAAATTCTGAGCTGGAAGCTGACTCGACGTTAAATTTACACAAACTTTCACGATTAACATCAAAACGATAACGTTTGCTCCTTCTAGCACCATTGACCAATTTGGCCCCCGACAGTGAGGCATCTTTGTTAGTGTTCACATTGTCCAAACTCACGGTAGATCCAGATTCCAAAGAAAATCGTTGTCTTAGACCATGATCCAAGCTGGATGTAGATCCACGATTTAAGAAATACTTGTCGAAACATATTCTGGCTGGCTTACAATTTAAGTCGGATATAGTTGGATTATTTACACGATATGGTCCATTGCCTAGGACTGTTTTTTCTCCGCTGATACACCGGGACTTTGACCTATTTGAAATGTCATATTCATCAATATTGCCCGCGTTATTTGGATTACTCAGATGATTAAGGCCTTGGGCATTTTCTTCTGGTTTTAATAAGCACTTTTCCTGAACGTCTACTGACCTCGGGTATGTTTCAGATTGAGAAAAATAATCCGTATGACTGTCGTCTTCATTAGAACACACAGTTTGAAGCATTTTAGCGAAAATTTTATCCATATCCGAAGGCCATGGTGGCGAATAATCACTTTCATATCCACTGGAGATGGTCATGGGTGATAACTGTTTCTCAAAAACACAGTCATTAGTATTAGCTGGCGAAACTGTAGTGACGGAACTGTTTCTTTCACAAGCCGACGGAATCGGTGACAGCGTGACGTAATCATCTACAGGGAAATACATGCATTGACGTTTCATCATAGTCTTCTTGTTCATCGTGTCCTGGGGAGCCTCCATCTCAGGAGGGAGACTGGTTAACATTGTCGTCTGCTTCAACCCACGTGTATTTTTACCTCCTTCCCATCTGTCAAGAAGAGCAGGTGAACCGGTTGATGAAATTCCTTCGCTAACATTGGCCATCTGTTTGTTGACATTATGTCCTTTTAACGACGAAGACACTGGATCGGCACATTCATACGAGGCTTTGTTCTGAAACTTGTTAACTATAGGTTTTAAATGATATGGCCCAGTAGTTCGACGCCCCGGGGTGGAATTACTGCAGCTTATACCGTATGAGTGACGAGTAGGTTGGGTTTGACGATAATGCGATGATATAATCCGGTTGGCGATAAGATTATGTATATTGGCTACTGAATCCGGTAATTCCATGCCTTTTATTTTGTCTTTGTTCACTCCACAAACTCTGTTTGTTCGATGTTTGCCACTTTTCACAGTAACCGTTTCTACAGACCAAGCGGCTGAATCGGCGATTTGATGAGTTTTCCGGACAGAGTCTTGTAAGGATTCAATTAATTTCGGCTCATTAGCATTTTGGCATCGAGGGAGAAATCCGTTACACCTATCATTCAATTGTCTATCATTCTTTACGCTAATTTGAACTTCTGTAGAGCTTATCTGTTTTAATGAGCTCTCGTCGCCAGCACTTATATTATTAGTTCCACATGGATTGCGCCCACTTACTTGAATCTTGTCCAGGAGCTCGATATTTAATCCTACGCCTGGAATGAGATACCCATCCTTATCTTCGATTGACTCAGCCATCCTGGTGACAAGTGGAGGGTTTTATATAGAAGAATTGATATCCACCATCTGTTTTGTTAACTAGTTTCCACTCAACCTGAAATACATAAAATAATCAAGATATTAAAATTCACAATAAACATGCCAAGATATTTGATGATTGTAATACCAGATTGATTTTCATCTCATGTTTCTGAATTTCGTGTAATGTCATTTGTTAGTATAATTCTGTTATTAAAATGGTTGAACGAAAGCAATAAAACGGCTCATCATCTGCACACATACAATTTCGAAATGACCAAATGTCCACTTACTCCAAAACTTTTAATATTCACAATTAGAAAATCACGCAAGTTTTTAATATATCCAATACCATCAACAGCGGCTGTGTATCCAAAATGTGAAGCCGTGTATTTATCGGCAAAAAACACTATAGTCATTTTATCGCATCTATACGAGAAATCCTTATCCGAACCTGAACAAAGCCTTTATTCTACCTGTCGATAGTGTTCGATTGTATTCAATAATTCTAAAACTTAAAAGGTTATTCTTGTGATTTAAAGCTTATTGATCAGTAAATGGCTTCTATAATTAGATATGACGAGATATTTGACCACTGTCCATTCATTATAAACATTACCAAATAAACCGATGGAGTAGATTATAGTAGTTTGATAATATGAAAATATAGGCCTTTAAAGTGAGACAAAAACGGCTTTAATTAACATTATATCGACGCGTCTTAAGAATTAAAATTCAGAATGTATATTATGAATGGGATACAATATTTTCAGAGTGTTAACAACTATATTGGAAACTGAACTAAAAGTTGTCAATATTTGCCTTCAATAACAATTGAATAATGAGAATAGTTTTGTTAAATTATGAAATTAACTCCTGGTCCTGAATTAGATGATATTTTTAATGGATGTGTCTCTTTAACATTAGTCGACAACAGTCCGAGTTGTTCAACTTGCTGGGTAACTCGTGTTATTAATCTTTAATACATAATAATACCATTTAATAACAACCATATCACGTTGTATGGTCTTGTTTATATCTTAATATACAAATAAATACAAATGATTATAACTAGAAACATGCTGTGTTTATACCAACATAACCACTTATATACAGACTTCGTCGACTAAACAGACATTTGCGAGTCCAACAGTCAATCTAGATGGATCTGATTATGATTAACATCTCAATTGCCATCATGACCACTTGGAAATATTATATAGTGTGGGGTGTTCGCCAATTATGCTCTGCTTAGATCACCGTTTTTAGTTTGAGCACTCTAATGACTCCACATTTTACCAATGTGTAACCGAACCTCCTGTGCCTAAATTAAGGAGTTGCCATAAAGCCATTATATTTGGAAGTACCATATTAGACTTATACTTAGGCTGTGGAGATGTTCACGTAATAATTTTATATACTGCGATAATGAGCTAAGCTATACATTTCTACGAGAGCAAGCATTTATTACAATTATAACATGCTAACTTTAGTAACTTTACATCATCGAATAAATATACATATTAAGTGTAGTTATCAAGCTTTAACATTAATATCTCAATATCACAGTAAATGGCCGTAACTCTATAATTTTTAATAGAAAAAAAATCGCGAAAATGCAATGTACAATACAATACAAAAGCATATGTAACTTTATTTTTATAATCATATTTCAGTAGAATATTTTATTTTCCTATTCTACCAACATTATATATAAATATGTTTTAATGTTTTATTTGATGTATAGGACTTCATATCATTATTTTCGAAGACAAAATTAAGTATAACATTACTACAAATGTGCTAAAAGTAACCGTGACTTATAAATATACCAAAGTAACTAAATTGCCAAACCAAGATATCTCTCAGGGATAAAAGTCAACACAATGTGTATACACTTGAGATTTAACGATAAGTACATAGTCTTGATGAGTACAGTCTTGAATTTTACATTGAAACTTGTCCCCTACTAAAATTGTGCTTTTATTACTTAATAATATAATATGATACAAAATACATCCATAATGACGTCTAATTTACTGCATTGTATATCTAATCCGTCTACAATGTGTAATCGAATATACTGATAAAGTATAGCACAAAACGCTTGTTGTTTACAAGAATAGAAAAACGGGGCTAAAGCAAGTCGTATTCCATTTATCATCACTACAAATAGCAAAAAAGGGACAGGAAAATACTGTCCTGTTGTTTTCCTAAACTATTTTGTGGTCTATTGATATATAGGTAAAATGAAAAGTCATTCATAAATATCAGTAAAACACACGCACCTAGAGAGGAACCTTGTTTGATCCCACCGTTAAGTACTTTATTATCAAGTTAATGACCCAACCTGATTACTTATTAATTTAAAAACGTGGACCATCTGTCTAGTGGACGTGTGTCCAATAAATCAAATGAAAAACTCTAACCTTTCTTTGTTCACATATCCCTGGTTTAAATAAATGATGTTCATATCAATGAAATAGATGAGTTTAGCTGTGTACAACGTGAACAAACCGGACCGACACCATTAACCGTAGAGATATAAATCCTATTCATGAATATATTTAGTTGATTAATTTTTAACCCGAGACGTGAAGACTAGGCTTGGACATTGATAAATAAATAACTACAACGTACATAATCAAATGGAAAATTAATCTTTTCTCGATAAATTGTCACAATAGAAAGACAAATACTCGTTTCGTGATATACATGGTTTGAGGCTAAATCAAATATTTAAAGAATGTTCTACTACTTCTATTCACCATTGTATATAAATATTAATATACTTATTCAAATATCATTGTAATTTGTAGAATCAGGGAGGTTCTCTTTTGGACAATTAGCAATTTAAAATAAAAATTCTAGGATAACTTTTTCGTTAGGCTTGCAAGTATTCCAAGTTACTATAATAAAATAATTTATGTTCAAAAAGTGCTCAATAAATCCATTCTAGAGCAGTATATCAAATAATAGTTTTCACTTTCACTTTTATTAGAATTAATTCAAATAAAGGATCAAGTATATAAATAATAAAGCCACATTCCTGTAAATTCAAGCCTATTTTCTCAAGTCAAAGCTACTGTATATTTGAAAGAATTTTATATTTGATTTTTATTTGATATCAGTTTATTAATAAATGACATTGAGTTATATTGACAGGACATATTTGTCATGATTATTATATTATACACTTTGATCTACAAGATTGTATGATTTAATCTAATTAGTAAAGGTACACAGAGTACAGTGTATGTCAAGCATAATATTTAACCCCTAGCTCGCAAAAGAATATCAATATTATTAATCTGCCTTTGAAAATCACAATCCAAATATTTGTCTCAGAAAATTCCAAGTAAGCTCAAATGTAACAATGCTTTTAAAGGTTCATTCGGATTTTTGAGCAAGTCTTTGTGATCAAGTCGTCCTATATATTCGTATTATAAGCCTACTGAGAACTTATCCGTGTCTCTTTCTAGAATTGAAACTCTTATTCCAGTTCCAATGAAATTAACATTGAAATTCAGTTGAATCGTGTAATAGTAACATCAAAATCAATCCACCAATCATCAACTAGAATCAACACAGGGTTTATATTAAACATCCTTTAAAATCAAGGAAGACATCCTCAATTAGAATCAAGTCAGAGTTAATCCTCAACTAAAATCAACCAGGGTTTATCACCAACTGGAAACAAACCAGAATTTATCATCAACCTAGCATCAATCAGAGTTTATCATCAACTTAGCATCAATCAGAGTTTATCCTCAACTAGAATCAAATCAGATTTTATCATCAACTAGAATCAAGCCAGAGTTTCTCACCAACTAGAATCAACCAGAGTTTATCATCAACTAGAATCAACCAGAGTTTATCATCATCTAGAATCAAATCAGAGTTTATCATCATCTAGAATCAAATCAAAGTTTATCATCATCTAGAATCAAGCCAGAGTTTCTCATCAACCAGAATCAACCAGAGTTTATCATCAACTAGAATCAAACAGAGTTTATCATCATCTAGAATCAAATAAGAGTTTATCATCATCTAGAATCAAATCAGAGTTTATCATCAACCTAGATCAATCAGAGTTTATCCCAACTAGAATCAAACAGAGTTTATCATCATCTAGAATCAAGCCAGAGTTTCCCATCAACTAGAATCAATCAGAGTTTATCATCATCTAGAATCAACCAGAGTTTATCATCATCTAGAATCAAGCCAGAGTTTATCATCATCTAGAATCAAGACAGAGTTTCGCATCAACTAGAATCAACCAGAGTTTAACATCATCTAGAATCAAGCCAGAGTTTCTCATCAACTAGAATCAACCAGAGTTTATCATCAACTAGAATCAACCAGAGTTTATCATCATCTAAAATCAAGCCAGAGTTTATCATCATCTAGAATCAAGCCAGAGTTTCTCATCAACTAGAATCAACCAGAGTTTAACATTAACTAGAATCAATCTAGAACTTATCATCAACTAGAATCATGACATAGTTTATCATCAACTAGAATCAAGCCAGAACTTATCATCAACTAGAATCAAGCCAGAACGTATCATCAACTAGAATCATGACATAGTTTATCATCAACTAGAATCAAGCCAGAACTTATCATCAACTAGAATCAAGCCAAAGTTTATCATCAACTAGAACAAAGCCAGAGTTTATCACCAACAAGAATCAAACCAGAGTTTATCACCAACTGGAATCAAGCCAAGTTTATTGAACCAATGACTTATTTAAATGCACAATTTGGATATTTCGTGTTCTTTCTGTTCTTTTTTCTAAATCTTCATTTTAATTGAATTGCGAAATAATGTTATTTTTGTGAAATTAGTTCCATGCAATCCGTCATTTCCAGGCTCATTGTTTACATAATACTAATTAAAAGAGTTGGCTGCTTTGAAAAGTACTGTCAAACAAATATCTATGACTATTAAAATCAAGTTATGAAATCATCTTCTTCACTTTGCTTAAATTACCGTATATTGAATCCATCTGAAAAAACTGAAAATTAGTGAAAGTGTGATTATTTCTCAAAATGCAGTTATTGGAATTTTAAAAAATTTAATATACATTACTGTCATCATGCCTTACTCTCATGGCAGACTAAAGTGGATATTTTGTTATTTGAAGGACCTAATATCCCAGAGATAATTATAATGGTAGACGAAGCCTCCGGACACTGACTAACCTCGAGTTTCAATGATAAACACTTACTATTTCTTCGAAAACACAATTAGAGACAGTTGATAAACATTAGAAACAATCTATATAAGATTTATATAAGAAATTGACACATTTTCTACCAACATTTTCTTTACATTTGAAGTGATAATTGAATGAAAGAATGTTAATACGCTTTTAAACTGGTCCCTGTTCAACGTGTCACTAAAGTTCAAATACTGAATTGACAGGTTCAATCTATGAGGATAAAAATGTCGGCTTTTGTTGTGACTAATTTCCGATTTCACACTCAGGTTGGAGATCTAGAAGGGTTGGTGTTTCATTGTACTGATTAATACCTGGATGAAATTCCAGCCAGGTGACAAGTTGTTATTCTAACCAAATAATTCCAAATGCCACAACACCTTATACATGTCTGGCAGTCTAAAAATTTGTAATAACAGAACAAGACGTTTTATTAAACCATCTTAAAATATATCTTAAAAATATGGAGTTAAAATGGACCACTACAGTCAGGCGAAAAGAAAATGTTTTTAAAGTTAATGATCGAATCAATCAAATTTTTGAAGGTGTAAATACAAATTGAGCATGATATTATTAATACATTGAATAGAAAAACTATGCAGCAAAGACCAACCTTGTTTTACTCCACTGTGTAAATCTCAAAAATGCCGATAGTTGCCAATCTATATTCTAAAATAGGTAAACGTTTCCCTTACCTCGATGTTTTCCTCGTCGCTACACGACAAATTTAAAAGTTTGAAACACGAACATAACGACTTAACCTTTCAAATATCGTTCGACACAATGAAAAATACATTATTTTAAAAAGAGAATAGTTGAACTCGTCTGACCGTGGTAAAGAAGATATAGTGATAAAGGTATAGCCATAACCTGAAGGTGTTTCCTGGATTATTTTAACGAGCTGAAGCCCCGAGGGAAACATCTTGATAATTTTTTTGTTGTTGTAAGCTAATGTGGCAGTCCTTGAATAAATCCTTCTGTGTATTTTTTCATTCATTTCCTTAAAGGGACGTCGCACAAAATTTAAGATATTATACATGTATATTTATAGGCTTTGATACTGTCAGAAAAGGGGCTGGATAACAATTTTTACTTCAACATTACTTGAAATAAGAAAAATGTACGATTACATTGCATATGGGTGAGCCTAGTGTATTTCAATTGTTTTTGCAATCCTTGCAAGTTTACAAACTGCTTTTAAAGATTAAACGTTAGCAGATAACGATTAAATCCCATTTTAATACCTAAGTTCTCGATGTGTAGCTTTAAAAATTGAAATACACATATAAAGTGTATGCCTTCAGCAAACATGGTATATCTACACTGAATATCTAACTGAAGAATATATACAATATCTTTATCAAACAAGAATACAAAAACAACCTGATCTATTATAATTTGATGGTTTTTATTACGGCCAAGTCTTTTTCTGAATTATTATAGATTTAGTCTATTGTATATTTTTTGGAATGATTGAGCTAGTAGTCCTTTAGGAGGTGTTATCAATATCATAACCTACAAGGTGACATTCATTAATATTTTTATTTGCAGTCTTAATTCAGTCAATGCTAAGTACTCTAAAGTGGTCAGCAAACGGTTTTATCCCAGGTATAAAAGACAATACATTGCATATTATGAAATATAGCATTAATATTTGAGGTTAAGCAATATAATAATATCTAAGATATTGTCATGATTGAAGAAATAATAAAGACAAATGGCATACAGTTATATTAAGGTGTACTGTTTTTAATACAAAGATTTACTATACATAACAATATTACCTTGAAGTTATATATGATATCTGTGTTATACAAGTAAATCCAAACGCCAGTTAACCACATGTCATTTCATGTAAAAAATGCTTTTGTGAATGATACAAAAAAAACATTAATTTTTTTTTCTTATACGCCCCTTTCCCGAGTGTGACTCAAGTTTTAACGATGAAATAAGCTTACACTGATTCATCCACTAGTATAAGCTTGAAATTAAAAGCAACAATAAACAGATTATAACAACTTCCTTTCAAAACAATGAGACAAATATCTTACAAATTCTTTCAATTTAATTAATTTTCAAGAGTGTTGATATGGTTTAAAAAGTTCATACAAAAACATCCATTGTAAACTTGATGTTAAAATCGTGTTAAGATTTAGATGTCTTTATTGGTAATCTGTTCATAGAAAAGATATGTTCTTAAAAGATTAACATTTTATTATTTGTACGAATATCCTTTAATATGAAAAGCTAGTGATCCCTTGACCACAACACATGTCTAGCCTCATTTCATGATTTTGTGATCAAGAAAAATTTAATATTCTCCGGCTCCAAATTCATCAAGACAGTTGAAGAAAAAGTGCGATCTGATCGGTTTCAGTCCTTCAGTCACATACAAACAAACATAGAAATTAACGTTCGAATTGAACATGAAAGGGTCCGTATAAAAGTCAATGTTCATAAATCGGTGAGACTGTTTTCAACTATACCTGCCAGAGCGAAAAAGTGAAAATTTTGAAAAGCTCAAGTAGCATGATTCCAGATGATATTAAGAATACGGAATACACATAAATAGATAGATTCGTGATCCTAACTGTATATATAATATAAAATAACATTAATTTAATGCACACGTTACACCACAATATATACATGTACCACTAACCTGTTGATATCCAGAAGTAGAACAAATAACAACAATATCCTCTTCTAACTATCCACAATAAACACCAGAAGTAAGATCATACAACCAAAACCACAATATATGAATATATGAATATATGAATAAAATTGAGGAAAATAAAAAATAGTCCTATGTTCACTGTGCCAAATACAGAAGATTTCGGCAGATTCTTGATGTTCACTGTAAACAAAAGATATGGAATTCTGACATTCCCCACAAGAAAAATCTTAATTTGAATCAGATAGCATTCCGTGGGAAATTGAAGTTGTAATTGTATCTCCCACCCCCCGCGGGATGTCCAATTAATGGGTATAACTTTTCATTAGTTATTACTTTGACTTGTGAGTTAGAATTGGTAGGCTACCAAGCCTTTTTCAGTCCTGATTACTCATGACAGCTTCAATCGTGAGTACCGATAAAGCCGGATTCTCTATATCATAACATTCGTTATTACGCAAATGAAATTCTACACAAAATCCAATAAACTTGACGACAAAAAGAAAATGAAATAAATGAAGGAATTTTACGTCTTCTTAAATGGCTAAAGAAGACTAGCAACGCCATACTGGGTTTCTCTTTATGCGATTCCCAAAAGTCGAGGGATCTTTAACGTACAAAGCCTGTAGCACACGGGGCCTCGGTTTAATTGTCCCTATCGAAAGTTCCTGCTTCACTGACAGGCGGAAATCGGATTGAAAAATGTGAAAGTTCATTCCAACCTTTGCCGGGATTGACCCTGGAACCTAAAGTAAACGAGCATCTGTCTCACTCACTGAGCCACCAGTTTCCAAAAGACGTAAATGATAATGTAAATCAATAAGTGATGTTTAATAACACCTATTTTTTTTCTTTTCTATCCAACAAAAATGTCCTTCCGAGTAGGATACAGGATATATTAACATAATAAATAAATGGTGCAGATTAGTTAAATTGATAAGTTAACGTTCGCTTCCAGCGGATGCTGATATCACAGTATGGTGCAGATTATATTAATGATAGTTATATAGCATCTGATTTCCTTGATAAGGCCTGTAATGTAGAGTTTATTTGATTGTATCCCTCAAATCTAGTACCTATTTTCATTCACAGTTTTGTTTTCTTTTAGTCATCTGATTGACTAGGGATCTCAAACGACTCGGATATAAACCGACAATGAAACTAAGGTGAAATATTGCGTATCAAAATTACATTCAAGCAGTTGTAAAATTCGTCTTCAAAGAACTGTTCTTATCCAGACGGCCAATGGCTATAACAGAGCTCAGTAGGCTGTGGGTTAAACAAGATCTTTCATTTGATAAACTGTCAAGTTTCGGTGAAAGGTGATATTAGTCTCTGAGTGAGTGCAGTTTGATGGGTTGGGTTATTTATAAGTATAGCAGGAACTAATTTCAGATGAAGGGTAGACTTACTTTTCTTATAGAGAAGCTGGAAATGAACCAGCATTACATAAAATAAGACAAAGCTGTCGAAAGTAGCCAAATGTATATTATTGTCTTTCTCTGGCCTGACAGGTGAAATTTCAACAGGTGATGACCTATAGGGTCAAATTCCATTTTTGTATACATTCTATCCAGGGTCACGATCCCCGCCCTCTGGTCGACACCTTCAAATATTTGGTCGCGTGAATAACACGCGCCCCATTACAATATGCCTTTGTACTTCAATCTCCAAGTGTATATTCTTTGTCTTCATAGAATTTATTTTATAAAAGTGTTTTAGAGGCATGATTGGAAAATATCAAACGCAATATATGGTTTTGGTACATTGATAATAATTTTCTTTCTGCAATACCTAATAAGTTATGGGATCAATTTAGATTATGGGTTGATTTTGAATTTTTTTGTTTCATTTCTTTAATAGAAAACCGTTACTTGACACCAAAAGAATGGTGCTATGTAAACTATGTTATCAGACTTCTGATTGGTCCAGCAAGACAGGTGAAAAAAAGAGTCGCGTGGCGGATGACCACCAACAAAGGGTTGTTGTCAGAAGAATTTTTTTCGGCACAAGTCTTTTATGACATTAGAACTATGGAGTACTGTGGACGATTATTTTTCAAGGTTTCTCATATTACATTTCAATGCGGTTTCCCTTTTAAACCTTTAGAAAACGTTCTGTATATATTTTGTATGCTTCTTATTGCTTTCAATATTTTATGCGCCAGCTCCGTTTAATTTTATCCATTTTTTACCTGTATAATGGTAATGATTTCATAACGGTATGGATTCTTTACAGTTCTGTATGAATTTTTCATTTCTTTTCGTCCGTTCGGAGTGTGAACTCAATCGAGTCCATATTAGAATTAGCATAATTTCACCAGAGTAAAACAGCAAAATAGCCTTTATAAACTGGACAAGGGTCAGTAATAATGGACACAAGACACTAATCTGATCAATGAGCTTCCTTTTACTACCACTCAATTCAGTGACAGGTTAAAACGTTTATAATTATTGTCCTTGAAACTGTTACTTCAAATTCATCCTTTATCCTTTGCCTATATATACTTAATGTCGTGTATCTATAATATTTTGAACAGCATCAATGTTCGGGTGGAGGTCTGGGATAGTTCGTCAGTAAAGCCATAATTACGAAATAAATTTTGATGCCTTAATATACAAAGGTGCTTGGAAATGTTGAATCTTGTTATCGAACTAAGGTACTAAAATTTAGAGCGATTCTAGTATATCCCGAAACGTCTTCAATTAAATATAATTATAATGAAAGCTGTGGTGGTCAAAAGAATTTTTTGTTGTTTCGGTCACTGCCCTCGTAACTCCATTAATGGGGTTTTTCAATACCGTCACTTACAATTACATAACAATGTTAAAATTTTTAGGCTGCGAAACCCTTTCTAGATTTAATTCCCATATTCTCATATCAGGGATAATTGACTTTGATGTAACTGTAAATTGAATTCGATCTTAATCCAATAAAGACACATAATTATGTCCTTTCATTCCATTTTATTCAATTAAAATTACAATTTTCATGTACAGGGTGTGTATTGCAATTTACCATTGTTAGATGTATAGTGTAACGATTTAAATGAAGAGTGCATTGAAACCTTCAAACTTAATTGATTCTTTGATGTTTAAGAGATGCCGACAACCCTTGAACCTTTGCTCATGTGTTTATTATGAAATTCCCCAACCTGGTCAGCATATGTTACTGTAAAATAGCCACGATAAGATTTTCTATCAACATTATAATGATATTGACCTTACAGCTTACGCTGTACTCTGTACAGATTTATACGGTTTATCAAATCCACGATGGAATCCATTGTATATACCTTCTGTCTATAGATCAATGTCCTCACAAACCTCGAACAAAATATGGTTTCCGGTCACACAACAATAGAGCTCTCTGATTTTAGCTACCTATATATTGTGAAATGGCGTATCAGAATCTTGACAATCTGTCAGAATATAAACAAACTATCATATTGTTGACAAACTATCAGATTCTTAACAAACTATCAGATTCTTAACAAACTATCAGATTCTTAACAAACTATCACATTCTTAACAAACTATCACATTCTTACCAAACTATCACATTCTTAACAAACTATTAGATTCTTAACAAACTATTAGATTCTTAACAAACTATCACATTCTTAACAAACTATCACATTCTTACCAAACTATCACATTCTTAACAAACTATTAGATTCTTAACAAACTATTAGATTCTTAACAAACTATTAGATTCTTAACAAACTATCACATTCTTAACAAACTATCACATTCTTAACAAACTAATAGAATCTTGACAAACTATCAGATTCTTAACAAACTATCAGATTATTAACAAACTATCAGACTCTTAACAAACTATCACATTCTTAACAAACTATGAAAAAAAACGCAAAGTTTGAATTGTTTACTCGCATAATGATAACAGAGAAATGTAACTTACAAAATTTCCACAGTGTCACATTAGCAACAACACATCTCAATTTTAATTTTCTCAAAATGACCTTATTACCCGACTGACCGTTGTAGAGGTCAAGATTAGGTAAATAAAGAAAGAAATAATAATGTAGATATAGGATCGATTGTAGTGTAATCTATAATCTAAACATTGAGTACAATCTCTGGTTACACAGATAATTATACAATTTACTAATATACTCATTGACACTGATATAGTTTCAGATACTAAACCTCCATTCATTCATCTATTTATTCATTCTGTTCATTCCTTTACTTTGACTTGGATATAACGATATAAAGTCCATCTGGTTTTATGAAAGATTCTGTGTTTGTAGCTCTCCCTAGATACTATAATCAGTGATAATTAAGTACAACAGAAATCGAAATCATTCATGATGAAATGAATGGAGTTTCACGTCCTACTCCTATGCATCTAATAGCGACATTTATAGTCTACTGGCGAGAAAGTGGTCTCATTATTGTGAATCTACGTATGAAGGGAGATAACTGTAAGTAAATACAACTATGACATGAAAATTTGCTGCGGAAATCTCAACAATCTAAGTGACATTAAAGTATAAGCATTCAAATTAAACCGATAACTATAAACTAAATCAGTTGAAATTTCAACCTGGTTAATCGGAGGTAGCTTTAATTTCAATCAAGCATGTTGTAAACTTGAATAAAATTTCTTTAATTAATAATTAAGTAAAACATTGGAAATAACCTCTCTTACCTTGCTATAGTAAATCAAGAGCGTACACATAAAGTTTGCTGTTAAAAATCCATTAAACATTAAAACAACGAGAGTTCGATGGTAACACGCATATGGGAAGTCTAAAATATAATGAGTGAAATACATACAGTTCATGGAATCATATCCCAATCTGAGAGATGATACTTGGCTACTCAAAGGCACGCGCAAAATAACTCTACTTTGGTCAGAGTGACCCTTAACAAAGTCTAGCACCATAAACAATAACAAAGCTCGTACAACACAAACAATGAATGTCGTCAAACTAATTACTAATTAATCTACATGTGTTAATTATAAACTTTAACTCCTCAAAACCTGTTAGATTTCAATAAGCTATTGTGAAATTAAGATTATAGTACTTAAATTTAAATGATATAGACGATATTATATTTGTAGTTAAATGCTGAGACCAATTGTATTTACTAATCAATAGTACCAACTATTGTAAGGTATAATGACACCTATGATACTATCAAACGTAAATAACTTACTCTATCATTTTAACTTTTACCGTCTTTCACGACATCTTCACACGGTGTGGGTTCTCAGTGAGGATTCAACACCTTGTTCTTCAAGGTGCCAGATCTGTCTGAGGAAAACAAAATATATAAATTAACACATGAAATACCATCCACGTCAATGACAATGCCGATAAGTAAGAACCGTTATTTAACTTTAATACGTTTTACATCAATTAAAGTATACGTTGAACATTAACAAATTATAACAATGACCGCTTCAGGAACACGTAATGAAATCTCAAATAAAATCTTTTTTCCATTGGTTGTAAAATTAGATATCCATTTGATATCAAATTCGATACACAGAGCGTTAGAAGCACGAGATCAGATAGGTGTAGAGAGTCTCGTATAGATAAAGATAATAATAATACCTTTATTGCAAATTTTAAACCATAGGCAAAAGCAATTTAAATCAACACAAGATAAACAATTGAACAAAAACAAATAAATTGAAATATTAAATACAAACAACATTATTTTTCATCGGCCACTATTTGTTGGGTATTATATTTTTTAATATTCTACTATCAATGATAGTCATCTTGTACTTAAGCTTTTCGACACCAGTAAACTATTGAGAAAGAAACACGTTTTAACTGTATTTTGTAAATAATTCCCGTCTCTCGTTAGTACAGTATTTACAATGTAAGATATGATGAATCTCTTCAGCTGTTACATGTATCGTATATATACTATTGAATATTTTCCTTGTTGACTGTGATCGCAACTACAAAAGTCCAATCGCAATAGATAGTTGTCAACCGATTAACTGTAGTGACATTGTGGCTTGGTTTGATTGTAAATAAAGGATTTGAGACACATATCGCCTTTAAAACGACAGTGGTATTTCGAATGTTTTGTAGATTTTCTCTTGTGAAAGAATTATTGATGAAACGGGTTTACAGAGTGGAAGGAATAAGTTGTCTGTTGAGTCTATAGTAACCATTTTATTATCTCAGTGCATACTTCAAGATGGCAGATGCCAGTCTAAAGAGACGTGTGATTATTGCCATGGATGGAAGCGATCATGCCAATTATGCATTTGAATGTGAGTAGAATTATTATACTGATCTCGAAATGAGAGTTGTGTAAACCATGTTTAAACAAATAATTCTCGATGTCTAGAAATCTACAAAAAAACTAATTTTGTATGTTTAATAACGTCACATATAATTTTGTTTATTTACAAAGTCAGTTTTAGTTGTTACTATTATATATACTACATGTCGGCTACGTCTATTTTCAGCTTGTACCCTACTTGACCTTTATCAAATATCACTATAGTCAATTGACCACGGGGCTAAGTTTTCGCATAGATTACCTGTGAGAACCTTTATAGGTAGTATTGGGTTTGAGGTTGAATGTGAAGTAAGATGAGGTTAGCTGGTCTGCCCTTCTGTATTCATCTGTTCCGGTCTGCTGAAGACGGCCACTGTCTTTTGCGATTTCTTATTGTGAAGGAATCTTTAACATGCTCAGCCTGTAGATCTGTCGGGTCTCAGCCAATTTTCAGCACTAGAATCTGTGCTATACCAAAAAAGTATTATCCCAATAACGAAAATATTGTTTTAGATCTGTCCGTTTCTCGGACGTGATGTAGCCCACAAAGCAGTCAAGGAATACGATTCCATCGATTGTATTTTGATAACCTTTGAGCCGTAGGGCATAGGAACATTGTAGAATATGCCTGTAGAATATGGATAGATTCCACAATAACGACATTGCCTGAAGATTATCAGCATCTATGGACCCATGACAGACTCTCCTAAACGAAGACATTAAGACCAACATTGGTGATAAATGCGTTAAGAGCAGTTGAAAGCTTTGATACCGTACATGACCCAAAGGCCTACAATAGTTGTACATGAGTATATGATCGATTACTTTCATTTTAACTAATACGGTATTCAAACTCCGTATAGAATCTGAAATTTTCATTTTTAACTTATAAACGGTGTTTTAATAAGGCGCAATTGATCGCTTAAGAAAATATTCACTGTAAAATCTTGGTTATCATGTTAAATCTGGTTAAGCGAGACAATAGTGTTTTCAGTTGTATCTGTATTTAAGATCTTGATACTTATTATACACGTCTTCTGAAGACATTCTTCAAGTATATCTGTAATCAGTCCTGTTTCATGTTATCGATTTCGTTCAGTGCGATGTACGTAAGGCTCACGGAATCAGAAACGAAATGAGATGAAATGCATGGAGTTTTACGTCCTACTCCTCTACACGTAATGGGCCAATGAAGACTGACAACACTATGTTGTGAGCAATGAGGACAGCGGGAATAGCCTACTCTTTTTTACGATTTCCAATTGTCCCGTATCACACGCGACCTTGGTATTGGATTAAAAGGAGTCAATACTACATCAGAAAGAGACCATGCTACATGACAATAGAGAGTGGAATTTTATATCGTTTAAGGCACCTGCATTCTACATTTTTTCACCACATAAATCAGTACACCATGTAAGTTATATAAAAATTTCGGAAGTTGATTTACAAATCTCTCGAATGCTCTATAGTATCAAGGGTGCCAAAATTTGATACAATGCGGAAGTATTTAGAATACAGATTTCGTTTTGTTATAACTGACCTGATTTAACTTATATATCTTGCCAAGTGAACATATTTATCATCAACGTAATAATCAAAACATCAGTTACAAATAGCTCTCTACACACTTCACATATCATACGAGAAGAAATCATATATAGTGTGTAGTATTTTAATTTTAAGTGCAAAACTTACTCTGTGTGAACATACAATAGGAAAAATGGTCTGGAATCTCAAGTTTTACTCGATAGACTTCTATATAGCCAATTCTTTTACTATAAAACTCCACAAGCCTTAAATTCTGTTTTTTCAACCTTCAACGACCTTGTATATAATAGGCCTAAGCACATATTGTGTTTATTATGTGGTAAATAGAGTTAATCTTGATAATATTGTCCATAGGGAAACAACAATGGTAATTCCAGACCAGTTTGTTGTGAAGATAGTCGTTTATTGATCATCAAAAAATCTATATGAGTTTGTGTTGGCTGTAATATAACGCTTTGTTTACCAATTCCGAGATTGAAATCCCGACTTCTGGTTATTCAATAAGGTACATAATATTGTGGCTGTGGGCAAATAAGACAATACTATTTCACACCTACATACTATACATGGTCAACGAGGACCAAATGACTTTAAGCCTATAGAGAGTGACGGATTCACTGTAAGGCTCTTTCCATGTTAATCAATAGGTTCAACCTTCTATAACCTTTTCTGAAAAATTTCATAGCAAGCCTTCCAAAATGTCACATGAAAGCCTGGCCAGAAATTCAATAAAATACACTACATTTTTAACAACTTCCGATTGACTGTCACTGCACAACAAATGACTAACTTTAGATTTATCTTTCCGCCAGTAAATCTCATCCTTTGAAGAAACTTGAAAGAAAATACATTATTCAGAAATCAGATTCCGCATTAAGTACAAAAAGTGGTCAAAATAGGCATGCAAGCACATAAAAAGAAAGTTTTAAGGAGTATTATTAAAAAGACCAAGGGTCATATTCGTACACATAAAATCTTCTGTTCTAGCTAGATTTATTTACAGCAAAGTATAATCATGTTGAATGTCTGAAGCTAACTCAGACTTGATTACATTCAACTGATTGATATGACAATCATTCACAATTCCACTATAAGAGGACAGTTTCAGACATAGGTTCTAAGGCATGAACGATTAGATACACACAACGTTAATATTAAATCAAAGGTAAAGAGTTGTTGACCGAACTATTTTTAAGAATTTTAGTGAAATAGAGTTTAACTACTCTGCTTAATGAATAAAACATCGATCTTCGAGCAAGCTCACCGAAATCCATATCTAATTGTATTACAAAATAATGTAGGTACATGTAAATGAACAACTAACGATTGTGCTCAAATGGTAATCTTATTATTTTATATTGAACATGACGTTCTAAATGATTGAAATGTGGATTTGTTGCTTGCATCAAAAAAATAACAGTTCACAGGAAATATTCCTGACAACATGGTGAATGTAACTAATTGGCCTGTCAATCAATGTCAGTGGTTTCCTGTATTATTTCATATTACAGATATATCAAATAATCGCCATTTTTGAAACAAATAGCTGGTCAGGAATCAGACATTATTGTTCGGAGGTACAAGTAATATACATTTTTTAACACTTTTAATGTCATTAAGGTAATTATATGATCGTTATGGAGATAAATACAATAAAAATCTCTTTAGTTTTATGCTTAATCTTTTGATTGTGTAATGTATTGGATGAGGTTTTTGGTTCCTGGAATTGTTTTGCTTGTATGTACAGAGTTTTATTTATAGATGTGCAAGATTTTTCTATTCAATTTCGGATCACATTAATTTGAAAAAAAAAGTCGAACTGTTGCCATTTCAAATAAAGTCGACAAACAGATTCAATCTCTTTTTTAAAGCTTGGAAAATGTTAATATAAAGATTTAGATGCAGATAAAACTACTCAAGTAGAATGATTCTGATGTTTCCGAATGGAAATACATGTATAGCACTTTGCGGAAGCATGCAAACAATTTATTCTGAAGAGTTAAAATGGTTTCGAACATTTGCAGAAAGTTGAATAATGTCACTTTGTGACCGTACATGAAATGTTTTATTTATCACCAATCTTGTCTTCCCTCAATGCATCTTATAATGATTTTTTCCCCTATTATTTCACTCATTAGTTTTTTTTGTCTACAACCATATGCCAATCAATCGAAGCCATTGTAAAACGTCAGTGATAAATTGACTTTTTGGCGAAGTTTCTAGACTAAAAACGTACATTTCGTGTCTGATTGATTTGCTGGAAGCTTTATCACTAACTTGCCTGACAGTTTAAGTGAAGGTCATCTATATTTGTTTATGGTTGGAAATCGATACCATATGGTTATAGATGAATCGAACTAACTTCAATCAACTTTGGTCAAAGAAAACAGTTAGGACAAATTTTATTGGTAAATCTTATTACAGGCGCGTTCGTATTATGAAATTTGTTTGTATAGAACCATTTTATTCCTCTATACATCTAATCTCAGCAACCATGTATTAAACGCACCAGTGCGATAGTAACTTGTCATTCTTGAACAGCATAAAATTCCTCTTTATTCAGCAGCTTGTAGCCTATATAGGCAAACTTTGTTTTAGTTCCCAATATTACATTCAAGCCTTCTTCTTTTTTAAAACCAGGATCAGTGGATAGCTGTAGTCTCGATTTCATAGTCAATGTCTTTAAAACTTCATGAAATGAAATGTTTATTTCCGTTATTTCCGTGAGGAAGACAACGTTTGACAGTTCGTTTTCAGATGGAACTTGATCACGGTATTATTCTATACTTTCAGATTTTGTGGAGAATATACACCGACCAACAGATGAAGTAATATTAGTTTACTGTGCTGATATTTCTATTGTAGTTCACTCACGTAAGTTTTTAAACATTCATTAGTTGAGAAATCTTGACTGCAGCGGTCACTATTCTCGTATTATTGGAACGCAGCGAATTAGATTTGGTTGTACGCTAACGAATACAGTCTATCAGAGCCCTCGACAAGTAGACTTAAACATTATGGCTTATTGCTTACATATTTTCAGTTGAGATCAAACCTTTCTGATACAAGAAAACTCGACATTGAAGCCAAGGTAGAAGCCTAAATTATTAAATTTGGGGTGAGGTGACATCTTCTTTACCTACGTACATTGATCAAACATGCAAAGGCCGTGAAAGAAACGCCACCGCTAAAGCACTGTCTGTTGTTCTGATAATCTGATATACCTACCAGGTAGAGGTGTTTGAATCTGAATAATAATGTTATTTTAAACCTAACACACGCAGTAGATATTTATGCAGATGTATACACAGCATCAAAATTATTTGATAGATATTTATACAGTCCCTTTCAAACAGACTTCACGAGCATCATCGGTTATAGCAAAATTTTACAGTCATTTTCGGGAATCTAGCAGGCGCGTTTCTGATAAGACTGGTACCTATTGGATCTATTAGAGCGCTTTCAGGTCAATATGAACATCACTTTGGCAAAAGCATAATACAAAAATAAAACGCAAGACATGGAAATTATAATACAACTTCGCCGAATTGTCTTTCGACTGATAAGGATTGATATTACCAATTGAAAGTTTTTTCCTCGAGATTTAGAATATTAGGTTTCTTAAGTTATTGCTAAAGCAAAATACCGGTGCAAGGTTCAGAACTTCGAAATGTTCGCTTTGGTTATGCGCAATGCATATCGTTCTCGCAGTAACTGACTTACAAAATGACCCGTTATAGAGCCTACAGATGATTTTGTTCAAATGTTATTATAGACCAAACACGATTTCCTTATTTACTTTCCAGTCATTATCGATTTCTCGAAATGCCCACATGGGCATACGTATAATTAAAAATGTCAGAAATCAACAAATTCTATAACAACGTTTTGTGGTCATCAAGGTTATTTTCTTACATTGACATTGTTTTTCTGATGCCATTGTTCTTGCTTTATGGTTCCATACGATTCAAACCCGAATAGTGGAAACTTCAAATGTACATTAAATAATGAATAACACATTTCATCGATTCACTATCACTCTATTTCAATGAAGCAGATGATAATTTTGAATATTGATGGATTACTATTCTAGTTTGTGGTTGTTTAAAGAGACTATAAAATGAGATAAAACGAGATTTAAAACCATTTTCATGTAATGCTAGGAATTTAAATTACACTGATGCTGAGATCTAATTGATTTGATATTATTTTATAGTGAAAAAACATGTTTATAATACAAACTTTTGTGGAAGTGATTTATGGATTACTTTTTAAATTGAATTTCTTGTTTAAAGGGATAGTATTAGATATAATAGTATTACAATGCGTTGAACATCTTCCTTCTGTGTTTAGAACGTAAGATGTATATGAATTTTTAGTCTAGTGCTTAGTATTGCAAACCAAGGCTTTATGCGAAAGACGATGCACCCAAATATTACCTACATTCAAGGAGTAATATTCAATTTAATAGCTATTAATAATATATTAGGCTGTTCGTACTTATGTTTTGTAATCAAAAACAACTTTCCAGACCTTTCTGAATTTATTACAATACCATGAGCATAATATTGGTGGATATATAATAATTAATTGATATAATTCATTTGTAGAGCGCCTTCAATCCAGTAAAATAAACTGCTCTATGGTGCTATTATTACATTGTGTTCAATATGATATATATTTAAATAAAACATCTAAAACGAAAAATATTAAAATGGTTCCAATAAAAGCATACTGACTTGATGAAAAATAGTTATTTTAAACATTTTAACATGTTTCATTCCATAAAATGCACGGTATGAAGTTTTAAAAAGATCCTATTTAGTTCTAGTTAAAAATATTAAACATAACTAAAAACACTATGAAAAGAAACGTCTGAAAATTTCTGCCCGTATTATAATTAATTGCATGTGAAATCTATTGTTACCATGAAAGTGATCATTTTTCTATTTTAGCAATGCGTGCTGATAAAGGTAAAATAGAAAAGATAATATCAGAACAACAAAAAAGTATGGAATGTATTACAGAAGAGTTAAATTTAAAAATACAGAAATCCGGGGTAGGTTGATTTCTTATCAATTTCTCTCATCAGTAATCAATTCCATTACGTCTGTAGTTGCACGGTTCTTGAATTACCAATGAATTACCAATGAGGACCAATTTTAATAGTAAAGTTCCTTGTTGAAACTTTGCATAAGAATGATAATCAAGTGGTTTCGAATGGGGTTTCGAATGGCGTTTCTTTTGCCGACGTACCATGGGAATGTTAGAAATCATATGAACTGCAGGAGGCACTCTTTACTGCACAGTATCACATTTATCTTCATTATTCGAAGATCTGTCTGCTGTATTTCTTTTCTTCTTTTCTGTGGAAGATAAATTACTGCATATTTCACCCACCGCAAATTGTAAGCGTAAAGCAGAAAGGTGCCCAGTCAACATGAGCGCATTCCCATATATGAATGATTGACCCACAACGATCAACTGCTAATGTAGACAAACAAATACAAATGTTTAGTCGTCGATGAGCGCTCAATTCATAGAGTGATTAGATTCCTCCTCTTGATTCAAAAGTCGTCGTGATGAAGTCGACCTTAGTTCCCCCTTTGATGTATCTGCTTATACATGGATCTGTTTGGAAGAATATTCGTTATCATTCTGTAATTGTGTTCTTAACGAACAGCTATAAGATCGATTTATAAAGATTATGACATATCCTGGTAAAGTCTGTAGGGGCTGATAAAATAAATAATTCTATATAACATATCGCTTTCTCTCAGACTTTATTCAGTCGATAATAATCAGATATGGAATATACACTTTATATTCCATCACTGAGTATCGTATATCTTACTTTCTAATAAGTGGAGGGAAAGGCCATTTCTGATACATAGTATAAAACCGACTAATGCAGCTTAACTATCAAACGTTCTTCGAGTACTTTTTGCACCTACTTCGAAGGTGGCTTAAAATCTGGCTTGTAATTTAAAGCTGCCTTAGTTTGGCCGTCTGAACGGAGCTGGCTAACTTGAGACGGATATAACTCTTTGTATCTTTCTATTGTTTACTATTCTAGATTAATGGAAGAATAACACGTATAATGGATAATGATATAGGCCATGCTATAGTCAAACAAGCGGAAAAGGAGGGAGCATCATTAATAGTTAGCGGTACCAGAGGAAGAAGTAAAATCAGAAGAACATTTCTAGGTGGTGTTAGTGAATATATTGTTAACCATGCGTCTATGCCTGTTCTTACTTGTCGATTCGTGCCGCAGAAATAAAATTTGCAGTCAAAAACTATGTTAGAGATGACAAATCTGTTGTTTTAATTCAATTCTTATGATATACAAAGATAGTCATATTGGACTGGATAATTTTTTCTAATTTACACTAAGCGGTTATTCGGTGGAATATTTAGTCCTGGCCTACCTCGAGCAAAGTTTGAACGCTTTTATTAACTAACTAATAATTATAGCATTCATATCTCACATGTTAATATGATGCATGATTCTGAAAAGACGACAGTTTCTTGTATTAATGTTTAATATGCATGAATATCGTTAATGTTAAAGGCTGTAAATTTACAATTAATAGTTATCATGGTGTACATCGATTATTGTTGAAGAATAAAATATTAAATCATCTCTCTGTCTATTTCTTGGTATTGAATTTGCATTGTGTTTTTTCGATATGCATCAGGACACTAGTTCGTCATAAACTATGAGCAAATATGATTTTTCCAATAGATGGTTTATTTAAAGGCACACGTTCCAGTGTGATGTTGTTGAGCAATGTGACCTATATTTTCAATCAGTAAATTTAGTTTTCTCCGGTGTAGCACATTTAAACATATATTTATAAAGCCACGGGCCTACTTTCTTATCATTAAAGGTATCAAATTCATTGAGTGAAAATAAACATCTGTACTAAACAATCCATCAACATCTCTCTTTACAGTCGTACTTGTACCAACACCGAATATGTATACACGATAGTACACGTATCGGGGGTCGGGTTGAAAAAGAAATTCGTGTGTAGGCCTATGTAGTCATTGGTATTTTAGAATTTATTTTAAAGTTATGTTTTAAGTCGATCACCTTTACTATAAAAGTTAATCCCTTTAGTTCGTATGTATTTCAATACTTTTTGTCGGTGTAGACAAGGGGCTTCAACCACGGTAATGATAGATATTTGAGGCTAACGAGAAGCATAAATTCAGGCAGACATTGCAAATTTGCCGAAAATCTCTATATGGAAAACCACTGTTACTGATAAATGAATTACGTTAAGCCATCTGTTTTGGATGTCAATTTATTCACAGTTCCAATAAACATGTATTTGTGAAATAATTATGTCCACGGTTGGATATTCAAGTGAACGCACACATGATTTCCCATTATTATATACCTGATTATATTTATTCAGGATGAACAGGAATTTAATTAACCTGTATCTTGAACATCTGAAAGACTGACAAGCAAGTTTGTCAATCCTTATAAGCCTAAACTCGAGGTTCGTTAATTATTCAAATCAAGTTAGTCAAGTTTTTACATCAAATTTCTTACATTCTTACAATAAAATAATATTTTTATTCCTACCTCTAATTACAATTATATGATATGGCGTTTCCAATCAAACAGAAGATTCTAATAGCGTTGGATGGAGAGAGGGATTCGGAATGGGCATTCGATTGTAAGTAGCTGTAAATATTGATTTAGCACATGATCGCAGACTTGTTTTTGAATCGAAAAAAAATTGTCATTTTGCTGTAAACAATCGTTTAACAGTGGATTTTTTCGAGAAAATGGCACAGACATATAAAAACATTTATTGGACTCTTCAAGAAAGAAGCAAAGGAAGTAATCTTACGTTGCGGACCAGCATTGCAAAAAAACACATTAAATCATAAAGGATGTTTTATTGGCTCGAATGGTATTGGACTGATACATATCGACAGGAAAATGCAATCACAGGCATATTGAAACTTTGAATATTCAACTACATGTCACAGGCAGTGATAACAACAAAGTATTTCTGATGTTAATATGCTTGTCTATTTCCCAGGGTATTGTAACAATCTTCATAGACCAGGAAATAATGTTATTATTGTCAGTTGTTCAGAAATTGGTGTTAAATTGGCTACTATTGCCCCAGGTAATTCGTACAAATTACTTACTAAGTTATCTATTAGTATAAGGATTATTTGTCAAACCATTTATCCTACATACCACACCGGAAGCTAGAAAAGTGGATACAAAATTCCATCGATTTCTGCCATTCATTTAAAGAGATTGTAAAGAGGTTTTGTAAATTTTATGATAATATTGATTTGAACCATTTCAATAAATAGTCTCGCATCTGTACATTTGGTAAAACTGAGCGTTTAAAGAAGCAACTTTCGCAAAGGCTTTATATGATATTGACGTCATAAAACGCTTATGTTTGGTAGATTGCAAAAACCATAAAAGTTTGACTGCAGTTTGGAATGTTGCAAATATATGCTATTAATGTTTCAGACACACAAAAAATTACATCTAAACAACCCTTTATTGAATCGCTAGTAATGTATATTAGTCTGTACTTCTGTAACTTCATTTATTGTTAACATTGCAGATAGTACTAAAACATTTAACTGTCGTTACTTTACTTCAGTTTATTTCTACTTGTATAATGATGCCAAACTAAATGATTCTCTTCCATTTGTATAAGTAATTAGTTGGTACAATAAATAGTTTGCAGAATTACCAAAAGTTTTAAATCACATTTCCAAGTTCCAGCGACTTTCTGGCACTTTCTAATGATGGAAAAGTTGATTGTTTATAAGAATAACTATTAAACATAGCATAGTGCTTTACTTTGATATATCCAACTACTATACAAGACATGAATTATGCACAAACAGACATTTTCTCTAGACATGTAGATTTGTTATCCCTCTGCTTTTTAAGATAATCAGTCTATTCTACCGTTTGTACATTATTGATTTTGTATTCAGGTGTTATAGTTACTATATAGTAAACCCACCATACATTGATAATTACTAACACCTGTAGACCGTGTATATAAAGAACTAATAACCTACTTATGTAAAGGTATCTGTCAGTGCCAGCTTGAGTGATATAAATCCACTTTTTAGATTAGTCGTGGATGCAGTTTGCAGTGGTTTATTGCTCCATCCAAACGACTTTGCACTTTCTATGTCAACCTTTCTGACCCTTTCCACGAGGGAATCCTATTTGGATTTGTCATTTTTACCTATCATGGGTTCGAATAAGGTTAGAGAAAAGACTAAGCCGCTTCGGCTACAAATGATTTTCTACACATGGTGATATAATTTCGGCTATAACGAACTAATTCGTTCGGTCCCGTATGATTCGTTATAGGCAGGTTTCACTGTACATAGCTACTTTTAAGCTCGCAAATATTTGTGAATGATGTAATTCAGTAACAGCTCGTAAAGTGCTCACTGATTGAATTAACAGACATACCGATAGAACAATTATTTCAACAAGGAAATTACTCCCTGTTTAACTTGTACATGTATTGTTTTTATAATAGCTATATCAAATGAAGATGAAATGGCTCTTGAAGTATTTATTGAAGAAGAGAACAAAGTTTTAGCAGAAAAGGTTTCCAAATATCAGAAAAAACTTCGAAGCTCGATGGTAAGCATGTTAAACGATGATTGTTGGTATTCTTGGCACATCTGCATCGTTCACCAAAAGCTTGTAAGCCTATCGCAGATTATATTAGGTGCTAACTACTACCTTATGGTAGATATAATTAGATAATTCTTGAGCCGTTAGGGTGTCTTTTCTGAGAGACGGAAATACTTTTGGGCCAGCATAATTAAGAGCCACAACACTTTTGAGCGAGAGTCCTGGGGCTTCATATTTATATTATGAATATTCTAAACATAATTTCTTGTTTATTTATAACCTTTTGGTCAATTTATTTCAGTCTTTTATTTCTATTTTCAGCTAGTTGGTAAAGTGCTTACATCGTGTCACACTTCTCCCAGTGAAGTTATTCTCAACACCGCAGCAACAGAAGAGGTGAACATGATAATTATTGGTTACAAAGGATGCGGACTACATCGACAGGGTGTGGGATCGGTGTGCAACTACCTTGTATCACATTCTACCATTCCAGTTATTGTTTGCCGACACCCGGATGCTGTAAACGATGGCTTCGTTTCCAAATATGTCGTCGATCCTAAAACTATGAGGTTAATTCCTAGAAGACGTTCCCAAAGCAACTCAGAGAACATTCCAACGGTAGAATCGAGTACATTAAATGAAGCTTCTCTGGCGATGCATACTACACCTAAGATAGAAGAAGAACATGCCTCGTCTGTACCCAATATAGATAGGCAGAAAAAATCGAGGGCTCGTGAAAAAATGCTACCTGTGACCGATACAAGTGAGGTACTCCACGTATCAGATGGCGCGGAGGACGAAAAAGCCCAAGACAGCCACAAAAACCAGGAGGAGTCTGATGAAAGTATTTCGATACAGACGGCAACAAATGATAGGAAGTTGCTATTTGGGAAGGCGCAGATCGCCGAGCAACCAGAATATTCACTACCAAATGCAAATGTTGAACATGATAGCAGAGAAATTACACCAACTGTGACCCCGGTTGATAAAGACAATCTACAATTGTTACAAGACAGCGGCAACAATAAGGTGCAGAATCCAGTTCCTAAATTGTCAACCAAGGAGGTAACAAATTTGTTAAGTACTAGATTAAATAAATCATCGGGAATATCAAACTTGGGGAAAGATCAAACAAATTTACAATCGTCATCAAAAACAATATTTAGCTCAAACCAAAAGGACAGTAGGCCTACTGGTACTAATGACGTTAGACATCGTGACAAGAAAGACTTAAATTCCACAGTTGCTCATAGAAAAGACAACGATAGTACTGGTATAATGACCACACATTTAGAAAACAAGAATATCCACAAAGAAACTGGTTGTGAAGACAATGATTTAGATGACGAAGAGAAAAATATTCCATCTGCTGAAAATAGCAACTCTCCTCCACCAAAGCATCAAGGCCATGAATGTAAATCAACGTAACAGATAATTATATTAGTAGACTTATTTTGCAGATACAGAACGACTAATGGTATATAAAATTCGTGATTTGTTGTAGTCAGTATTTTGCCTATGAAAGCTCTCATTTAAAGGGGCACAGTCTTGATTTGTTTCGGACAATCATCCGACAGCCTCAAACACATGAAATCTTTTGTTTAGTTAATCAGAAATAGTCTACAGAGCTTACCTTTGAAATTTGAGCCTTCAAATCCATGGGTATACATATTTATCCGTGTTTGAAAATCATAATGTCTTAAGATATTATGAACGTCCCGCCTGCGCAGGCCCACACTGATAAAACAAAAAGAAAGTACATGTAATAACAATTGTAGATTTTGTCAACAGGACACACAATTTTCAGACTGACTGAAGACCAGTAGCGTACAGCACGGAAAAAAAATAAAAAGTGAAATTTTTGAGGTATATTTCAAGGTATTTTGCGATTTTCTTAGAGCTTGAGTATTTCTGAGGACTGTTTAAATGTAACAAAGGCCCAAAACGACCCCTAAAAATCAAGATTGTGCCCCTTTAAAATTATACATGTACCAACTAAATTATTAGTTGACCAAATTTGTTTAAACCAAAATGAGCCAACTATAGGACAGAATTCCTCTATAATTCAATAAATCTATAATACTTAGTAATGATTCATTACAGTAAGCCTTTTTTCTATTATTACTTCGTTTATAGAGATTCTTTTCTTCAGTCATTGTGCCTAGTATAGTTTAAGACAGCAATAGTATACTTTACATAAATTAAATATGTTTAAATGACTGTCATTCTACCAAACTCATCACTGATTGTTTACGTCCTACACCTAAGGGGCTAATTAACACAGGCAACCCCATGAAGTATGCAGTGAGGGAAATTCTGCCAGGACAGTGGCATTAGCCTAAACTTTTTGCGATTTCCAATCGTTGAGGGATCTTTAACATACATAGCTTGTAGCATAAGGTGGTCTCGGTTTATTGTCCCATTCGAACGACTAAGCACTTTTTTGTCAGTCCCTATGACCTGCATCACTGACAAGGAGGGAAACAGGGTGAAATATCCAAAAGTTTATCTCGACCATGTCAGGATTGAACCCTAGATCTTCAGCTAGCTTCGATCAGTGATATCAAAGATTTAATACAATGATGTTTTAATGAAACTACACATTCTACTGCAGAAATATGGAGTTGAATTAACATGTCTTTATCTTACAGATGTCATATTGGTTATTTCATTAAAGATAACAAGAAGCAAAAATACAAAAACAGTAACACATAAAATAATACCAATTAGACCTCACTAGCTCAACATAATCAATGATAAACAGTTGGAACAAACAGCAACATAATTATAACTATTAAAAATTTAATATAAAAAAATACTATTTAACCTAAAGGTATAGACATGAGAAAAACTGTTTTTGTTATAGTCCATCTGAATTGGTTTCTGAAAACATTTTAATAGTTGGTGTATCACAAATGCAAAGATAGACTTAATGATTTAGCTTAACATTTTAAATTTTGATACTTTAAATTATCTAGTGTTTTGGGAACATTTCCTCTTCTATTTGCACTATCAGTATTCAGATTCCAAAAGTAAGATTACTGAATTATGATGTCAGTATCACAAATACTAATCAAAACCAATTGATACTCTGGAATTGAAAAAACCACAGGGGTCAGAAAGATAAAATAAAAATAGTGCAAATATATGGAAGGGAATAGCTGCCATAATTAGATGCAATGAAGAAGTGTCTAATTCCATTGTAATTAGTCAAATGACATGTGTAATAAAACAAAATACCTTAATATCAAAAGACATATGACTGCTTTTGTTAAAGTAAACTGTTTTAAAACAAAAGTTGTATGTTTAACGGCAAGATCAGTCTTGTTTTTGTAGAATATTATATTACTAAAAACTTTTTACATTAGATGTATGTCACAAACCCCCCTCCATAACACATTGGTTATTTGTCGCGTGCAGTTTCTCTTTTTTTCATTTCACTTTTGTCATCTCTTTTGTCGTATCTTTTACGTTCATCACATGACCATCACGTGACCAAAAAATAGAAATCATATAAGAACTGCTCCCAGTGGAATTTATAGTCTTGTTCTTCCTGACAGACGGTAAATGAATTTTCGCCACCAATTTCCATGATAATCAATAATGATTCTTTATTTGGTCAACAATTTATTATGCATAACATTTTCGATTTACATTTAAGTTCGATTATTTAAGCCTTTGCTTAAACTGTCTCTTTGCTAAAGCCCCTTTCCAGGTTAAGAATTGTTTTTCTTTTCTTTATTTTTTGGCATTTATCTATTTCAGTGGTTTTCAACCTTGGGGATGTCGGAAAACTTTTAGGTCCCCCAACAACATATAAGCGCAAAAAAAACACCCAAAAAACTGTTGTGTCTGTGAACATGTTATGGTTTGAGATTTAATGCAAGGCCTTTTTAAAGTCAATATTTGAAATGAAGGTGGAGACGCGAACTTTTCATTAACCAAAAAATGGGGACATTGCTTGAAAAGGTTGACTGATCTATTTAGACACATCTGATTTTTAGGTCGCGGAGCTTCTAAGACAAGCTGCATCCCACCTCACTTCAAATTCCGATGATTTGCCCAAAGAAACCCCCCCCCCCCCACAAAAAGCTACTACTACTGGTACTGCTGCCACCAAAAAATCGGCTCCTCTCCATTCCACTACTACTATTAGGCCTCGGTACTAGTACTAGCCTTATAAAGAGAAAACAGGCGACACATTTCTTGACGGATAGTATTATTAGTATTATTAGTTGACTCCTTATCGGTGGTTTGTGACTGGTTTTCTGGCTCAGACAAAACCTCGGAATTTGAAGTGAGGTGGGATGCAGCTTGTTTCAGTAGCTCCACAACCTTGCTTATGTTTCTGCTAAGTACAGTATCTAAATTAAGGGCTGATACTCTTGAACCGGTGAACTATATTTTATTTCGGAATGATGTGTCCAAATAGATAAATGCCAAAAAAATAAAGAAAAGCAAAAAATATTCTGGAAAGGGGCTTTAGCAGCGAGACAGTTTAAGCAAAGGCTTCAACAATCGAACTTAAATGAGAAATCGAAAATGTTATGCATAATAAATTGTTGACCAGAATAAAAAATCATTATTATTATCATGGCAATTGGTGTCGAAAATTCATTCACCGTCTGTCATGAAGAACAAGACTATAAATTCCACTGGGAGCAGTTCTTAAATGATTTCTATTTTTTGGTCACGTGATGGTCATGTGATGAACGTAAAAGATACGAAAAAATAGATATGACAAAAGTGAAATGTAATTGGAGAAACTGCACGCGACAAATAACCAATGTGTTATGGAGGGGGGTTTGTGACATACATCTAATGTAAAATGTATTTAGTAATATTATATTCTACAAAAACAAGAGTGATCTTACCGTTAAACATAAAACTTTTGTTTTAAAACAATTTACTTTAACAAAAGTTGTCATATGTTTTTTTATATTAATGTATCTTGTTTTATCACACATGTCATTGACCTATTACAATGGAATTAAACACTTCTTCATTGCTTCTAATTATGGCAGCTATTCCCTTCCATACAAATACAAGCTACAGGTGTCTTTGATAAAACCCAATATACTAGTAGTTTGAAAATCACTTTCCTACCAATTTAAATCCATATGCAAATTGCCTGGAACAAAGAATACTGAATAATTATGAAGTTTTGAACCCACTTAACCTAAACACATAAAAGCTTTTAAGCACGTCTATATAGGTAAAAATGCCATTTTTAAGTAAAAATAAAATGAATATATTTACAATAAGCTTTAAGCTCAGTCATATGATAATGGGTGAAGATTAAATGCAAGACTAGTGTCAAATGAAATCACTAATAAAATGCCTGGAATTGGAACAATTAGCTCTTAACACATGATTTATGACATCATGTTATCTAAATGATTTGAAAAGTCAGAGAATTGGCTTCTGTGTTCCCTAATATTTAATGATTGTGTTTAACACATGATCAATGAAATATACAATGATACAAAGCTAATCAAATTATAGCCTTATCATCAACTATCTTAAGTCTATTTTAATAATTTCACTGGAGGTGAGGCTTTTTCCTATATTTTTCATCAGGAATTTGGGACATCAGGTAAGGCTTGTGCCAGTGTTTCACATGAAGTTTGCATTCTTTAATGAACAATTTCTTTTTGCATGCAGAACTACACTTAAGCCACACCCAATGAAAAATTATGAACATTACATGGCAATTCCTTAATTTCTTGATGGTATAAAATTTCAATGAATTAAATGCATGGAAGATATTATTCTATTTCATATTGATTAAGTAGAATATTTGTTCATGATATGATCTCAGAAACAGGTTCAGCATTTATATCTTCTAATGGTATTTCTGTTTGTTCATCATTCAGACCTATCCTGTATTCTATATCCTCACAGTTACTACTCTTATCTGTTGTTTGATTTTCATCTTGAACACCACTTTCTACAAAACACAGTTTTAAACAGATATTAAATTAACAGTCTAAACTAAAGAAAATATTTCCAAAGCATTCAGATTTCCTTTTAAACCAATTTTAGCGCTCAATATCCTAGAAACATCCTAATGATTCTTGTTTCAAGAATATGTAGCCAGGCCTGTCAATTTGATCTGATTAAATTTAGGCCTAGAGTTTCATCTTATTAATTTATATAAATTATAATAAATTATAAAGCTACAGCTAATTTGAACTAATGGTACCAGAGATTTTAATAAATTATTAAGCTGGTGCTAATTTAAACTAACGTGGTATAACAGTATCAAAGATTTAATCAATTATAAAGCTACAGCTAAGCTACAGCTAATTTAAAATAACTAGGTCTACATGTACCAGAAATTATAATTAATTATAAAGCTAGAGCTAATTTTAACTAACTGGGTATAACAGTACCAGAAATTATAAAGCTAGAGCTAATTTAAACTAACTAGGTATAACAGTACCAGAAATTATAATTAATTATAAAGCTAGAGCTAATTTAAACTAACTAACAGTACCAGGAATTATAACTAACTAGGTATAAGAGATTTTAATAAACTAAAGTAAAAGCATACATACCTGCTAAATGGATTTCACCACTACTGTTCTGTAATAAATAAAATATAAAAATATTAATTAGACATTAGATATACAAATATAAACAAGCGTTTGCCTAGCAAGATACGCCCACTTTAAAATATATTTTCTGTTTTAACACAGGCAAAAACTCTAAGATTATTTAGGTCTAATCCAAGTTCTTGTCAATATAAATGTTCACACCAAATTTCATTAAAATCAGATGAAAACAGTATTGTCTATCGCAATCACAAGCCGCGTTTTGGCTAAGTCAAGTGCAATAACTCAAAAACAGTATATTGTCAATTTCGAACTTGACCAAGATGACATCAACTTCAATGATCACACCAAATTTCAATCAGATGAAAACTGTTGTCTCTATCGTGTTCACAAGTCTATTTCGATGCAATTTGACTTAGTCAAGGCCAATAACTCAAAAAACATTCACCTAAAAATCTTCACGATCAAACTTGTCCAAGGTTTCATCAATATAAATGATCACAGCAAGTTTCATTCAAATCAAATGGAAATTCTGATCTCTATCGCGTCCACAAGCCACTTTTGTGGCGTTTTGACTAAGTCAAGTGCAATTACTCAAAAACCATTCATCGAAAAATCTCCAATTTCGAACTTGTCCAAGATCTCATCAATATAAATGATCACAGCAAGTTTCATTCAAATCTGATGAAAACTCTAGTCTCTATCGCGTTCACAATCCAATTTTGACGCGTTTTGGCTAAGCCAAGTGCAATAACTCAAAAACCATTCATCGGAAAATCGCCAATTTTGAACATATCCGAGATCTCATCAACATTAATGTTCACAGAAATTTTCATTTAAATCCGATGAAAACTGTAGTCTCTATCGCGTTCACAAGCCAATTTTGAAGCGTTTTGGCTAAGTCAAGTGCAATAACTCAAAAACCGTTCATCGCAAAATCGCCAATTTCAAACTTGTCCAAGATCTCATCAATATTAATGATCACAGAAAGTTTTGTTTAAATCCGATGAAAACTGTAGTCTCTATAGCGTTCACAAGCCAATTTTGACGCGTTTTTACTAAGTCAAGTGCAATAACTCAAAAAACGTTAATTGAAAAATTGCCAATTTCGAACTTGTCCGAGATCTCATCAATATAAATGATCACAGCAAGTTTCATTCAAATCTGATGAAAACTGTAGTCTCTATTGCGTTCACAAGCAATTGTGGACGGACGGACGGACAGGGGTGACGACAATATACGACCACATTACAATGTGGGCGTATAAAAATAATTTCTCTGAAATCCAATTCAATTAATAAATAAAATTTCCACATCAAGTTGTCTTATGTATCAAATATTCTTCTCTGCTTAACATTTATTTTCAAATGAACATTATGAGTTGGTACATCCAGATTATCATCTTTTTTATTTCTATTTATTTCATTATTTTAAATTTAATAATTGAACTAAATTTATCAGCACTTCAAAATATATAGGTCTGGCTTTATGACCTAGCAACGACTTTTTTGTGAAGATACTATTCTAATATCACAATACTAAACTCTGTCACATTGCAAAAGGCCCCAAGAAATTACTCATTGCAAGTCTGGGACACTTACTTGAGATTCAAACTCTGTATTACCTTCTCCATTATCTGATGTGTCTTGTATAACCTTAGCTTCTTTTCTTGGTCGACCTCTCCCAGGTTTTTGTTTTGATATACCTTCCTGATCATCATTCTAAAATGATTAATTTTATGTAATAAATAACCCATAACAAATGCTTGCAAATGTGATATGATTTCAATATGATAGAATTTGAATTAAATGCCACTAAATCAGCCACCAGTGTAGCTCTCAGGACAGATAACTACATTGTCAAGATAAATAACCTTGTCACATGAACCTCTCAGGGCCCGATAACTTTAAATTTTCAAGAAAAATAATCATTTTCACAAGAAGGGTTTCAGACCAGATAACTACATTGTCAAGAGAAATAATCTTGTCAAAAGAAGCTCTTTAGACCAGGGGGATCTACATTGTCAAGAGAAATAATCTTGTCACAAGAAGCTTTTTTAGACCCGACATCTACATGGTCAAGAAAAATAATCTTTGTCACAATTCGGTCTTGGACCAAAAAGGGTCAAAAATCATCTTTACTAATTAAAATGTTCTTATTAAAAGACATCTTCACCAAAAGCTTTTTAGACCAGATCATCTACAATATAAGAGAAATAAAACCAAAAACATTTAACCGGGTAACTTATTTAAAAAACTTTCACTTTTAAAAGACTCTTTTAAGGTTTAAAGCAATAAGTCCCTTTAAAAAATTAAATACTTACTTCAGTTCTAATATAATCTTCCCCCTTCAGTCTTTTTTAAAATATAAATATCCAACAGTTACCATTAACTGTATTTCTAGTTCACTTTTACAGACTCTTTTAAGTAGACTGGACCAGTCTCTTCTATTTATGATTTTAAAAAAAAAAAAAAAAAAAAAATTGAGTAAACTTGTATCCTACGAGAGAGACTGGACAAATTGCGAAGTTAACAATAAAATGGGCGTGTTTGCCATGTTTTTCGTCCTACCTTATTTGGAATGATTGACAGTTGTCGATCACGCTTTGGGGTCATGTGACATGAATTTTGTAAATAAAGTCTCGATTATCGCGGATTCAATTCCACACACACACCGTTGGAATCATGTCCGAATTAGCGGATATTGACGAGGCGATTGGACATGTTTTACCGGCTTTTGGTTATAAAGATCCAAAGGAATATCAGAGGTCAATAATCACCGCTTATCTACAGAAGAAAGATGTTTTTTTGTGCGTGCCGTGTGGTTCGGGAAAGTTTTTATAATGATAATGATTTTATTTATGTTCATTCACCTCATCCCATACGTTGTATCCGGTCATTAAACTGATGCTGTGCGTCAACAAAATTCTTAGATCGTAAAAAAATCACTAAATAACAAGAACTTTAGGTATGTCACCAGCTTGCCATTTTAGACAACCATTTTGTTTATATCACGTGATGTTAGATATAATCTATCACGTCACACGATCTGCATAATGCGGATTGACCTACAAGATGAGAAATTAGCTCTATTGTCCCAGTCTCTAGAAATAAGTTTTTTTTAGTGTTTTTTTTTTTTTTTTAAGAAGACTGACCAATTTATGGAGAGACTGGACACCAGTCTATCTTTTAAGGTATCATAGCCATCAGTCCCTTTAAGATATCATACCCATCAGTCTCTAAGATATAATGCCCATCAGTCTCTTTGAGATATTATACCCATCAGTCTCTTTAATATATTATACCCATCAGTCTCTTTAATATATTATACCCATCAGTCTCTTTAATATATCATACCCATCAGTCTCTTTAATATATTATACCCATCAGTCTCTTTAAAATATCATATCCATCAGTCTCTTTAATATATTATACCTGCCTGTCTCTTTAAAATATTATACCCATCAGTCCCTTTAAGATATCATACCCATCAGTCTCTAAGATTTAATGCCCATCATTCTCTTTGAGATATTATACCCATCAGTCTCTTTAAGATATCATACCACCAGTCTCTTTTAGATATCATACCCACCAGTCTCTTTTAGATATCATACCCACTAGTCTCTTTTAGATATCATACATAGCAGTCTCTTTAAGATATCATACCCATCAGTCCCTTTAAGATATCATACCCATCAGTCCCTTTAAGATATCATACCCATCAGTCCCTTTAAGATATCATACCCACCAGTCCCTTTTAGATATCATACCCACCAGTCCCTTTTAGATATCATACCCACCAGTCTCTTTAAGATATCATACCTATCAGTCGCTTTAAGATATCATATCCATCAGTCCCTTTAAGATATCATACCCACCAGTCCCTTTTAGATATCATACCCACCAGTCCCTTTAAGATATCATACCCACCAGTCTCTTTAAGATATCATACCCATCAGTCGCTTTAAGATATCATACCTATCAGTCTCTTTTAGATACCATACCCATCAGTCTCTTTAAGATATCATACCCACCAGTCTCTTTAAGATATCATACCCACAATCTCTTTTAAGATATCATATCCACAAGTCTCTTTCAGATATCATACCCATCACTCTCATTATGATATCATACCCATCTGATCAAAATACAGATTTATTTTGATTGTGTTTAAAGTCAGCCCTGACAAGTTGAAATTATGTTAATAGTAGTGTGGGTTTTTGAATGATATCAGATTTTAGAGAATCTGCTGATTAACTTACTGCTTTCATAGGTTTGGACAATTTTTTCGGTCTTCCTCTGCCTTTCTTTGGTTTATCTGCGTCTATAGGTGTATCTATCTATTACAATACAAATACATAACAATTAAATCACTAAAATCTGAGAGAAGGAAGGAAACAAACAGCCTAAGTTGTGATTGCACGAAATGTGTAGCAAGGTATAGCAAGTGACTTACTTTTGGGTATTTTCTTGGTCTTCCTCTACCTTTACTAGTTGATGGAGAATCATTGACTCCAGAATCAGTATCTGATACCTGAAAAAGTATGTTTAATTAAAATAAGTATTACACTTCCATTTAATATTAACCGTTAGCCTATATCAATAGATAATTAGATGATCTTGCTGATTGAACAAGGTTGTTAACATTACGAGAATCTTTCTATTTGAGCCCTTAGCTTAAATATGAACGGTGGTAAAATACAACTAAGTACCATGAGCTTAAATTAAAAATACAAACACAAATTACGCCCATTGGCTTCATAATGGCAGGGCTATAATACAAGGATTCCCGGTATTTATATCTGTATTTCATTATTTAACACTCAATCCATGTGTGATAATAAAAAAGGACATATTTTTATCCAGTGAAAACTTACAGATGTCATAGGATACTTTCTCGGTCTTCCTCTCCCTTTACTTTGAGATGATGTCAATGAAGATGATGACGAAATGGTGTTCTACAGAAAAAACAAAAAAATCAAAATATCATTAAATATTCTAGTCAGCAAAAGAAGTAAGTTACTGTCTTTAAAGGGATTGTGTAGGGTTCTTTTGAACCACAGACGTCTGAAAACTGAAATGGTACAAATTGATGCTTTCAATGTCCTAGATATACACAAAAAATCTCTGTACAATCACAAAGTTCTTCAATTTCCACATTGTTCAATATATAGTCATCAAACTATATACATGGAAAAGAAGTGCTCAGGGGACCTAAAGATATGTAAAAAAGAAATAAACAAACCTTAGTATGCTTGCGTGGTCGTCCACGTCCTTTACTTTTAGTTTCAGAAGAAGAAACTGAATTACTGTCATCATCTATTTCTACCTGTAAATATTGTGTTGTTGGATTATTATAATTAATATCTTCAATAATAATATATCTCTACTAATGCTAATAATCCAATAAAGGTTTCTATATTTGTTTTATAAAGAAGAAGAAAATAAAGAACTTATATTTACTTTAGTACGTGGTCGACCTCTTGATAGTGTTGATGGCATAACTTCTAAATCATCTATGTCTATCTATAACAGATATATTATAACACAGGTCAAACTTCAGCATTGTGATTACAATAGACTTATAGTCACAGTATATTTTATGGCTCATTTCAAGATTGGAAAGTAAATAAATTTAAAACAAGTTCCATTGGCTATATCCTAAATGTACTGAAAGAAATGTTTTTATTACAACGATAACAACTTTGGTTCGCAATTAAGAATTCTTTCTATAAGCAGGTCCCTGGTCAAACATGTTGGCATTGATCTCTCATTTGGATCAGTCGTAACAAATTTACAACTACCATTTACAACTGATTGACTACAGAAAAGAGAGAAACCCAACATTGAACAAAAAAATCACAACATCGACCCTGTGAAAACAGTAATCATGAGTTGTATCGAATGAGGTATAAGATGTCATAAACATAAATACAATGTTAGTACTAACCCTTGGAGATTTTCTGGGTCGACCTCTTCCTTTACTTGTTGATGACTGACTTTGACGTTTACTGGGTGATTTGTTATGGTTATAACCTTCATCGTCTGAATAATCAGATTCATTCTGTAAAAGAAAATTATTATAATCTTCTTACATTTCCATTTTCCATATCATATCATTTTAGCTATCAATAACACTTGAAAAGTTATTAAATAGTATAAAAAGTCCACAACTTACATATTCAGTATACGATATATGAGGTGTTCTACTGATGCCTCTAAAAGCTGATTGTACTGATTTCTACAAAAAAAAAACCATAATCAATCTCCAATTCCAACCTTCCGCAGCTCAAAACTAATAAACTACTTAATATACTCAATATATGCTCATATTTCCATGTGGATGGTATGTGTTTATTAGATTATAGGGGAAGTTTGTTTTATATCTTTGTCACTGAGTAGGTCTTAAGATGAATATATATGCACACTGACCAAGTTTGAAAATATAAAGTTTATATTAATTTCAAAAAGTTTTTGAGTCTTTCATACATAAAAAGTCAAGATATTATTCACACGTTTTTCTCTTCAATATGTATTCGTAATGATGAAATTTAAGAAATAAATTGAAAAACTTCTAAATTTTGCAACAGCATCTCCAAAACTTTAAGAAATGTGATTATTGTTTCACTATGCTGGACAAAAGCAATACTAGATTTTAATCACTGAATCGATCTGATCTCAAGGTAGACAGAATATTTCTATATGAGATGTTATATTCAAGATTAGTTCTCACCATGGGTGTTTTTCTAGGGCGACCACGGCCTTTACTTGTTGATGGTTTATTGTAAATTTCTGAATTATTATTGGTTTTATCCTGAAAATGCCAATAAATTATAATCAACAATATATCTGACATTAAACTCAAAGTATAAATACAGAATATAAACAGTATTATCTATCAATTTTAATGAAAAGTTTTTTCTTGAAATAATATGGAGAGCTATATCTTGTTTTAAATATAAAAATACAAAATGTGTTCCGTTATATTATGGACTAACATGATATTCTAAATAATCCTTTAGCGACATTTAGGGGTATAAATCACCTGAATAATGAACAGAGTTTTTACTTCTCAAATTAATACAATAATACACAACGTTTCAACGTATTCTAAATCTATCAACACTTCTAGACAGGCTTGGATTTCAAAGTAATACACAAGATTTCTTACATATGGAGATTTTCTGGGTCGACCTCTACCTTTACTTGGCGATGACTGACCTCTAGATGGTGTATGACTTTCATCATCAGAACTATCAGACTCATCCTGTAAATAAACATATCATTGTATTCTATCTTAGAGATAGAAAACAGAATGTTAAATTAGAATTTTTCCATATAATTTACATCTCAATCTATGGGCATAAAATGTTTAAACTGCTGGTGATCAGAGAGTTAGTAGATGCTTGCTCGCTAACTTGAGGTTCCAGGGTTCAATCCTGGCAAAGGCGGAGATGAACTTTAGGATATTTTTTTCGGTCTGGTTTTCCCTTATCAATGAATTTGTCCTATAGATTAATTGTTTTTTTCTTTCATTCAGTTATGAACCTGTAATAGCTTCTTCAAAAAATTCAGCTTAGTATAAAATAACTGGGAGTTTGAATTGGAAGTAATTTGGACATTTTGAAATTCAGACTGTAACAAAATATTTCAGAAGTGTACTATACCCTAAAGATTTTTGAAGATGGTTGCTATATCTGTTGTAGTAGTATACTTACATGACTGACATGGTTTCTAGGATGACCACGTTTCCCATTGTTTGGTTTAATTACCACTAATTCTATCTGAGGACAAAAATATGATGTAAAAATATACATGTTGTACAAAGCCTATTTTCAACTGGACATTTTAGAAGGGAAAATGGGTAGGGCAAATATGTCCAAATACACAGCCCTGTAACTGTAATGATATTTCCATGGTATCACTACAGTCAGCATTCATTACATGAAAATGATCTAACAGACTCTTACTTGTTGTGAAATTGTATTTTTTACTGGACGTCCTCTAACATCATGGGGTTTAGTAACAAACTTCACAGGTAGAGTATCAAGCTACAAAATACAAAATAAAGCACAATTTAAAAAGAAGCAAATAAATCCATTCTTGGCAATAATTCATTCTGCCTCTGATATAACTCTCCACTTGATCAGATTCATAAGGGTATTTGCAGTAAATCAAAGGTTCAAAACTCGATATTTGTTGAATTGTACCAAATTTCAAACTTATCCAAGATCTGGTAGATAGAAACCTTAAGAATAAAATTCTGCCTTTGATATTAACTCCCCATTTGATCATATTCACCAGTATTTTCAGTATATCAAAGGTTTCAACCCTGTTAGTTTCAATATATATACTTATTAGAAACTTTGAAATTTACATACCATGTCATCATTTGTGAAGTCTTTTATAAGTGATATTTGAGCTTTATCCTGAAATACCAAAACAACTTTAAATTAACATTAAATCTTCAACTCATAAAGTTTACTATTTATAGATTCCTGAATTTAAATAAATGTCTTTAAATCTGATATACAATATTAATATGTTTTAACAAAATTTTAGGAGAATTGACTTATTGGATATATTATAATGTAAGGAAAAGGGTCACTATAAAATGTAACTGTTCAATTGAGAAGTATAAATTCAAGTAACAAGTTCATGCCATCTAAGTCAGCTGCAAATGTGAACCCTTAGCTAATTACACATAGTTATATTTCATTTGGATGAAGTGTAAATGTTTCAATAATAATGAAATATCAATCTTACCCCTATATTTATTTCTAATATTTTAGGTTTTTTCATAGTTTTTGTTAATCTTGACTTCTGAAAGAAAGAATTTAACTGATTAATCTTAAGTCAATCAAAATATCTGTTTCTAACAGTACTATAAAATCTCTGAATTAAAAAAATAAATTTCAGAATGGGGAACTATGTTTCTGTGTAGCTAATTGATAGATATGTGTTATTAAAATGATAGGTATGTTATAACTTACAACTGGATGAATTCTAGGTCTTCCTCTAGGTAAACCACTATGTACTTTCGGCTACAAAACAATTGTTAAAAAACTTTATAAAAATATGTTCAATCACAGAATAACATAGTACCTCCTATAGAGACCAGGCTCCACATGCAATGATGGCCAAATTTTCATACGCCCATTCAACAAGATTTATTGTCAAATAAATAAAAAATATTATATGAAAGATAAGATACACAAGTGGCAGTCTGTACAGCAAACATCATCTATGTTTATTGAAATTAATACTGTTACCAAACTACTGGTTAAACAACTACCGGTAATAGCACTCTACTTATTAGTTCAATTATTCAATTCAAACTATATTTTATCATTTTTGGCATTATTCTGACCTAATGATTCTTAATAAATACAAGTAATAAGTACATATATAGGAGAATATCATTAAAACCCATGGAATGAAGAAAATTTATCTAAAATTAGCTCTAGCTTATTAAAGAAATAGTTTGAAAACTATTACCTCCCTTTTAATTTCAATCTAAAAGGTTTTGAGTAAGCTTTCTTACCTTTGTCTTCTTCAGTTCATCTGGGATCTTTGGACGACCTCTACCTCTTTTTACTTCTACCTCCTCACCATTTTCCACATTCTATTAAATATTTCAAAAAGGAAAGTGTGTCATTCTGATTTCCAAAAAAGGTCTTTAAAAAACTACCAAAATGCACTGACAAATAAAGATAAAACTTGCAAATTGGGTTCAAAATTAAAATATTACCTCAGTTATTTCTTCTGTCATGTTCATTTCATTAAACTAAAAAATATATATACTAGTATTTAAAAAAAATATAGTAAACTTTTAAATAAAATCATTTACATTGCATTCTAGCAGTAAAATTGTATCTTTTCATCGGTAAGCGTTTTTAGGAAAGAAAAAAACAAATTTGAAAACCTCAATCTTAATTTAAAATTCATTACTTGAAAGTTAGGAACCACAGACAAACCTGATATTATTATTAATGACTTAGACTTAATAGCAATTTAAGAATTGAAAATACAAAATCTAGATCTCTTTAAAATTGTTATATTTGTTCTTTTATTTTGTATCTTTTACATTAATCGGCTGTTAAAAGACATGCCGGTATAAAGCATTACAATAGATCTTTAAATTTCAAGACAAGCAAAGTAAATATCGTGTAAACTCTTACAGTTTATTTTGCAAACATCAATTTACCCGTTCTTTATCATTTCATTGATGAAATTCAGATGAAGATATGATTTTTATTACTGTAGATATAATAAAAAGTTTACTCACTCAATAATGTAAACATATGCCAATCTTGGTGAAGCCATGAACTAATTCGTAACCGAAATTTATTATGTTCGTACAATCAAGGTACCTAACGTAACTACTAGATTCAAAAAGAGAATAGTTCGAAATGGCAACTCAAACCAAATTTTAGCTGGCCAAAATTGAACATTTTGATTTTAAAGTCGGAATACTTTTTTCTTATTATTATTATACGTGTACTCCGCTATTATTTTTGGTACACTCAACACCTTAAACAACTCGGGCCACCTTTTTATTACTATACTCAGATATTTGTAGAATATATTAAAGATGGGATGTTTGTTATAGAAATAAATAGATATGTGGAGAAAATACATCTGCCACTTACTAATCATCTTTGGAACGAGAATGCTTCAAACTGAAATTGGTAAAAGTTGGGTCGAATAGGGAAGTATATTATAAATAAAAAGATAGCTTGCCAGGCAAGGTAACATACGCCCACTGGCAGCATTGAATTTGAAAAATAAATAGAGCAATAACTCTATTTTATCCCGATGGCTGGTCAAAATGTGTCATTGTTCCTGTTCCAAAAAAGGGACACTCTAGCGATGTTGATAATTATAGGGGTATCACTTTGATGTGTACACTCGGAAAATTGTTTTCTATTGTTGTAAATAATAGGTTGTTCTCATGGTTAGTTGAGAACAATAAGTTATCTGTATTTCATTTTGGGTTTCAACCTAATAAGAGCACAGTCGATTGTATTTTCATTTTGCAAGCCCTGATTTCAAAGTATCTGTCAAATGGCGAAAGATTATATGTTGCCTTTATCGATTTTGCCAAGGCTTTTGATAAAGTTGATATGAACTTACCTCTTCTTAAATTAAACCGAATTGGACTTAGTCAAAAATTAATTAAGTGTATAAAATCTATGTATAGCAATGTTCAACTATGCGTCAAGTCAAAAAATGCGTACTCAGAGTACCCTTCAGACTGTGGTGTAAACAAGGCGACAATCTTTCACCTAATCAATTCCAATGCTCACACCAAGTTTCATCAACATCCTCTGAAAATTGGGGGATTTATTGCATCGAAACAAAAAATTTGACAAGATTTTTCTAAGTCAAGGGCTATAACTCAAAAACCGTTCATGCGATAATTTCCATTTTCGAACTTGACCGAGATATCATCAATATATACATCGATACCAAGTTTCATTAAGATCGGATAAAAACTGTAGCCTCTATTGTGGATACAACCCACATTTGACACGTTTTTACTAAGTCAAGGGCAATATCTAAAAAACCGCTCATGCGATTACTTCTATTTTCGAACCTGACCGAGATGTCATCAATATATACATGTATACCAAGTTTCATTAAGATCGGATAAAAACTGTAACCTCTATTGTGGATACAACCCAAATTTGACGCGTTTTTATTAAATCAAGGGCAATAACTCAAAAACCGTTCATGCGATAATTTCCATTTTCGAACTTGACCGAGATATCATCAATATATACATGTATACCAAGTTTCATTAAGATCGGATAAAAACTGTAGCCTCTATTGTGGATACAAACCAAATTTGACGCGTTTTTACTAAGTCCAGTGCAATAACTCAAAAACCGTTCATGCGATTTCCATTTTCGAACTTGACTGAGATATCATCAATATATACATGTATACCAAGTTTCATTAAGATGGATAGAACAAATGTGGACGGACGGACGGACAGGGGCGACGGAAATATACGTCCACATTTCCATGTGGGCGTATAAAAACTGCATGACTTATCTACGAGGGTAATAGTCAAAATGTCAACACATCAAAATGTCCAAAAAAAAATTTGACTTTTTAGGTTTAGACATTTTGACTTTTTTCTGTAGACATTTTAACGAGTGGACATTTTGACCACATCCCATCTACGGTGGCTGGTGTACGCCATCAAATTTACAATATACCAGCCACCATACTACCGAACTTATCACATAATTTCCACCTTTGGTAAATAAATAAATTAAATAAAAACTACGAAATATTTGATAACAATTATTTAATCCAAAACATTTCAAAACCTTATAATTGGAAAGTAGGATAAATTGAATTCGAATTCTAAAAATGAAATGAAAGTCGTAATAAAAGTAAAATGAATTTAAAAAGACAATAAAAGTGAAATAAAAATAAATTTAAATTTAAAAAAAAAAATGAGTATTTTCGTATATTCAAAAATAAAACCGCTACGGTGCTCTTGGGCCACCATACTAAACTAAAGAGGCAATCAACAATTATTGCAAATGCATAAATAACGACTTGAACCATCTCGTGCCTTCAGATTTGCAAGGCAAGGTAATATACCTAGGCAGCTTAACAATCACCAGTATGAAATAATTAACCTTCAATATGATTATGAGCTATCAGTTAAAATGAGTAAGACGTTTGTACAGGCTGATCCATTTAGCTCAAAGATTGTCGTTTTATGTAGTTGGCCACGATACAGCAAGTTGGGCAATGCGGCAAATAGAAACCAACGTCTAGGTACTATGCAACATACTATTTGGTTTACAATGAACCGTATGTGACACATTATGTGGTTAGAATGACAGGTACTAGGTTAGTGGTGGTAATTGACGAGTTAACGTTTGCTTCCAGCAATTGCTGATATCGCAAACCAGGTAATTGCACTTTGGTGGTCGTTGGTAGTGGATTTAGAATCAATTGGATGATTTAGAAAACTGTTGGTTTGGTGGTGGTTTGAGAAATCGTACGATCTGGTCGGAACGAATGTCATGGCGGTGAAACTCGGCCCTGGATAGTGTGGCGTGAGTGACTCAGTCTTCTACATTCTTCAAAAACTCGTTATGATCATGGTGGTTGTTGTTGGTTTGGTTTGGTTTGGTTTGGTTAGATTATCTGTCTGTGCTTGGAAGAGTTGAGGACCTAGAAGAAAAGGAGACGTGAGAAAGGAAAGAAGAAAGCTTTCACAATAAAAAAAAAAAATAATAGGATGTTCTCTTTTGTTTCTGCTATGAAACTTGTTTTGAAAATTGATTATATAAATTAAAAAGAAACTTAGGTTATCTGTTAAAAACAGATGTGGTAATTAATTGGTAGATGAGTTCCATGATTTTGTACCAGTGGTCCGTGGGTGGAGCCAAAATATTCTGTATGGTGATTGGTATGCCGTTGGTTTCCAAGTAGTCCGTCAATGTCTTACGAGATGGTTTTAATTCGGTGCATTGAATGAGAAGATGCGTCCTGGTGGCGACTTGTCCGCATCGGCATTATATGGCACTGAATTGATGGTCTCGTAGGACGTGGTTGGTGCGTAGTCTGGTTACCAGCTTGCAGATGGCTACAGATGGATGATTGATTTTGGTTTGGTTTGGTATCTTCGGATCAATCTGGTATCTATCAGTGTTGAGGTTCTTTAGCATGTCGGCCCATTTCTGGTTGATCTTGGCGGACACGAGGCTACGAAATTCTTCATAAGAGAAATCTACTGGCTCGATGTCCTCAAGACTCAAGCTGTCCTTTGCAATACGGTCAGCTTGTTCGTTTCCTGGGATGAAGACGTGCGACGGGATCCATGATAGTTCGATCTGGTGGTTGTGGATCATACTTCGGATATCAGTTAGAACTTCCGACCTGCAATTAGAAAATTTGTTAGAAATAGATTGAAGGCTACTTAGTGAGTCAGATAAGATTACGGCTGGTTCTGTGTAGTTAAGGGATAGCCATACTATGACGTCCCTAATGGCAAGAAGTTCTGCAGTGAACACTGAGCAGTGAGGAGGTATCCTTTTACCAACTTTGATTCCTTTTGCCGGTATGGACAAACTGTAACCTGTAGCTGTGTTACTTTCGGAGCCATCGGTGTAGATCTTCAAATGGTCGGCGAACTTGGAGTCGATGAGGTCAAGAGCGTGAGCTCTTGCTGCCACTGGGTTCACGTGCTTGTTGGTTGACTGGATCAGCTCGGTGTTGACTGTTGGATTGGTAACCTTCCAAAAAGGAGTAGGCCCTATCTGATCTGATAGGTGTCGTTGGCTGATGGTAACTTGATCGAACTGGTGCTCTCTCAAGAAATCAGTAGTGGCTTGTCCGTACGAGATACCCCGATTTATCTGGTTCTTTCCGACACGAGTGAATCCTTTGATGCTTGAATACGTTGGACAGCTAACAGACAAATACTGAAGTTTTCCCCAGAATTTGAGATAGAGTTCCTCCCTCCGAAGAGAAAGGGGTTTCTCTCCCGTCTCCTGAAGTATTGCTTCATTCTTTGTACCGATAACTGCCCTGGCAATACGTATGGCTTTCATCTGTAGAATGTCCAATTTCTTCAGAGTGGTATTACAGGCTGTACCATAGGCGATGTAACCATAAAAGGTACTAGGTTTAGACACTGAGGTAGGCCTACACCTACAGAGAACCGTACGTAACACACTATGATGTAGTTAGGGTCGTACGTGACACACTCTGTTTTTAGAATGATTACGACGTTTATACATTCATATTTAGCTCACGGACTGATATTTCATTTTATAAAATATTATTCAAAAACACATATTTTTCTCACATTGCGTTACAGATAAATATGGATAGACCCATTTATTAAATTTGGCGGTAGCCTTGCCCCGGAAGCTGTCAAACCGGAAGTACAGTTTTGTCAACAAACATTTTTGATGAGGCACCTCATGATTATGAAAAATGAAGTTTTCTTTATTTATCATCTCATATATTTTGGTAGTTATTGAGAGCAAAGATCTTTATGAAACTTTAGGGGTAACTAAAAGTGCCAGTACACAAGAAATAAAGCAAGCATACAAGAAATTAGCCCGGGAATGGTAAGTTTTGTAATTTTTCAGACACACAGAAAAGGTCAGTGTGTAGCGAATGAAACCCCTTTCCGGCTTTCGCCTATGGATTTAATTAGATCAGGATGATAGGGGTCAATTGATGATTTGTTTGGCTCCTTGGCAGAAGTTGTAGATCCATAAATGAAATAATTCTTAATTTTTATCAATTTAGATTATATCTTATTTATCATAAATCATAATAATATTTTATTTCATCTTCTAGGCACCCAGATAAAAATAGTGATCCATCTGCAGCTGATGTATTTACTAAAATAAATGAAGCTTATGAGGTAAGTCAAAAATGAAAAGGTGCAATTTTAGAAACATAATTATGGACCCTTCAAATCCTTAAAGGGATAATAGGCGTTAGAATACACTCGTCCTACGGCTTATATTTGTGTTTCATATTGACTATTAGTTAAATAAGTATGCATCCCACACTTTACCAAATTTTAAAAAGCCACAATAAAAATATATTTGGAATTTTAAAAAAAAGTGAGCCAGCGACGATTCCATTCAGTTTGAGAATAAAAGCGTCTGGTAAATCAACGCTTAAACATCATTGTAGAATTCAACAGTAGGGGTCAAGGACGCGTGAAAACTCACATGTTAGAGTTACTTCCCTTTATATTTACACGATTTGAAAATCGCTTGATGGATGGCTCAAGCGTTTTATGATGAACTACTTTATTTTGGGGATTTATCGGATTTTAGAGGGATTTTGATGTATAGGTAAGTCCACTGATGGATATATACTGTTATTGTCCAAATTTGAGTGAACTTAAATTTTTATGTTCGTTCTAACGCCTATTATCCCTTTAATATTCTTAAAGTTTGGTAAGAACAATGGACTTGGTGGTCAAGCATAATGGTCTGGTACTTGTTTTTGCATTAACATATCAGTTTGTCAAACTTTTTTTTAAATTCATAATTTATTGTTTAGACACTAGGAAGTAAAGAGAAGAGAGCAGCCTATGATAATTTTGGACATACTGCAGGACATCAAGAGCCACAAAGGCATGGATTCCATCATGGTGGATTTCAAACATTTGATGAGTTTTTTGGTGGTGGAGGTGGTTTTAGATTTAACAACCATGGTAATAAAGACTCAGTTATAGGGAAATATACCATAACTTTAAGGTGAATAATAGCTGACAAGTTCAAAATAATAATAAAAATATGGCTACCTGAATTTTTTCATTTATTTATGCAATTGTAGTTATGTTAAGTTAGTGAATTATCCTAATTTTGTGAAATCAATTAATATGAGAATTTATGTTCATAAGTTTTCTTTCTAACCTTTTTTTCAACCTCGATAGAATTTTTTTTTCTAGAATGGAAATCTATCTAACCATTTACAAGAATTTTTCTACAATTTCAGGAAGTATGAAAGTATTATAGTACCAGAAAGCCACTTTAAACCATGTTTTATATATGTTTATAGTGATTTTTGTTTTAACTGTATGAGGGTTGAACCACTTATAGAGAAAATTCTTGTAGAATTAGATAATATAGGTAAGTTCTTTTATTTCTTTGGCAGTCTAGACAACCATCTGTTACTAATTTTTCAGTCTACAGATAATACTTAAAATGCCTTTGATGGCAGAGTTTGAATTATTTTGTCTTCTTCTTATTGCTTATTTAGGACACGAAAATTGAAAAAGTCTGGCTTTATGGGTATTTATCTTATGTATGGGTTCAGATATCAGTTTTTCTCATTTTAAAGTTTTTTTCAGTTCTGATATATCATTGAATTTTTGACTAATTAAATACTTCTGAATATATTTTGTAGGGTTATGTGTTGGAACGTTTCATGCACGAGATAGTTCAGCTTTAACATCACATTTACGTATTCACAATGTACCTTCAATATTGTCCATAATCAATGGTCGGCCATCTTTTTTCAATGACCATCTTAGCATGCAGATATTACGGAACTATGTTCGAGGTCTGTTTCCTAAAACAACTTTTACAACGGTAATATATTTTTGCTTATTTTGCTGGTTAGATTTTCTTTTATGTTCATGGAAATTCATGTGTTTGAACATAATTACTTTGAAAAGCGTAGTATTAGAGCACCAATTATACTGTATTTCATTTTACAGGGCAGTTTATTTTTGTTGTCAACCAGACAAATCTGATTTTAATTTCCCCTTGTGACTTAAGAGAAGACCTATTATTATATACTGGTATTGACACGAGGTTTGGTAAAAGTGAAGTCATCTTTGTCAAATTACCAACAGTTCTACCCATTATAATTGTGCTCTCTTGTTGAAACGTTGCAGAATAAATAAACTCAGTAATTGTTATTCCATAAAACTTAGATATTATTAACATACTACCAATTACTAAATGCCATATAAAGAATAATCTATAACAACTATTTGTAATAATATTGATTTGTCCTTTACTAGGAATTGTGATGCGATGTTAACTAAAGAGGTGTTATCTATTTAAAAGATGTGAAATGAGCTATGTATTGTATATTTATATTCATGTTTTAGGTAACTGACACAAACTATGAGAAATTCCTATCTGGATATTCAGACAATAGAATTCGTGGAATATTCTTCTCACCCAAAAATGAGCCTTCAACAAGATTGCTGGCACCTGCTTTATATTATCAAGAAAGAGTAGCATTTGGTTTTGTATGTACACACAGTAATGAAGCTATAATATTACTAAATAAATTAAATATAAACAGAAACCGTGATACTTTGTTATTATTCAATGAAGATGCCACCAATCCTGTAGCTTCAGTTACAGTAAGTATCAATTTATACTAAAATTTATTGTAAAAACATGATAAAATTATCATTTTACTGACTTATTTTAATACCAGGTATTGGATATCTGTTTGAGCTCCAAACAAATTCCTTAAAGGGATTGTTAGACTGCTATGGATATGTAAGAAAGTTTACAATAGTGAAGTCATAAAACGCCCAGTTTAAATAGATTGCAAGAATCACAGACCTGTTAGAAATATGTTAATGAATCAAATCAATGGTATAAGTGTCACTGTCCCTAGACTTGTAATTTGCAATAATTTTTGTTATTTATAGATGCAGCAACTATCACGTAAAACAGTAGATGAATTAATAGATAATAATTTATATTTACAATTACCAAGATTATCATCACAATCATTGTTTGATAAACTGTGTCCGGAAGAATCTCGACGTAAAAGTAGAAGGTAACATTATACGCTACACTATTTTGACTTGTCATTGTTAGTGAATATAATGTTGCAGGGCCATATGGGCTGTTTGATTCTGGATCGTACATATTTGTTTAGAACTGGTTAAGTGGTTGTAAAGAAGTATTCCAGATAACAATGGTTCCTGCACTACGGAAATGCTTAACTGTACATGACACCACTGTTACAAGCCATAGATATTTGACTGAAATTGAAGTGCAAATCAAAGCTATCCCTGACGAATGTCCCTGATACACATTGATAGTTTTCAAAACCTTTCCTACAATCTAACTTCCAAATGATTTTCTAAATTCTTTTATGTCATAGATAGAATAATGACGTACAACTCTAGTGAAATACATTGTTTGATCTGTTTTATTCTAGATTATGCGTTGTGTTGGTAACAAAGAAATCAAATGAACATGACAACCATAGAGCATTGTTTAGACAGTTTGCTGTAGATTCTAAGTTTCCCCAAGAACGTGTGAGATTTACCTATATGTATGAAGATACACAAGAGAAGTTTATTAAAGCTTTAACAATGGGAAATAAGACCAGGTCTAATGATGTAGTAGAGGTAGGGAAATATTAGTAAATTATGTTATATAGTAATTCATTTACCATATATTTGACTTGTATGTTCTTTTTTTCTGCAAAACCTTTTTTTTTGTGTTTCAAGAGAGGCATGTTAGACTTTTTTTAATTCTGAAAAAAATGTTTTGAATCTGTCATGTGTGTTAAACCAAAATATTTTAAAGAAACACTTCCTGTCCTTTCCAACCAAGCAACATACACTATCTCTTCACATGAAATAAAATTATTTTTTATTACAAGTCAAACTTGTACGGCTAATAAAAGCTTGAACAAATCACAATGTTATCTGTTTTCAATGGACAAAAGTAGCTTAATGCATCTGACCAAAATACAACTTCAAGAAGATCAACATGCATTAATGTTGAATAGTAGGACATGAAACTTGATTGAATTTGATTATTTTAAGGTTGCTATACTATGGAAGATGGATACCAAGAGAATTAACTATGAGTTTTTAGAGTATGGTTGGAATATAAGAGAGAATAGTATTGGTTTAAGTAGGAATAGTCTAAATGCCAGATTACATGAGTTATTAGATAACAATGGATATTTGATGTATAAAGTGGTGGTACCTGAAGTCTATAATGAACATTCTCTGGTAAGTATATTAACTTCGTGAGTTTAATAAACAATCTTTTAAACTCAAATCTTGCCACTTGTTTTTAGCATAAAATCTAGTAAGAATGTACATGTGAAGTAGGCTATTTCAAACAGTCAACTGAATAGTTCTTATATATTTGATAGGAGTCTACTATTTATTATGATGTATAATTATGTTATGTATTTGATAGAGGTCTATAATTTATTGTTATGTATTTGATAGAGGTCTATAATTTATTATGTTATATATTTTGATAGAAGTCTACTATTTATATATGATATATTATTATGTTATGTATTTGATAGAGGTCTATTATTTATTATGTTATATATTTGATAGAGGTCTATAATTTATTATGTTATATATTTTGATAGAAGTCCACTATTTATATATGATATATAATTATGTTATGTATTTGATAGAGGTCTATAATTTATTGTTATATATTTTGATAGAGGTCTATAATTTATTATGTTATATATTTTGATAGAAGTCTACTATTTATATATGATATATAATTATGTTATGTATTTGATAGAGGTCTATTATTTATTATGTTATATATTTTTAATAGAAGTCTACTATTTATTATGATATATTATGTTATGTATTTGATAGAGGTCTGTTATTTATTATTTATATATTTTGATAGAAGTCTGCTATTTTTAATGATATATAATTGATAGAAGTCTACTATTTATTATGTTATTTATTATAGGGTCTTATAACAAGAATATTATTTAGATTATATGATTGGTTTGATAGAAGTCTATCAATTATTACCAGGTAGGTTAATATAAACTTTTGTCTTATATTGGATTCTAAAAAATGAAACTGTATAGGGCCAGTGCACCATCCAGAACAAGTTTGGCTTTATTGGTCCATGGTTACAAAAAATATTGATAAATACAGTTACCTCTTCACAGTATATATTTTCTATCTACCTCTCCTACTGAGGCATGAGAGCTGATAGTGATGGAAATATTGAGTATAATATATTACTCATTTGAATAAATAAATATATATTGATTTTCAGATATGATACTATGACCTTACTAAGTGTTGTACTAACAGTACTATTTATTGGAATTATGGCCTTCTTTATGCATAAAGTTACAAACTTGGAAGCAGAGGAAGTGAAAAAAAATATGGAAGCAAAAAAAAATATTCAGAAACGACCCCCATCCAGGTAATTATTTTGTATATTTTTGGGGGAGCTGGGGTGGCTCAGTGTGTCAGATGCTTGCTAGATAACCTGAGTGCCAGGACTCAACAGGTCAAGCTTAATATTTCAGATTTTTCCAAACGGATTTTCTCTCGTTCAGATGGCCGTGTGTGCTACAGGCTGTGCATGTTAAAGATCCTTTGACAGTTGGAAATCGCAAAAAGAATGGGCTAATGCTGCTGTCCTGGCAAAATTTACCTCATTGCACACATTAGTCCATAAGGTATAGAGAGGAAGGATGTAAAACTCTTTTATTTGATTTCATTTCGAATATTAGGACAACCTTGGCATATTTTACTGGATCATTAATATAGGACATCTTGTTCAATTGTCTATTTCATACGATATAGCATTAGCAGTACTTCAAAATTAGCTAATAAAGAAGTCCATTCAATCACCAAAAGCATAATTTCACACTATGAGGTTGTTGTTTCAGTTCTCCTGATAACCAGACTATACATCTATATGAACTACGATATGATACCTATAATAATCTAGTAAAAGAAGCTGATACCGGTTTAACTTTTATCATCTGTACTAATGATGCATTTAAACAATCTTTATTGTGGAAATATGCTGAAATAATGCAACCCTATACTAGGTAAGGATAACTAGGATATATATTGAAAGAATGCTATCTCTTTGCATTAAAAAAAAACGGCTTAAAATTGGTCAATAAGAATATATATTCATCTGTTTGACTAACAAGGTGCCATGACTTAAGAAAAGAATCTCTATATAGCCTGATATATCCGTTAAATGATGTAATGAAACAGGCTTAGTCAAGTTTCAAAATTTCAACTCTCGGTCATCCCTAGGTGACTAGAAAACATGCATGCTCCCATGGGAAAGATTTTCAGGGAAACATCAGGAATATGTAACAATATTTTCATTATTGGGATAACACTTTCTTGGTATAGCAAAGATTCTAGTGCTGAAAATTGGCTGAGACCCGAACAATTTCGAACCAGCGATCTCAGAGTCAGGCACCTAATTGCCAGCAATACATGTTAACTGTCTAGACCACTTGGCCAACAATAGGAATATATTACAAATTTGATATTAAGACGAGCGTAAAATATTTATAGATCTGTGTAAAACTTTTCAGTTCCTTTCAGTTGGTAATGATCATTTGATCAATTTAAATTTTTAGAAATGATTATTTCATGTTATACCTTGGTGAAACTTGTATAAAATTTTGAATAATAAAAATGTTTTAATTTTTCATTTATTTTTTGTAGATACAGTGCTTTGACTTTTGGCTTTTTACAATTAGAATATTATATTACTTGGTATCAAAACCTACTAGAGACAAGTTTAGGTAATAAAATTAAACTAGAAAAAATCAAAATAAATAATTGTGTTGGAACAGTGTTAGCTATTAATGGATATCGTAAATATTATTATCTATATCATCCACGTAAAACACGAAGATACTTACGTCAACACACTAATGTTAGTGAAGCTATGGGTTTATTAGATTCAGCAGAAGAGAATACAGATGAAGAAGACTATGATATAGAAGCTCATGATAAGAGAGTAATGTGTGTAAATAATATGTTAAATGGTTTGACCATATGGATGGATAGAGTATTTGATGGGTCAATACGTAAAGTGCGTATTAATGAATGGCCTCCTATGTCTTATTAAATTCTGTTAAATATTCTCAAGGTTATAAACGAAAGATACTGAATACAAATAATCCCTAAAACATGTGAATTGCGGTGACCTAGATAAGCCTGCAGTATAGCATCTGTTGTTTCTCTTTAAAGTCAATTGCAATTTTTTACTTTTGCACATGAACAAATCATTCAGGATTTTAATTTAGTTTTATCATTTATATGTCAATGGTTAGTGTATATATTTATTCATTATTATTTATTTATAAAACGAGTCCTTCAGGTTGCACGTGATCTAGCGATTAAAGAGGTGCATTTTTTAACGGCAGGAACCAAGTCAATATATTGACATCTTTGGAATAAGGACTATAAGAATTATCATGTCAATTCTTATCTCACATATTCAAAAGTAGCTAGTCATCAATTTCACTATATTATACAATAGTCATAAGCTCACTAGTGATACATATATAGCTTTCTTATAAATCCATCAAATTCATTAAAACAATCTTATATAATACAGGGTTATACTACAAAAACAATTTAAAGTAATATATTTACTAGTGGTTTTAGTGTTACATGTATTATAAAATAATATACCAATCTGGTTTCTTTACTACCAAATTATGTCTAGCATTAACTCGCATTTAGTATTCCTAATGTTTTTATTGCTAAATTTATGAGTGCAATATTGTGCTTGTGTATCATTTCTTCATTACTTGTGATTTAATATTATGTGTATTTGATGGAATGTTTTGAATTAGTTTTAAGTGTATTTGAGTGTATGTTTGTGTTATATTTTATTTCATAATAAAAGAGCGAATTTTTTATCTTGTTCAGTTCCTCTGAATAATATCTTCCATCCAATGCCATATAATCATGTCAAACTTACTAGAATCAATTCCTTGACTGCCAACTACATGATATAGACTTGCAGTTTAGTCATGACTTGTTACTGTTTTTCTTTTTAATGTAAAATGATGTATTGAAATTTACTTTAGTGTGTAGAATTACTTCATTAAGTGGCATTTAGTAGTTGGAGAATATTTATCAGGACACAATTATATGGATAACAACTACTTTATTAAATAATTTGCGATGTTTCAACGAGATGCTCCCGTCTTTATCAAGCAATGATACAAAATAACAGAGCAGAGGGAATATTTATAGCACATGATGATAATTAACAGTTAACAGTCTTGTGTAATTAAGCTAACTAATGTTTTACTTTCATCAGTAGTTTTCTTCCTAATTAGTTAGGTTTTGTTTATATTGTCACCATTTGAAAGGCTTCACCTGTTAACTGTTAATTATCATCATGTGCTATAAATATTCCCTCTGCTATGTTATTTTGTATCATTGCTTGATAAAGACTGGAGCATCCTCGTTGAAACGTCAATTTAATAAAGTAGTTGTTATCCATATAATTGTGTCCTGATAAATAGTGTGTAGAATATTTGATTTCAAATCATGGGGCTTGCATCTGGTAATTATTCACTGAAATATCCTATAACATCGAAACAAAAACTAGCCCATAAATTCCTTTTATTTCATGTTTTATATACATTGTTAATAAACTTATTCAGATTTCTCTGGTAATTTTTCTTACATACATTTCATCAATATATCAGATTGAAGCATTATTTAGTTGAGTTTCTGCCTTAATTACTTCTTGACTACTCCACTTATGCGTCCCATGTCAAAAGGGTAACATTCATTTGAAAACCAATTTGAAAACTTTCATTACAATTATAAGTTAGTGTAGATTTAGAAAACAATAGCCCTGTTTTATGGCCATTTTCAACACCTCTGAAGATACATTTTCTATTCCTAATATGCCATTTAGTAATTGGTTATAAAATACTTTTTCTATCATCATAAATATCGCCAAATTTTAAACCCCTGCACCTTTAGAGAAGTGAAAAATCCCCACAAAACAGTCTAGTTTTACTGTTTTATACACATAGCTATCAGACTGGAATGGAGGCAGATGTTTCAGACTTATTAACAGCCAATAACCTCTCATTGATTCAAACATGAAGAATCAAATGACAGTTTTATATATAGCACTTTAGTCAAGAAAATATGTTAAAATGTATGACTGATCATACAAAGAAACAACACAGTAGGCCTACTATCAAGATCAATTTTTAAATATCAGACATTCCATTATCATACTATGTGTTGTCATTAGAATTTAATGATAATCATGTTGATCCAGATGAGCGTACACTTTTCGTAACTTTTCTTTCTTGTTTTTATTATGATGATGTCGCCATGGTTTTTCTCCAACTGTATTCAATGATTGTTGACTACTGTAGGGTGTAGATAGATCAGGACGTCCAGCTACACGAATACACTTCACTCCTTTAACATGGGAGGCTGGATACATCTACAAAAATATATATTAATAATCAACTCTTGGAAATCCCTTTTAATCCAACCTTAATGACATTACTGATGAATTCTAATGTATAAAAATATAGAAAGTGTCCATACCTTTGAGAAGAACTCTTTGTCCAATGAACTTGCCTTTGGCTAAAATAAAAGAATGAGAGAAGTAAAGCAAGTAGACTAACCTAATCTAACCTTGACCTTGCAAAGTATTCAATGTCACATATTTATCAAACTTAATACTTTTCTTACTACAACTTTTCTTTGTTTGGTAAATTGTATATCAATGAATAGGTTTAGATGATTACCTGTGTTTTACTGGTAGAAGTATCTGTTTTAACTTGTGGTTCTGGTATAGGAATTTTTACTTGAGATTTTGTAATAGTTTGTACTTCTTGAAATTCACTAGATTCTATACCAGGTGGTGGATGACAATATAAAATCTTTCCCTGAACATATAAACATAATAATCAACACTATCAAATAATCTTATCATTTAACATAGGAATGCAACTCGTGCAGATACGCCCTCCTCAGGCTTATCAGATAATGGGCAAAAATTCATGTTCCGTTTTATCAAAAATTCATAGGTGTAGCATGAAATCAGACTAAATATGAATCAAAATTGTCAATTAGTAGAGTACTTATTAAAATGCAATCAAAACTGTAGTTTATAGAGTGAGCATGAGACAGCTATTCTCATTTTTGCGAAATCGCGCTAAGTCGGACACTGTATCTTTGCTAGAAATTATCTGATCATCACCAAAATCAATACAGTTCCTCTTTGTGATGCCATGAACTCACATACCAGAAATTATTAAACTCCAATCAAAACTGTAGTCTGTAGAGTGAGCACAAGTAAAGTTACTCGCATTTTTCCGAAATCGCGCTAAGTCGGACACTGTATCTTTGCTAGAAATTATCTGATCATCACCAAAATCAATACAGTTCCTCTTTGTGATTCTATGAACTCACATACCAAAAATTATCTAGCAAATGTGAACAGAAGACAGACAGACAGACAGACAGACAGACAGACAGACAGGGCCCCATATTCTCATAATGAATTTGGCACTCGGATATCTAGACACAATATGAGAAGATAAGACCCTATGAGAGCCTAGCACTAAGATCGTTTTGTGAATATGAGGCCAGGTTAAGCTTACATGGGTTATTGACACAATATTGTTAACTTACACCTGATTATAAGATTAAACCTAATTAATAATAGGGCAAAATCTACACCATTCCTATATAATAGTTACGTAAAATTTCCATAATTCTAAAGAGCGATATATATTATCACTTACATTAATATAATCTTTGATAATATATCTTGATGATCTAGGACCATCTGGTGCACCACGAGCTGTCATATAACCTCTCATAGCTAAAATAATTATATACTTAGATACATCATAAACTCATTGTTTCAATAGTCATTAAGTTTCTAAAGAACAAAGTATCATGGTATAACACAAATTTAACATGTCAATAACTGTATGTGGGCTTATTCCAGACCCTCACTCAAGACAAGGGGAAATTGAGATCAGATTCCAAAGGTTGTTAAAATTGACCAAAAAAATAAATCTTCCATATACAGCTCTGTTCAGTTAACAGATAATTCCAACCGAGTGCATTTAGAAACAGTGATTATTGACATTACTGTCTTTCCATAATATAACATTTAATATTATTACCTCCATAAGCATTAAGCAGTTCATAAGCATTTGGTTTTCTATATGGGTCTTCACCTTCCCCTGGTTTCCGTATATTGATACCATATACTATCTCTAATACATGTCGTGGTATCCTTTCACAGATGTTCTTTCAGTTAAGAATTATAATACATAATATGACAAAAATAGTAGGCATGTAATATCTGATACAAAAATAGAAATATTAAATCAGAACCTAAAATATATTGTTACTCACAGTAAGATGGTACAGTGTGAAACTGATTAACAACATGTTTTAGGTACTGCTTTACTGCAAGATATAAATATGTTATTTGATATTAATACATTATACTTAGTGGAATAAAGGATATAAGGTTAATAGGTGACAGATGATCTCTCATTTGATCAACTGGTAATATACCATTTATAACTAACTCTGCTTTTGTTGACACAAACGATGGAAACACTAATCCTGGACAATCACATAACATTAAATCAGGTTCTACATACAATGTCTGAAATGTATAGACAATCATAAAACATTATATCAGGTTTCTACATACAATGTCTGAAATATATAGACAATTACTTAACATTAAATCATGTTCTACATACAATGTCTGAAATATATAGACAATTATATAACATTAAATCAGGTTCTACATACAATGTCTGAAATATATAGACAATCATATAACATTAAATCATGTTCTACATACAATGTCTGAAATATATAGACAATTATATAACATTAAATAATGTTCTACATACAATGTCTGAAATATATAGACAATTATATAACTTTAAATCATGTTCTACATACAATGTCTGAAATATATAGACAATTATTTAACAATAAATCATGTTCTACATACAATGTCTGAAATATATAGGCAATTATATAACTTTAAATCAGGTTCTACATACAATGTCTGAAATATATAGGCAATTATATAACATTAAATCAGGTTCTACATACAATGTCTGAAATATATAGACAATCATATAACATTAAATCAGGTTCTACATACAATGTCTGAAATATATAGACAATCATAAAACATTAAATCAGGTTCTACATACAATGTCTGAAATTTTTAGACAATTATATAACATTAAATCAGGTTCTACATACAATGTCTGAAATATATAGACAATTATATAACATTAAATCAGGTTCTACATACAATGTCTGAAATATATAGACAATTATATAACATTAAATCAGGTTCTACATACAATGTCTGAAATATGTAGACAATTATAAAACATTAAATCAGGTTCTACATACAATGTCTGAAATATATAGACAATTACTTAACATTAAATCATGTTCTACATACAATGTCTGAAATATATAGACAATTATATAACATTAAATCAGGTTCTACATACAATGTCTGAAATATATAGACAATTATTTAACATTAAATCAGGTTCTACATACAATGTCTGAAATGTATAGACAATCATATAACATTAAATCAGGTTCTACATACAATGTCTGAAATATATAGACAATCATATAACATTAAATCAGGTTCTACATACAATGTCTGAAATATATAGACAATCATATAACATTAAATCAGGTTCTACATACAATGTCTGAAATATATAGACAATTATATAACATTAAATCAGGTTCTACATACAATGTCTGAAATGTATAGACAACAGGAGCGTAGCGTGACCATTTTGACTGGGGGGGTGTAACGTCTAAGTTTTACCGACGAACACGTGTAACGTCAAAGTTTTACCGACGAACACGTGTTCTTCCCGGGGCAAAAATAACTTACTCGCACTTTTAAGTATATACATTATACACGAACGAAATCCATCGTTAAAGCAAATCCTAAACCTTAGAAAACCATATCAATCAGGGGTGTATCTAGAATATGCCTGAGAGGGGGGACTGAAAGGTGATTTTTCCAAGGCAAGCCCTGCAGGCCAAAGGCCTTCGTATTCGGCCCTTGCAGTGGCGGGGGGTTCGGGGGTCCTTCCCCGGAAAATTTTACATACTTGGAAACCCGGAGAATACATCTGACGCGATTTTGGAAGTCTTTTCCACTGGTCCAAATTATCAATTTTCATCGGAAAACCATATGTTTTCTATGTCCTTTTTCGACCTATTCTGCGTTTTACCGACATGGGGGGGGGGGGGGGGGTGGTTCGGCTGTTCTCCCCCTGAAAATTTTACAAACTAGGAAACCCGGAAAATACATCTGACGCGATTTTGGAAGTCGTTTCCACCGGTCAAAATTATCAATTTTCGTCGGACAACCATATGTTTTATATAGCCTTTTTCGACCTATTCTGCGGTTTACCGACAAGTTCAGTAAAAATCACTTTTTATGTAGACGAACAGTTTTCCGATAACATCATAACTGACACAAGGTTTCCACACTTTCGGTCAGCCAATCGGTTTTACTGAAGGCTCTATTTCCCATCCACGACCGTCTATTATCGACCGATTCCGCGTTTTATCGACAAGTTTAGTAAAAATCACTTTAATGTAGACGAACGCTTTACCGATAACATCTTAAGAGACACAAGGTTTTCACTCTTTCGGTTAACAAATCGGTTTTACCGACGGCTCCATCTATGACCTTCTTCTATCGGCCAATTCCGCGTTTTACCGACAAATTCAAATAACGAACAGCTTACCAATAAAAAGGGTATCGGTTAACCAATCGGTTTTACCGAAGACTCCAGTCATAACCAACTTATACCGACCGATTCCGGTAGTTTCAGTAAAAAAAAAATACTTTTAATGTTGACAGTTTACTGATAAAATCATAACCAACACAAGGTTTTTACTTTTTAGGTTAATTGGTTTTACCGACGGTCCCACCTTGCCGCCTTTTATCGACCGATCATAACCAACTCAATGTTTTGACTTTTTAGGTTAATTAATCGGTTTAATCGATCGATTCCGCGTTTTACAGACGGTTCCATCCATGACCCCCCTTTTTACCGACCGATTCCGCGTTTTAACGACGAGTTCAGTAAAACTGGGGGGGTGTGACACCCCCCCACACCCCCCCGGTAGCTACGCCCCTGATAGACAATTATATAACATTAAATCAGGTTCTACATACAATGTCTGAAATATATAGACAATTATATAACATTAAATCAGGTTCTACATACAATGTCTGAAATATATAGACAATCATATAACATTAAATCAGGTTCTACATACAATGTCTGAAATATATAGACAATCATATAACATTTAATCAGGTTCTACATACAATGTCTGAAATATATAGACAATTATTTTAAACATTTAAAAATTAAAAAGGGTTCTACATACAATGTCTGAAATATATAGACAATCATATAACATTAAATCAGGTTCTACATACAATGTCTGAAATATATAGACAATCATAAAACATTAAATCAGGTTCTACATACAATGTCTGAAATAAAACATACATGAAATATAGCCAATGCTGGGCAGGGATTATTAAATTAATAATGGGAAGTCTTTACTGTTAAATGAATAGTTTTCTTCTATATTTATTTCCTATTCTTTCTTTTTACTATAAAGAAATCAGAAAATAGCTATCATACCTGAAAATGTTTGGTTCTACCAGGTGTTGCTGACACAGGCACCTTTTTAGTTTTTAATATAGCATTTATAGTAGAACTTTTACCTACGTTAGGATAACCAACCTAAAATATTGATACAGACAGATATAATCTACCATTTAAGAAACCAGAAATGAGTTTTAAATCCTACTTCTTACCTTGTGGGCTCATGAAGATGGGCATTGCCATACAGTTTGCAATGAGGAAAATTTTGTCAGGACAACATCATTACCTTACTCATATTTCGAATTGTCATATGATCTTTAATGTGCAAAGCCTGTAGCATTGGGTTTGTCACATCCAATAGATGCCCTTTTTAATGTCCCTCCAACCTGCCTCACTGACAAGGGAAACTGGGTTGAAAAGGAACTATTCATGCTAGCGAGCTAGCAAGCAACTCACTGAGCCACTGCGACTCCATTTAAGAAACCAGAGGAAGGTTTCTCATTCAAACAAACATGAGGGTATCAAAGAAATGGAGTAAATACTAAACTCACTGTAGTTTCCCCAATTAATTTTTTGAAGAAAATTGATTACATACCATTCCAACAGTTAGAACTTGGTCAGTATGATAGGGTCCTGTATGTAGTGACTTTAATAAATCTAACAAATCTTCTCCACATAATATATCACATGAATTATCCACAAGTTTATCTGAGGATGAAGCACTGTTTTCTGTTTGAGGTTCTCCACTTTCTTTGGACTGACCTGAACAGTCTTTATTCTTATTTGACTGATCTGAACAGTCTGATTTTTCATTTAAGAGATCTGAACAGTCTGATTTTTCATATGACTGATCTGAACACTCTAGTTTATCACTAGACTGACTGTTTACATTGTCCAATGACTGACTTTCACGGTCTGATTTATCAGTCTGATTTGTATCAGAGTCAGAATCTTCCTTCTTATGATCTAGTGTTAAATTCTGTATTGATTCCTCATTTAGCAATTCCTCCTCTCCTTCACTAACATTCATCTGAAAATCTAGTTCATCATCTTGTAGATTTTCATTCTCTTTTTCTTTCTGTGCCTCCTGTAAATATAACAGCTCAATAGTATATTGCATGATTTTCAGATATATTCACCTTATCTACTATATATACTTTTAACAGAAGTTAAAGAACATTTTTACTAAAAATATTAAGAAAACAAAATCATTATATGGGATCTCAAATAGACAAATATTTAAAATATATAAATATATCAAATAGATTTTTATAGGTCTAATAGCAACTTTTCTCAATTTCTTTCCTTATGTATTTATATCTTATCATAAATATAGGTAAACAAGAAACCTTGTGGCATGCCTGTGGTTTGATAAATATCCTACACTAACCTCTGTTTGTCTAGTACTCTCCTCTAAAGCTGACCAAAACGCTACCTTGACACCACATTTAGAAAAATATTCAGACCATCTTTCTCTAAAACAAATGCAAGGTCCAGTAATTTGATTAGTTAAACACTAAAATCAACAGTAAATTTAGCACTCATCAAATTACTGTATTTATAACTCTAAGTCAATTTGTGAGTCCCATTATGCTAAAGTGAAGTTTTGAGGAACAGAGAAAAATAATTTGAAGATGAATTTGAAAAAGGCTAACCAAAAATAATTAGGCTCCTTAAAAAATTGTAAAATTTGTTATCCCAACTTATTTTATAAATTATTTTGTATATATATCTTACCTTTGTGAATGAGTTAAATAATCTGCTTTATTTATCAACAACAAATTAACCTTTGACCTATTGACCTCTTTAACATATTTATCCAGGTCACTACATCGGAAGAGCAATGGATTTCTACCATCAACAATCTGAACTATAATATCACTAATAGGAAAAAAATTAATTTCATTATAAATTGGGTTTTCAATTTATTTTTTTACTGAAAATAAAATGAAAAACAAGTATAATTTAGTTAACAACTTTCAAAGATTCTTCTACCAGTTGGTCTTTAGCTAGACTTCTTGACATTGATCTTAATCAGATTATCCATACCCATTTACTGAAATTATGAGTGAAAAGTCAATCCAGCTGTAAATGGGTTTGAATAATCCAGGAAAGATCAATGTCAAGAAGTTAATATCAATCACCACCTATTGAACTACTGCCAAAATTCATATCTATTTAACTGTAAAGAAAATGAGGATCTCCAAGAGAAACACCAAAGAGAGAAGGTCAAAATAGAATTGTAAAATGATTAAGAGCTGAAATTTCTCAAGTTTTGAAATGCTTATAGCATAATATATAGTGCAATAATTCGGAACAAAATATTGTCAGATTTTACCTTCTTTCAATAACTCTCCACAACTGACGCCAAAAATCTAAATTCTTTTCAAATGGTGTCATAATTATATGTTCTTCTTCTTGTAAACTATAAATTATAAACAATACCAATAAAATACAAATCAAAATCTATCATCTCATTAATGAATTTTAACTTCACAACAAGCGGTTAACGACAGTAGATTTTAGAGGGTTTTTGAAGGGATGGACAAAATAATTCCTCCTAGAGATACTTGGCTTATTGACACTTATTGATCTCTAAATATTTTTAGCAATCAAATGATCAAAGTATTTCTTACTTGGCTAGAAGTTTTCTCCATTGTAAAAATGATTCTTTCTCTAACTGTTCTAGTTCTTCTCCTGTTGTCTTTTCTGTCCATGCTGGTCTGAAACAGTTTTAAAAAATTTTTATTTCATTTTAAACACAGACGACATCTAATAATCAGAGTAGGGACCACATTTCCCAAAAAATTCTTCTGATCATAGTTGTTGTATAAATGATATATCTCAGTGTAAATTTCTAGGACATAATATACAGGACAACAGTAAAAATATTCCAGATGAAATTTCTTCTTCGGCACAGCATAGGAAAATTTTTTAACTATTTCCTTAAAGGGATTATAGCCGTTAGAATACATTCGCCCTAGTCTAATATTTGTGTTTAATATTGACTATTGGTTAAATAAGTATGTATCCCACACTTGATGAATTTTCAAAAAGCGAGAATAAAACTATATTTGGATTTTTCTAAAAAAGTGAGCAAGCGACGATTCTATTCTGTTCGGGAATAAAGGTCTGGGAAATCAACGCTAAAACATACTTGCGGGAAATCTATGTTAGAGTTACTTCCCTTTACAATTTGAAAATCTCTTAATGAATGTATTAAGAGTTTTATTATTAACTACTTGATTTTCAAATAATAGAGGGATTTTGATGTATAGTGATGACGCCAGGTAAGTCCACTGATGGATATATACTGTTATTTGTCAAGTTTGAGTGAAGTTAAAATTTTATGTTTCTTCTAATGGCTATTATCTCTTTAAATTAATGATTCAGAACTGAAGATGGTGAATTTTCATTTCAAATACAGATAATTTGATCTGAATTGATTTCAAATCATGTCCTATTATAGCGCCCCTATGTTGAATATCAATAATTACCAGATTATTATAAAAACTCTTGCAGTTAAAAATTGCAGCTTGTAAAGTACGAAAATGCTAAACAGAAATAAATATGACAATTCATTGCCAAATGCAAATACATTAAAAATACCTTCGTGGAATGCTTAACAGTCTTTTATGTCTCTGTTGAGCCTCATGTACTTTTTGTTTTTCTTCAGATGATAATAAACCAATATTACCAGCCGGGTCGACAAATTTCACATTTAATTTTTCAGCAGTGAACTCAGTACCAGCTAATTCAGCTGTAGACAGAAAATCTTCTAAATTACTCTGTTCTGTCACTGACTGAAGATTTAATCTACCCCAATCATAACCATCATTTAATTCTGTTGTATGCAACTGAAACACAAAACCAGATTTTCAAATTGTCTAATGATGAATATTTAAACACTCAACATAGTAATGAGAAGTGCAGATTTTTTGGGATTAAATACTTGTTGGTATAGGAATGAATAGTTTCTTGTTTAACTAGTCCTAAATAATAAAAATGATAAAATCCAGAAAAATATACTACTCCTACTTTTGTGGGTTCTTTTCCTCACAAACATTTACTATTTTTTTTTAAATATTTATGAAGTGACATAAATTAAATCATTTTAGAAAGACAGTAATGTAAGAGTTGGGTTCTATTTAGTCTGCAAAATTTTGCCTTTATCTACAGAGTAGGTTTCAATTAAGGCAAATTTCAGTTTCGGATATTCAAGAACACGAGTAGATCATTACAGCTCTCAAAGACATTCAAACTTCACATAGAGGATTGACATAAACATAAGAAGACTTACTTACATAATTTTGTTTTCCACCAGAACCACTAGCTCTGTTCTTCCCACGAAATCTATCTTTGATTATAGTTCTACCGAGTGTCGGCTGTCCATTTTTCTTGCTATTCTTTCCCATGCTTATATATTCTATCAAAAACTCCTTTTGAGAAGGTTTTTGTATTTTTTTAGTCAATTATGTGAAACAATTCCGCTTGTGTAACACCTCATGGGCGCTGACATGTTGAAGTATCGGTCCACAATTGGCCCTAAAGCGTGATTGGTTGAAATAAGGAAATACTTTTCACAGCCGATGACCACCAAAGACTACTACACAAATGATTCGAAGTGGAGGTTTAAGTCTTACTTTTCTGCTCAAGCCAATAAACCAAAACTCTATGAATCACGGTTTCTATCTCTAGTAATCATCTATGGAGGCAGGTAAGTCATTCTTTTGTTGCTAAAGTAAAGCAAAAAGTTTTAAAAGCCTAATATCGATTTGTCACAGGCCAAAAAATTAAAGAGTTTCGGATTATCTTAACTGTCTTATATTATACTGAGCTATATTTATATAGACACAATATTAGACTTGCATATCATATTGCACCATTCACCTTGACATTCGATCGATCAGTGGATCTATTTGGCCTGTATAATACAAAGTGCAACAAAATATAGGGTTTTATGGCATTGGTAGGGTCCAGAACACGTCCATAAATTTGGCCTCAGTGATTGGTTGACATTTTTCTAATGAAGGCCACGTTAATTTTTTTCTACAACCTTGAAATGGAAAGAGCATTATTTGTATAGTATTATTGCTCGTATTGTAATAGGATATTGGGGGAAATATCTTTAATATTTGCTCATTTAAGTAGCACGTGAAAAGAGCCTATAACTTGCGGTTTACTCTAGTTTTCTGTCTGTCTGGGTGAAGTGTAAGTGCACAATACAACATGGGTGAAACAGGTGGTCTCATATTAATTATTTTAATAATAATAGTTTCATATTCTTTTTTTCAATATGAAAATCTTAATAAGGAACACAGTCTTTATGGATTGACTCTTCACGGGTCGAGACTGAGGATAAGCTTAAATGCAAAGTATCAGCTGTATGGGCACATTGAACATTCTAGATTAATAAAGGATGTCAGACTGAAGGGTCATGATTTGAAGGTAACGTACGATGACTCAAGCCTCGGAACTCATTTCTACTCATCGGAGCAAGCGTCGTGTTATGAAATAGAATGGAGGTCAGAAAACTCAGATCTATCTGAACTACAGCACTGTTATGACCTTGGTACAGCACATTGGTATGGTGGATTTCAACATGTATGGCAGCCTTGGCCACTGGAGATGATTGAAATGTCTGAGACACCATTTGTTTCCACAGATTTATTTTTCCATGGTAAATACATTGGAGGTGTACATGAAAGATTGTTCTTTAACTCGGAAGGATTTGGTCTGTATATACCGGATGAAGTTCCTCTTTATATAAGCATTAACAGCTCCGGCAATGGAAGGATCTGCTTGTCCAGTAAACATGTGGGGTATCCGTATTTAGACACACCAAGACTTCCAATATTGTCTTATACCATTTGTCATGCTAAAGATGTAAGAACGATCAGGTCATATCTTATGAGTACCTATTATACCAAACCAGAAAACATCCCAGATGAAACTCTGTTCTATAAACCAATTTGGTGTACCTGGGCTCAGTATAATAAAGATATTAATGACACAGCAGCTGTAGAATATGCCAATACTGTGATCAAGCATGGATTTACTCACTCTCAGATAGAAATTGATGACGATTGGACGCCATTTTATGGAGATCTAGAGTTTAATAAGAAGTTTCCAGATCCATCAAAGACGATTAGTCAATTAACCAAACTAGATTTCAGAGTAACACTATGGGTACATCCATTCATGGAACTTAACTCCAGCAGTTTCCCAGAAGCTGCAAGCCGTGGATTTCTGATCAGGAGTAGAGGTGATACGGTACCAGCTTTAGTCCGATGGTGGGATGGTGAAATGGCTGGAATTCTGGACGTAACTAACCCTATGGCCGTTGATTGGTTCTTGGACAAACTACACAGTTTAAAAAACAAATATGGTGTTAGCTCATTTAAATTTGATGCCGGTGAATCGTTTTTCTTACCACAGAATTATGCCACCAAGAATAAACTTCAGTCTCCTGAACAATTTGCAACTTTATGGGCGACTTTGGCTTACAGAGCTGATATGAAAATACGACACCAGGAGGTCCGGATAGCATATCGAACCCAACATCTTCCCATATTTGTCAGGATGTTTGACAGATCATCATCATGGGATGACAAGGCAGGAATACAGACTCTTATACCCACAATCCTGACATTTGGATTGCTAGGTTATCCATTTGTTCTAGCTGATATGGTGGGAGGAAATGCCTATGGTGACTTAGTAACATTTAAAGGTGGAGCCTATCCAGATAGAGAGCTATTCATCAGATGGATGGAAATTAACACCTTCTTCCCTACCATACAATATTCTATAGCACCCTGGATCTACGATACTGAAGTGGTACAGCTTTGCAAGAAATACACCGATTTACATGCTAAATACGCTCCCGTTATGGTAAACTTAGCTATGGAATCAGTGACAACAGGAGACCCTATTATTCGTCCGATCTGGTGGAATTCGCCGAAGGACGAAACAGCGTTGATTGTGAATGACGAATTCTTAGTAGGAGATTCAATCCTTGTTTCTCCTGTTATTAAAAAAGGTGAGACATCTCGGAACATTTACCTTCCTTCAGGTGTATGGCACGATGAGTTGAAAGGTGGAAATCACCAAGGACCAAAATGGCTGCTGTATTATAAAGTAGCATTATCAGAACTACCATACTTTACTAAAATGTAGTATTTTTTGAAAATTTAATGTTTATCATTTTTTACACTTTTTGGCTTTATAATAAAATATTATTAATATATTATTCTATATTATGTTTTAAATAATTTGTTTTTTAAATAGTACTAAAGGCTTTTATCCTGATGTTTACTGTTCTTGGTTTTGTTAAGCATATTATAATAATCCTTCAACGGCATATTATAATAATCCTTCAATGGCATATTACAATAATCCTTCAATGGCATATTAAAATAATCCTTCAATGGTATATTAAAATAGTTATCTGTAGTAATTCATATGTATGAGCAATATTTCGAGACTATGACAGCAGGATGTTGCAAATATAGGTACAGTGTATTAGACTACAACAGTAAAATAAAAGTATTTACGTAGCACTTTATGCACTAATTTATGGCATTTTGAGAATTGACTCAATAAGTAGATTTTGGTGCAGCATGTGGACGTGTTTTCGGTAAATTAAGATTCTATTCTCGTGGAAAAAGGTCAGAAGGCTGAACTACACAGATGATTTTGGGAATGACCGGGTCTAATATAATAATAAACCTATAAGAGGATAATAGCGCTTATCTATATAGACAATGAAGAAGTTTTTCCAGTTGTTTATATTAAATCAATTCAACAATAAAACAATATAAAGTGTTCTTCTATCAAGTGTTCCCTCTAGTCAATACCTCTATCGGATATTTAATATTTATGTTAAGCAATATTACATAATAAAAAATATAAATGCATTCTGCAAACTATTTCTGGGATCACGAATCCAAAACTGCAACAATATTAAGAGCAGTATTTATCGACATACTGGCTCGTGTCTCACTAGTATTTGTGCCAAGATGTGGTAAAATTATACAATTGTCCAAAGTTAGCAGTGGGTGGTCCTTTGGCAAAGGTTCGGGATTGGTAACGTCTAAGCCAGCCGAATGGATTACTCCATTCTTCAACGCTTCATATAAAGCTTCTTGATCAATAATAGCAGCACGAGATGTGTTTATTAACACTGCATTAGATTTCATTTTGTGGAATGCTGCCTTGTCGATCATATTTTCTGTTTGAGGAGTCAGAGCACAACAAATACAAACAATATCTGATTCTGCTAGAAGTGTATCGAGTGAACAAAATTCAGCATCAATGTCTGCTGCAAAGGATGAAGGCACTACGTCATTATACAGTATTCTGGATACACCAAACGGTTTCATCCTTCGGGCAACACCAAATCCAACTCGACCCATGCCAATGATGCCGATTGTTCGATTAACTGATTCAGTACCAAGTATCCACATTGGCTTCCATTTCCCCCATTCACCTTTCTCCACGGCCTCAATTCCTAAAATTTGATAATATAAAAGCTAACAAAAACTGCCAAACGATTTATTTTATAGTCCATTTTTGAAATTAATAAACTGTCATTGGCTGCAATGTTGAAAACTATGATTTGCATGTTTATCGTCTTCCATGTGTAGAGCTAATTCGGAATTTCTGTACGTGTTACAAATACTTACCTTCCAAACACCGTCTGGTAGTCAACAAGAGTAAAGCTACGGTTAATTCGGCGGCACTATCTGAGGCCACATCCGGTGTATTGGTTACTTGAATTCCTCTATTTTTACACTCTTTAACATTAATATGATGTGTACCCACTGACATAGTGGAAACGACTTTCAAATTCTCACCTAAAATACATTAAACAAGAATTTGCATCTTGTTATATAAAGTACCGGTACTGTATGCTTAAATGGAATCAAATGGTATTTTATATTCTACTTCCCAGCATACGAATGGACTGAAATAACTGAGGCATAAGATAGGGCAAAGATATATAGTTTTTTCTTGTTATTTTCATGTTGTATTAAATACAAAATATCTATATCTATTGGTCCATTAATTGTTCGATCTCTTGGTCTATTGTAAAGTGTCGTACCTGCAGCATCCAGTATTTCCGTATCAATTTGATCAGCGATGGTACAAAATAATGCCGAAATCCCCTTGACGTGTTTCTTTAATTCATCATGAGGAATGATCTCATCACTGTTCCAGACCTCTACTTCAAATTTCTCTCGCAGAATATCTAGACCCTCTTCGTGTACAATGCGAGTAACATACACTTTAGGCTTCATGTTGCAATCTTATTCTATAGAAGAAAATGTGATACAATTAAAATTAAACTAAATAAGGCCAAAAGGTAACATACTATTTATTTGCTAAGGCCAACCAAAATTATAAAACATTAGAAATTAAATTGCATATGAAATAGATTTTTTTTATTTAGAGCCAATTTGATGGTGGTAGTTTAATTTAAATACTATAACACACCCTTTTTATGAGGAAGGAAATGTACCCCTTCTGGAAGGATCATGAGGTAAATAAACGCCAAAAGCAGCTTATTACGCATATTTTGGCAAAAGTAGGCTACACCTATGCTGCTGATGATTCACTCAGTCTGAGTTCTGGACCCAAAGCAACGGTAATTATAAAAAATGGAGATGAATATGAAATAATCAAAAACTACATAACATAATAACAAACAACTGGGTTAGCAGACGACATGCCATTATTACATTAGGCCTGACCTACCCTGCGCGGAAAAAGAAATTCAACAATTATTGTGAAGTCTAGTACCCGTTGTGATGAATAAGTTGCACATCGGTACCAATAATATAAGAAGTATATCTTACAATATAGCGATACCTTGAATTCAAATAGTTCCGGTGTCTAGGTCAATAATTCCTCTGAAGTACCAGATAATGACTTGCGTTTCGTTTCACCTTGACCTTGATTAGGTCATATCAAATCATTGAATGACCTTAGACGGTAGTAATGTTTACTTTTATTTGATAATCCATGGTACTGGATAGAAGAGGCACGTTTACCAGTTTTGTGGTACTTACTCATTTTGAGTTCTTACAGGTTATTATTATTAAGAAGAAAAAATAATAAAACGATTGCTGGGAATTGAGATCGGTCCTTGCATTTACATCAAGATTGCATGATGTAAAAGAAATTAAATATTAAGGGACATAACTCTTTCAAGCATACTCAACAGGAGACATTAAATAGTAGACTGGTTTTGGCCTCTAAAGCCTATATAATATCAACATGCGAATATATTTTAACTACTGATACTGTAAAATTGAGAAATATATATAAGATCATCCGATAAGTTAGCTTATTATGTTTTTTTTTCAAGTGGCTCTGAAAGCTATCCCTTCATCCAATAAACAAATTTTAGAAACATTGTTTTGAACGATTGCTTAGGTAATTGTTCTAAAAGGGTGGCATGATATACTTGTTCACATCTTCATGAATTATAAAAAGCAAATTTCAGAAATATATATAACAACGTGGACTCATTAGTGAGGAATAGAGCGTGCTATAGGTATCTTCGTTAGCCAAAGCTCCCATAGTTGGAATTAAGATTGGCCTTTTTTGCAAAAAAAGTATTAGGTTCCTTTCTAAAACCCTTTAGTTAACATACCATTGGACGTGTCCAGTTTCGCAAACATATGGACACGTGAAGTATTGGCCTATTCATTTCAGAATTCAGATAAACTACGGCTAGACTTGACAAGACCAAATACTGATCTATGGTCTAGTCCAATTCTATTTCATCTGTTATCATATTAAACAATAAACCGAGACCCTATATATCAAAGGCCCCTCGATGTTGCAAATCGCAAAAAGAGTTCGCTTATGTCGCTGTCCTGGCAAATTTTACTCATTGCACACTGCATGACGTTGTCCGTCTCCACTATCATTTCATTTTATCATATATTCCGGAAATATATTAGATCTTGTTTTATCTGGAAATTTGATAAAGTAAACAGGTCATTCAAAGGTCACTATTTGAAATTATAAATCTCGTTTGTGGGAAGATTTTCGTTATGGTTTGTTAACAAAAGATGATTCTAGTACGCTAGATTAGGGTACAGTTCAATAGATTGGTTGTTGGCCAGTGAGAGTATTAACTGCGTACTGTGTTTAGTAGGCCTCTATATACACTGACAAGATAGACCTTGACTCTACTGTATTTATTGATCGACACTCAACTTACTTGTTATGAATTGTTGATCTTCACAACAAAACAGCTGTGTGCTAGTAAGTCAATTATTATTTTCAACATTTTCTACATTAATATGTTATATCTTCGGATCTTTTAACTGTTAATAATAATGTCATTATTCACTTATTGGTACTACAGCTATTGTAGGCTGTTTTACGTAAATTACTTTTGAGTTATACGCTTTATATGTATAGGAAGATAAGGTTTTAGTTTATCTGGTATATCCCTATTATATTACTGATACATCTAGGTTGTAGCAGTTAAGTACCGAAGAGTATTCAACTAGTAGAACTTATTAACCCTGGCCAACTTGTAATACACAAGATGCAGATTTTTAATACTAACGAAAATAGAGGGGACAATATTTGTATTTTCTATTACCAGTTCGTCTATATTTACTAAGTGCGACATAAATATTAAAAAATGACGTACAGGATGAAAAATAAAAGAAATGGCAATTTTGAAATTACTCCTAAATAAAAGTCAATTGAATATCAATAGCATAAATAAGGAGTACGAAACCCAATTCCATGTTCAGTGCCTTGTTCTAATAATTAGATTTTGATTCTGGCCCTGGACCCAAAGATGACTAGTCAACTTTTACCATAGAATAGGGGCAATTATTTTCAATTTTTTGCTCAGGTGACTTGATAAAAAAACGTTTTGGTCCACCCGATATTGATATGTTTTTAAGAAGTTAACAAGGTCTGATTAAACACCCGATGTCCCTTGGTTGTGTCACGTTCAGTATTCTTACTAAATATACCATTGGAATGTTATTTCTAATTCTTATAATGGTCTACATACATAGATTGAAGTGGGTATCATCATAGAACAGTATACAGTTCTATGGTATCATAGTTCGAAGATATTTTTGTGAGTGCAGTGTAGGCAGTAGTTTGAAATTTTAGCAGATTAATTGCAGTTATTTTATGTTGCAGTGGTGTAATACTTCGTTAATTTTGTATCCCGTTATCTATGTTGGGCCTGTGAAACTTGAGCTCGAAAGTTAGAAAATATTTAAAATATCTATTGAATCTATACGACTTAAAATGTCACGTAATGCAGAGTCATTTCTGTAACATGCATAGTTCTTTCAAACCTTTTCAACGTGAAACATTTCGCACAAAGAATTTAAGTCGTCGAGTTTTTTAACTGCCTTTTTCCATTCAACGTCATTCAATGTTTTCAAGACAGTCAAGCGAAAACGCCCATTATATCATTGAAATAATCCAATTAAAAAAGTGTTTGGTCCACAGCTTTTCGGTTTTATGAGTTTGACTGACCTATTTTAACGTCATGGCCAATTAATTGTTGTTTTGTGACGCCTTCTTGTTCATGTATGCTGATGAGAAGAAACTTCTGGCATCCGTTAATAAGCGATTATAAACCGAGAATTAGAGTTGATGCATCAACATATCAATTTCTTTTTCTTTCCGGATTACACGCATTATGATTAAAGATGAAGCTGAAATAAAAAGGTTCTGTACTATATTGTGTAAAATAATAACAAAGAACTTATTCACCTGACCAATTAATAAGGTGACGTCATGTACTAAACGACTTCCTGATTAAGTATTAAACCTGTACTTAAATAAGTTTCTGTATGTGAATTGACCGTTATGAAAGAAAGAGATATACCAAACCATATATTTAACACCTTTCCAGTTCTATTTGGAATTTTTTTAGTGACAAAGCTACGAAAGCATAGGCACAGAACTTACAAGTTTTAAGGTTTGTTGAGGATTTATAAAATATGCTACCATTCATTGCTCGAAAAACTAACCCGATGCTATAGCTATGATTACTCCGTCATTATATAATTTTTGCACCATTGTACTTGATGATGCTTTGACGTATCCCTTACCATATTATGTATAAGAAGAACATCGCTTAACCATTACGTTAATTTTTCTTACTCAGTCATGCATATAATAGCCTACTTTAAATGCAATGTCATGAACACGCCTTATAAAGTTTATAAAGCGAAACGTTACAACGCCTAATACTACTGATACAGTTATGTCGGTTCGCGTGGTGTATATCCTGTTCAGTTGGTAGAAGTTGGTCTAGTTTGTATTACACATATAGGAAATCCTGAAGGATTTGTAAGATAAATCATCTTTTCCAAGAAGAGCAATTTAATCTATATATCTCAATAGGGGGCGTAGTCAGAATTTTTGTGAACATCAAGTGAGTCTAGGGAGGGGCCGGGGCAGATTTACTCCCCCATGCCGAATAATGCAAATAAAAGTTTGAAGTACATCTGAATAAATATAACAATTATTTGGTAATAAATGATAGCAGTTATTTCAAAATTGAATATCTTAGTCGTTCATCTTAATATTATATTATTGTCTTAAAATAAGAGATGAAAGTTGCCTCGCATGCGACAGAATCTACGTTTTAATATTAAGAATAGTGCATAACGATCAGTGTATGTTAAAAGTAAAAAGAACTATTTTTGTTTGCGAAATAACTTCAAAATTTAGAAATAAATAGTATGAAGTTCTGATATGCAGCTTTTATGTAAACACCATGCATTGTGTAGGTGGATCTCGTCTTTAAGCTTCGTGAACATGGATCGTGACTATTTATCAGCTGGTAGCCTCATTATGATGCAACTGTTTCGTTTCATTATTGTTTGGTTGTCAGTCACGTGATCTGTGGATATTAATAGTAAAGTCGAACAGTAAACCGGCATTATGATGATGAAATAACCTACTTCTTGTACAGGATTATATTAGATTGCAAAGCATTACGGTAGGATTTCATGTATTTGTGAATTATCAGTATCCGAGTTTGATATACCTTATTTGAGCTATATGTAATTGATATATTTTATTTCAGTTTGTGTTTCGAATTGTTAGTACTTATATAGAGTCTAGTAATTATAGAGTATATTATCAATATTGGGATGGCAGCTGATTGATTTTATATAATAAACTGATAAAGATAAATAGAACAATTCAATTATTTTTTTTATTAATATTCACTTGCTTGTAATTATTTTTGATCTGAACTCTGGGATAAAAAGTTAATTTATAAATAGAAGAATTGAGATTGACCTACATCTGTTACTCAGCTGATATATTTATACCGATTCCAACATGGATCCTGTAAGGAATCACTACAAAATACGAATATGTCTAACCTGGAAGTACAGAAAAGTCTCAACTCCCCTGGCTGGCACTTTTTGTAATTTATAAACAAAGTCGCTTTTATAAATAAACAACACCGTTTAAGTATGCAAATAACATTAAACGCAGACCATTCATGTGAATTTTAACCGTCATTGACATCTTTAATACCCCCACACTATGTTGTAAAGGCGTAAGATACTACAGTTTTCATCTGATTTGAATGAAACTTAGTGTGAACATTTATATTGCAGAGATCTTGGACAAATTCGATATAAACGATTTTTCGATGAACGTTTTTCAGTCATTGCCTTTGACCTAGTCAAAACGAAAATGGGCTTGTGAACGCGATAGAGACTTTTATTTTCACCTGAATTAACGAAATAAGGTGTGATCGTGTATATTGATTAATTTTGAAATTAACGATTTTTCGATAAACAGTTTTCGAGTTGTTGTCCTTGACGTAAATGAAATTTGGTTTGGTCATTTATAATCATGTCATATTTCTTAAGTTAGAATAAAAAGATATTTCGAACATTTCTTGAGTTATTACCCTTGACTTAGTATATCAATAACAGAGTAACAGTACAATGTATCAGTTTTGACCAACATTGGTTGTGAGTTTTGACCAACATTTTTTTGTGAGTTTGACCGACATAAGTTGTGAGTTTTGACCAACATAGGTTGTGAGTTTTGACCAACGTTGGTCTTGAGTTTTGACCAACATTGGTTGTGAGTTTTGGCCAACATTTTTTTGTGAGTTTTGACCGACATTAGATGTGATTTATGACCAACATTTTTGGTGAGTTTTGACCAACATTGGTTGTGAGTTTTGACCAACATTGGTTGTGAGTTTTGACCAACATTAGTTGTGAGTTTTGACCCACATTGGTTGTGAGTTTTGACCCACATTGGTTGTTGTGAGTTTTGACCAACATTAGTTGTGAGTTTTGACCCACATTGGTTGTGAGTTTTGACCCACATTGGTTGTGAGTTTTGACCCACATTGGTTGTGAGTTTTGACCAACATTTTTTTGTGATTTTTGACAAACATTGGTTGTGGATTTTGACCAACATTGGTTGTGAGTTTTGACCCACATTGGTTGTGAGTTTTGCAACTTTTTTTGTGAGTTTTGACCAACATTAGTGGTATCAGACTATCTGCAATTTAGAATGTATTACGTTTCTTTATATACTTTGTTCAGTGAACTGAAGTATGGTTATAATAAGATACAATTTGTTTACATAGAATATTATCACCGTTGATCTGTTTTCGAATAAACGAGTTTAATTGCATGAGTTGCCACCTAAACAATACAACATTGATTGAGCGATATACCACCAGAATGGATATATATTTCAAATTATACAACATTGATTGAGAGATATTCCATCAGAATGGATATATATTTCAAATTATACAACATTGATTGAGCGATATACCACCAGAACGGATATATATTTCAAATTATACAACATTGATTGAGAGATATTCCATCAGAATGGATATATATTTCAAATTATACAACATTGATTGAGAGATATACCATCAGAATGGTTATATATTTCAAATTATACAACATTGATTAAGAGATATACCATCAGAATGGATATATATTTCAAATTATACAACATTGATCGAGAGATATACCATCAGAATGGATATATATTTCAAATTATACAACATTGATTGAGAGATATACCATCAGAATGGTTATATATTTTAAAATATTCAACATTGATTGAGAGATATACCATCAGAATGGATATATATTTCAAATTATACAACATTGATTGAGAGATATACCATCAGAATGGATATATATTTCAAATTATACAACATTGATTGAGAGATATACCATCAGAATGGTTATATATTTTAAAATATTCAACATTGATTGAGAGATATACCATCAGAATGGATATATATTTCAAATTATACAACATTGATTGAGAGATATACCATCAGAATGGATATATATTTCAAATTATACAACATTGATTGAGAGATATACCATCAGAATGGTTATATATTTTAAAATATTCAACATTGATTGAGAGATATACCATCAGAATGGTTATATATTTCAAATTATACAACATTGATTGAAAGATATACCATCAGAATGGTTATATATTTCAAAATATTCAACATTGATTGAGAGATATACCATTAGAATGGTTATATATTTCAAAATTATACAAGTATGATTGGTTCACTTAGTAACCCTTTCATCGGGTCGTTTATAGATTGGCTTTTTTTCCAACTGACCGAGTTGAATGTTTTAATAAAAAAATTTACTAGTAGTTAAAAATATCAAAGGTCTAACCTTATTTTTATGAACAAAAATTTGATAACGGTTGGATTGGCATAAAGAATGGCACAAATAATTGCTTTTTTCTTAACAATAAATCAAATTATGAAGCTACTTAAGTGGTTAACCGAGATCGACCTAGGTAAAAGTATTTTAAAACTCTGTAATATTTTGTTCATAATTTGCAGACATTATCTAATAAAAAGAAAGCATATCAAAATTTAGTTGTTGTTCCAACACTAGAATAGAGACACTTCGCAAAACAAGAAAATGTCTCGTATCTTGAAATTTTCATTAATATTACGAATAGAATTGGGAAATATTTTGAATTAAATCGTTAAGACTTAAAAAACAACAAACGTTTCGAGCGTTTTGTCAATGTTACAGACTTGCATCATAACTAATTACTTAACCACACTGTTGTTTTCAGCTCTAGAACAACCTTACATCATTGCCTTGTTTTTAAATCTTCTTTTCGGCAAATTACCAAAAATAAGGTTGGTAAGAAACAAATTATTTGGTGCAGATATGGCGCAGTTGATTATGAGATCACATGTACAGGAGAAAATGTCATGATGACTTAAGGTAAAAACGAGCGACATTTTAACATAACAGACTGATACATGGTTTCTCTTACCTGACCCAGGAACATAGCGTGGTTATTTTGACAGTTTTATGTTTTTTTAAATTGTAAAATTTAGGTACACCTATTTTCTGGTCTCTGTATCAGTTTTGTAGTCGAAATGACTAATATATATGTACATTGACATCTTACAACAGTAAGCACATAGATTGTATACCATAGAAAGTGTAGAACGTATGCAACTAAATGTTACCAGTTGTTTGCAGTGGGATACTATTCAGATGCTCAGAATAGTATGACAGATCTGTAGTTAGATTTGATTGTTCGGAGTGTCAATTATAATCTGGAAGGCAATGGATATGGTCTTGGTGAAGTTGAAGAAATGAAATTGACATTGACCCCGTCTCCCCCTGTAACTACGGAAGTGTCGAATGGTTACATATTTTCTTAATCAAAGGGGAGAAACATGCCAAATAAAGAAACTGTTTGTTTTAGATCCTGAATAATAAGACAGAACGTCGATTAAACTTACCAAATAGCTAAATGATACTTGATAATGATATTATTTTTGTCATTTCAGAATGATTAGAGGTTAATCTCAAATTCCTTAAACATAGCCTACTATAACTGCCAATCAAAATGAATGAAAACACGAGTAGACCCCGGGTGTATGTCACTAGAAGTATTCCACAGAAGGGTGTTGATGTACTCCTCGGAGATTGCAATGTATCTATGTGGGATTCAGAAAGTGCCGTGCCTCGGGGCGAACTTCTTTTGAATATTGCTGGTGTCGACGCCATTTTGTGCATGGCCCATGACGTCATTGATGCGGAAGTTATAGCTGCAGCAGGTAATTTTTATCTTGTTACACAATAACACATCTCTTGATTATCTGAAACATTTATATTTTGACTCTTGACGATAAATACCTTATTACCTTTTTATATGTTCAGTATAATTGTATGTGTTGTATTTTTGGGTGTATCATTTCAACATGTTGTTACTGGTCAGAAGGAATAATATGAAAAAAGTCGTCTTGTAAATTGGATGAAGCTACAAGCTGCACACGTTAAAGATCCCTCTACAGCTGCAAATCACCAAAACTGTTTTGGCAAAGAAAGTCCCCCATACCCCACTGCATGAAGTTGCCAGCCATCATTAGCCCATTATTTGCAGAAAAGTGGGACGTAGTATATAACAGGGTCATTTGTCTAGTCGTATAATTTATATTCATTGCTATAATTATCAAAGTAATAATTAATAAACTCGTATTGCGGTATATTACATCTAGATAAGATCAACCAATTCCATCCCGGAATAATCAGTTAATTGTAAAAAAAAAAAAAAAAAAAAAACATTTCCACTCTCTGTAGTTTAAATATAAGGAATCGTTAGGTATAACAGTTAATTATTTACGTGAGGGTAAACTAATCAAAAAATATTACCCCTCGATTGTCACAACTTGATTTACATTATTTATCCTTACGAATTTAACAAACCCGCTGAAGCAATTAAGTTTTGATACAAGTCATACCGTACAAGTATGGAGTCAAATGCATTATTTTTGTAGAAATTAACAGTCATTTACAATAATATTTAGAAATGTTTACCAAACAACGTGTTTGGCCTATGTTAATTGTTACTTTTTTTGTTCCAGGACACAATTTGAAGGTAATAGTCACCATGTCTAGCTCTGTTGAAGATATTGATATGGAAACGTGTAAAAAGAGAGATATTCGTGTATTAACATGCCCCAAAAGCGGATCTGAAAGTGAAGCAGACTTAACCGTAGCATTGATCTTGTTAACTCTGAAGAAAGCACTAACTGGTAGGACAAATATTTTGTTCATTTTTATAACTTAATTGCATGAAATTTACTAGCATGAAATACTTAAGGTCAAAATCGATAGATGGTAGGGCATACTAAAGTTATTGATTGCATTACTTTAGTTTTCAAATATATGACCATTCTTCCTATTAATGAGACTTGCCATCCAACCTTAAGGTATACACATTGTGATGACCCATGTCTGAAATCTACTGCATTAATTAAACTTTAAGAATGAACAGTTGAATAATAAGAGAAGACTGGTATGATTGTAATAAAACATGGTGGTTCTCCGGTGTCTTTTCAGTTCAGAACACACATTGGAACAAGGATACGACAGAGATCAACAAAGCATATTGGAAAAGGTGTTCTAATTTAACTTTTGGTATTTATGGATTAAATGCGTTGGGAGAAACGGTTGCTCGCAAGCTCAAATCTTTTGGAATTAATACAGTTATTGCTCACGATGTCCACCCTTATAAAATGGTTAAAAACATTGAACCAGAAATAAAATTAGTTGGATGGGAAGAACTTTTAGAGAGGTCTGATGTACTGTGTATTTGTGATATTGATGATGAACGTTCAAAGGAGCAATTTGACGAAGACGCATTCGATATGATGAAGCCGAATGCGGTAATTGTTCTTGGTGATCGACGCCAAACAGAAGGCAATGTTAATTTCGTCCATTTATATCAAACCCTCAAAGATGGGAAATTGGATGCAATTGGAATAAACTCTTGCAATCAAGGTCCTGTACCTTACCATTATCCTTTATCTGGACTTCATAACTGCGTTTTTCTCCCTCAAACTCAGGAGTGTTCCTTCGATCAACGTCACAAGACGGCTGTAACAATGGCGGGAAAATTATTGTTCGCGCTAAAGAATAAAAATAAGTAAAATCCAATTAAATACGTCAATAGCCCGAATACAACTAAGTGCTTTATTTTACTACATCATTAAGGCGTATGTAGTGTGGCAGAGACACAAACTACTAAGCAACATTTATCATGTGACAAGTATGTCCTTAGATAGCAATAAAAAAAAAGCTACAACCTATTAGCAATTGCATGCTTTTACATTTTGCTTTTCTAAGAGATTCACCTGATAAGCACATGCTTTGTTTATATAGTTGGTCCCATTTGCTGATATGAAATTTTAATAAATACATAATGGTGTTGAAGGGAGGAAACAAATCTCTTCAATGTTGGCATATATAGACTCATAGTGTCCAGGTACACTTATTTTTGTATTAATAAACTATGTAAAGGGCTATTGTGTTCTTTCCAGACTAACATGTAAATAATAATATTAATATTATGTTATTATCCAAACATTGCGGCCAATTATAGAGCAATTATACAAACATTAATCAAATATTAGAACTACTAACACGACAATGGAAATGAATAATATTAACCGTTAAACGCTATGGTTTGATATTTTGATTTTTGATTTTGTGCAATTCGATTCCCTTATATTTGTGATATAGCAAGCCTGTAAACATTTATACATTTAAGTACTAATTCAATTAAGGGTGTAAAAGTGTTTTATGCAATTTAATTAATTATTATATATTGTTTTTACTTCGAATTTTATTGTCCAGTTTTCATAATACTAAAAAACAAAAACAAATCGAAACGTTATATTATAGTTTAAGCTATGTACTAACTAATTTTATACAAATAGAATCAGGATGGATTTTGTATTAGTTTTCTTCATGGAAATTGGGACATTTGTGTATACAGGAAATATGTCTTGTCCACTATTATACACTCAATTCTACTTATAGACTGTAGATTAATTTGAATATTAATACACTGTGATATACTCTAGGTGGGTTTAGTGAAGTTATTTTATTTTGTATTGCTAATCGAGTTGGTCTAGATTCTATGAGATCTAAGGCCTTTTATTGTCTATATTAGACTTATTGCTCATTGCTTCCAGAAGATCACTTAAAGGATATTGTGCGACCTTCGATTTTAAATATCAACATGGGATAGCTGGTGATGCAGCAATATCACAAAATTCACACGGAACGTTTGAGGGGGTTCTTTATGGAACATTTTTAAATGGTGCATATTCTCATATTCTAAGGCAAAAAAACATTAACAATTCATTTTAATCGTTAGATGTGAAGAGGGGTGCAGTTGGTGGTACAAACCGCAGTAATACTAAGGGAAAGAAGCATCCCCAGGCAATGTCAATGTCTGATATATTGTGTGAAAAGAGCTGTTAATGAGAATGGTTGTATTATATTATCGTTATGTTTTAATTAAACTATTAATATTTGAATTTTAATTGTGTCCTTATATAAAGGTTTATTGAGAATAAACCGTACAGTATATTCGAGTCAGAACAAAGACTGACCCGATCATACAAGTTCCGAAAGAAATTTGATCTTTCATTTAAAGGAATCTTAGGATGACCTCCCACAAAGTTTTAATCTTGGCCAAACTGAATTTATATTCATTAATTAGACTCACATGGTGTCATAACGATAAAAGATTTCATTGAAATCCGATAAATCTATAAAACTAGGTAATTATCAATTATTCAAAGAATACCAAGCAAATGGCGTCCTGTAGACAAAATAAAACGCCTGGATCGACTATAATGCTTTATTCATTTAAACAACAAGAAAATATCTTAAAAGTAAACCGGAATTACGGTATAAATATGACCGAGCTTAAAATTATTGTTTATTTGATCCAATCTATTGTTTTAATACAAACAATGATATGTTTAATTATAGTCATACCTGAAATACGACAATGAACAAAAAAAACATTCAAGGTGGGGAATTCTCTAGGATAGTTTTGTAATCGGAAACCAAATTGATAATTAATGCCTACAATTATGCTATTTGCATGATGTTAGATAAATATACCGGTAATTTATAATCTTCTGTCAGCAATCAGGCATTTTTTAAACTACTCGCTATCCGTATTTACTCTCAATGTAATTATTTAAAACAATTGTAGCGGAAGCAAGAAATGACGCATGTAAATCTTAATATGAATTATGTCATCTACGGTCGGCATTTAATTTTAAAATATGCGAAATGCTAGCAAATGAACAGGGGCTTTAAGCACGTTGGGTGCAGGGGGTGGAAACCATGTGTCGATTATGTTATCGGTAAACTGGTATCATCGGTAAAATTTAGACCTTATGCCACCAGCCCCACCCCCTCCCCAATCAAAAGTGTCACAGTACGACCTACAAATGAAATATTTGTAAAAACAATGTCACACCAAATGAAAGACAAAATTTCCTTACGATAAGGCAATAGGCTATAACAATAAAATCGATAACTAACAAACAATGATATACTAGTATAACTAAGCAGTCTTTAACAATATCAGTACTCTTTCATACATAAATAAATTTAAAATCTCCTGTCATGTACAACTACCATTCTTGTTTGCGTACCGGTAACAAATATAAAGATTTAACACAACAATAATAATGTGGTCGAATTATGGCTTTGGTATTAAATAGTGGACACCTAGAAATTAGTTTACTTCTCCCATAGGTTTCTCTTTATGAAAAACAGCTAAAATATTTTTCGCAGCTGTGGATGACATACTGTTTCTTGATTCCCATGTGTTACTGCCCATGTGTGGCAGCACGATGCAGTTCGGAATAGAGACCAGTGGATGAGATGCTGGTAGTGGTTCCGGTTCTGTGACGTCAATACCAGCGGCAGTTATCTCCCCGTTGACCAAAGCCTCATGCAAATCGTCGTGGTTGACTACTCCGCCTCGACCACTGTTTATCAAAATGGCAGATTTTTTCATCTTCTTGAAAGCATCTTTATTAAACTTATGTTTGGTCTGGGCAGTGAGATTACAACAAATGCAAATAAAATCAGATTGCTTTACAAGTTCATCAAATGACACAAATTCAGCTCCAATGTCAGAAGCGTAGCTCACACAAACTACGTCATGGTAAATAATTTTACGAACTCCAAAGGGACGCAGTCTACGTGCTACACCATAACCAATTCTTCCAAGACCTAGTATTCCTACTGTACGTTGAGTCAGCTCTGTTCCTAATAACCACATTGGTTTCCATGGTCCCCATTCACCATTTTTCACTGCTCTAACTCCTGTAACATTTAAAAGTTAAACATTAGACAAGATTAAGATAATTATGTTTTTCTTCAATCAATTTAACGAATGATATAGGCCTAATCGTATGTACAATATTTGTTCATGTTTGTCGCCAGTTTTTTAAAATGCGAAAAAGTAACCAAAAAATGCCATTATGTTGACAAAAGACAATGCTTAATGATGAACTAATGCATCGACGTCAGCATTCTTTCATACAGAAATTTCGTTCCTTTCAGTCACATAATAAGGAACGACAACTCTGTATCAGGGATTGAAACCTACCTTCGAGGAGTCGCCTTGAAGTCAGCAACAGTAATGATACAGTTAACTCAGCTACACTATCAGTGGATACATTGGGAGTATTAGCTACTACGATACCGCGTTTTTTACATTCATTTAAATCAATATGTTCATAACCAACAGACATTGTTGCTATAACTTTTAAGTTCGGACCTGAAAATAAATATTCGTCGATAAAAATACTGATAATCTACGATGAAAGATAGAAAATGTAGTTTATCTCAACCAAATTTCCAAATGACAAATTGCCCTAACAACCTCAAATTCTTTTTAAAAACTAGCCTATATCCCATTAAAGTGATACTGCGTCTTAGAATAGACATTAAATTTGTGGTCTCGAATGGTCAATTTGAGTATATATTCATCACTGATATCAGTTATGAAGTAATAGAATCCCTGTAAAATCTAGAAAATCACACAACTGCATAATGATTGATATTTATAAAGCATTTTTCAATAATCAGTTAATATGGATAAGTGTTTTTGATTTATCAGATTATATAAGGATTCAATTTTTTTATTCATGACAACAGGTATATCTATGCTCTTCTTAGCCAAGTTTAAAATTTCATGTTTATGTTTCATGAAGAATATTCCTTTAACATTAACTAACTAAGTGCCCAAGAAAATGCGCTTTTAGAAGTATAGTTTTCATAGCATAAAAAAGTTTTGAAAGAGATGTAAGCCACATGAAAGTCAGTGGAAAAATTTACATAGTCATTTCTAATCAAGGGGGAATAACTCATTGAAGAAAATCAATAGGCCCTTGAACCTGGATAATTAAGGATCAATCAACAACCTTGACATTGTAAAAGTCACATTGCGAAATGTGTCCGGATAACCCAGACTTTCCTGGTTACCGGTATTCCTATTCAAAATCTAATAATTTCATAACTACAAAATTGTATATAAATGTAAATAAGCCGTTAAAAAGATTTTAAATTACCTGCAGCATCAAGAACTTCCTTGTTTATATTATCAGTTAACATACAAAACAAACCGTCAATTCCTTTCACATTTTTTAGTAACTCTTCTTGTGGGATTGCCTCGTCCGACTCCCAAAATGTCAGCTCACATTCCTGTTTCAGGATGTCTACACCGGTCTGTGGTACCAGCCTAGTCACATAAACCTTACGAGTACTCGACATGTTTCAAAGCACAAAGTTTTAATTCATAATGCAGTAAGTTTCTTCCAGATAATGCCGGGGAACCTCCATGGATATCTGATTGGATGGTATTTTAATGTGATGACCTAACGGCGCTGTTGACCAATCATTAAATAACACTCCCTGAACACGTGCTGTTAATAGGTCTACTGGTTCCTGTAATATTCCTGGAATATTTCTCAAGACAAATTGCTGATGTACAAATTCTGCATTATTGCAATGTGAGGTATTTCAATAGATTTTTTTTTAAACAGCCTATGCTATAGATAGATTATCAAGGCGTGACCTTAAGCTATAGTATAGTCTAAACAAGACCTGCACGATAGTAGTCTCAATGGTATGGGTGGCTGAATGTCCAAAAATTCAAGTCCGATTCAACTAGTCTAAAATATTTTCTACTTGTGTTAGAGACAATTCTTCAGAGCTGAATGAAAGTCAACTTGTCAGATAATAGGTGTAGGCCGACTTGTATAAAATATTGTTCACCAGACTGACGTAGCCTAATCATAATAAATTTCAGGATTAAAAAAAAAATCGACTTATTAAACACAACATATACTTTTTATGATAATTTTGTGTGCATCTCTAGTTTCGAATTCACACATTATTGGCTAAATATTATAAACCTCGAGTCCTTTTCTTTTGTAGGAATTCTATGTCTGATATATTCTCTCTCATTTCAGTTCAAATCCCAGGGATGTTATATAATATATAATCTCACGGATATTGTACATAAATTCCCGGGATAGCTTATCTTAACTCAAGAAGATCTTATCAAATAGAAGCTTAGCTGACTAGTTGTCGGCCTAATTCAAAGTTTGCACCCCTTTCGCCTTCCAGGGACAACAAAACAAATAAATATCACAAATTTGCAAGAGGTTATTGTGAAAATGTCCCCAAATACCCATGATAAGAAATCCTCCTTTACAATACCTTGAACATAATATTTTGCACACGTACAAAACTAAACAGTATTTACATAAATAAGAACTAGTTATTAGCATGAACTCCAGCGATAATGAATAGATATTAAATGTTTTAATACAATAACAGATTATGTGGTTGATACATTCTGAAAGCATTTTTAAAAAATTTCTATTCATTCTAATATAAAGTTATATTATATCCAAAGTTGGTGTATTAATTCTGAGCCTTTTTTTCATTTCTTTCAAAATTTTGAAATGAAAGTTAATCATCTGATTATTAAACTATTCATGTCTACTTAACGTGTTTAAATTGTTTTATAATCCTCGACATATAATGGTATCAGCTGTGAAGATTCCGGTAGATTATTTTGTTATTTACTTTATATTCCGTTTCTGTTTTGTAACACAAAAAGGATATCTGCGACTGGTATTTTGATGGAGTTCTTAAGTAGCTCCAAAATACCAATCGTGACTCCCTCAAGATACCCGAGAAGAACTCCAAAATAACACGAATCCTTCGAAATAACATAAAATAGCGTCGATCATCGAAACACGCCCACATATGGCAGCCAATTCCATCCTCGAGGTTGACAAGAGGTATCGATAATTATTATGTTTTCAGATTTTCAATAAGGTTCATCCGTTGGTGATTACAAATACTCGTCAAATCCATCATGAAATGAGCTCTCTATCGTGCCCACAAAAAATTCAAGGACAAGAACAATACCTCATTGTAAATATTTGTCGTTTTTTAATAGGGTTCATCCTTAGTTTATAACAAAGACTCACACCAAGTTTCATCAAAATCCATCAAGAATTCCAGCTCCAAATCGTGTCCACAAAGAACAAGGGCAATATAGTAAATATTTCGATTATGGTGTGATTTTCAATATGGTTCATTCTTTGGTAATAAATAAGACTCACACCAAGTTTCATCAAAATCCACCAAGAAACCAACTCTCTATCGTGTCCACAACAATTGTGGACAGACAAACGGGCGGACGGACGGAAATGGGTGACGACAATAAAGGCTCCATCGTTTAATGTGGGTATATAAAAATGCAGATCTCTTAGAATTATATAAATGATAATGGGCTTACTCCTGTGAGCAAATGATAGGAAGCATACAATTTAGCACTTTTTTTTTTAATAAAGTGAAGAATAGTAAACACCAATCTTTTCATTTTTACGTCAATATATTTTGAAATATTTTAAATTCCTCATTTTTCATATTCACAAAATCATTTTTCATTATTTGCCAATTTAAAATTTCATACAAAACTTCATTTTCTCAGTTTCGTAACGTGTTTCATAATGATACAGGTATATTTTAGTTTTTAAATTATTATGTTAATTATTAAATGTGTTGCTAGGGGCAACAGCTTACATTTCCTGCTAAATTGACAGCATTACCTTTAATTGTTTGCCTGAACTGTATAATTAACGCCATTCGAACAGATGCAACTTTATGTTCGTTTTTAATGTGACTATCTACAATAATAGCCATGTTGAGGTAAATTTTCTAATAAGAAGGAAAATGGTCAGGATAACGTTTTAATAATAAAATAATAACAAGATATATACATATATGTACTTTAGTCTATATTGTAAACTAATATGGTTTCTCAGATCATACTGAAGTTGTCCCTGGTCCAGGCCTCATCTGATGGTGTACATTTGCCATCACCTCTTCATAACTTGGTGGAGGTTCGTCGGGAGGAAAATATGGAGGAGGGTTATTTCCTATAGAAATAGAGTTCTGCGCTGAATTAGGGGTGGATGGGGCTGAAGGTTCTTCGTTTTCAATTTCTATAGGTGGAGATTGCCAATGCTGAGGTATCCTTTTTTTACAGCAAAGACAATATTGAACTGTTTCTTTTCTATATCGTTTATACAAGAAACAATGAATCCCACAAACTATAACAACTGCCACAAGTGCTAATCCAATTATCAAACCAGTGTAGTTAAATTCTTCTACAAAATAAAAAAAAACCGGTTATTTATTAGTATATCAGTACTAAAACCATAGTTAAATATAATTATTAGTCATTAATATGCGCATGATTATTATTTTAAAATAGCCCTTTTCTCTCTCTTCTTAAGTTATTAGCATGTATATTTTGAAAAATTTTAGGTCTGGTTTTGGAATTTGAGATCTGAAATTGAAATTATAAAATATTTCGAGATAATTAAAAAAAAAAAAGAAGTTGAGAAAATGATTTATTTTCAATTACCAGCTCAAACTTTTCATGGTCATGGTTTATTAAATTGTAGAAGTCAAGTAATAACCAGGCGTTCATGTTAACATTTTGCCAAAGAGATTGATTTTGGAAAGATATGGCAAATGCACTTGTTTTATAAAATATTTACATTTATATTATGAGTTATTTCCCTTGAAGCGAATTTTTGTAAATCTATGTATTTTTATAACGCATCAGAAAAGACTTTATCTTCATGTTGTGTTTACCAATCCCCTAGGGGATCCCCCATGCATAGCATCAGCATATGTTATCCCCGAGGAGAGGCCGCATCCCAATTAATCCATTTTAATCTATTGTTGTGTTTATAGATTTTGTGGTTTATTTGTAGTAAGTAATCTTTACTAAGTTGTTTATGATCTTTTCAAGGAGTTTGACTTTTAATATATATTTAAGGGATTGTAGAGGGGTTTTCTAAAAATATTAAGGAACACTGTAAGAATCAATTTTGAACATTCTAATTTTCAGTCAGCCGTCTGTAGTTTCTGCCATTCCACTAGAATTAAGTAGGGACTTGATGTGACTAATAACAAAATCTGCTTATATCACTTTGCTGTTTTAGTAGAAGCACACACCTTTGGAAGAAAATTAACTTGATCCCATCAGTGTCCCCGACATACATGAATTTTTTTAGACAACCTCTTTACAATTCCTTTAAAGGGATAATAGCTGTTAGAATACCCTTGTCCCACGGCTTGTAATTGTGTTTAATTTTGACTATTAATAAATAAGTATGCATCCCACACCTTACAAAATTTTAAAAAGCGACAATAAAGATATATTCGGAATTTTAAAAAAAAGTGAGCCAGCGACGAGTCAATTAAGTTTGAGAATAAAAGCGTCTTGGAAATCAACGGTATACCAGCATTGTGCAATTCAACAGTAGGGGTCAAGGGCGCGTGAAAAACCACATGTTAGATAGAGGGGGGGAAACTACTATCTCGTAGTTCCGGGAAAGCACGGGCCTAGGAATCAGACCTAATTTTTATTTCCTCGCACCGATCGGGATTCGAACCCACGGCACCTAGTCGCCTAGCAGACGACAGTCCAACTCGCTAACCACTGAGCCATTCACCACCCTAACAGAGGGATATTGATGTATAGTTATCATACCAGGTAAGTCCACTGATGGGAACATACTGTTATTGTCCAAATTTGAGTGAAATTAAATTTTTATGTTCCTTCTAACGATATTATCCCTTTAAACTTTCAATATTAATTGCTTCTAGACTACTCTAAATATTTCAAATATCTTTTGTATTAAATCACTACAAACTTCAGGGACGAATCTAGAAAGTGCCTGTGGGAAGTTTCAAAGATGAGTTCTCTCTCTGGGCGAGACCCAAAATGGATGAAAGCAGGGTGAATGACAGAGCCCACCAAAGGCCAACAGATTTCAGATGGGATTGAGCAATTACAAAAGCTTCAATTTCAAGACCTATCCACCTTGCATCTTCCTGACTGATTTTTATTTTTATACGTAGCTTACCTGATTTGCCTTCAGTTTCCGCTTTGTTATAATACTTGGCTCTGAATCCTACACCCCTTGTCTGGTCGCTGGAGTAGGACGAGAACTCAAGAAACATATATTCATTAGTACTAACATACCTTCCAATATCATAACACACTTTACCAAGTAGACGAGATTTGTCACTAGGACCTACAAATAGAGATCCATAAATATATCTAAAATAGAAATATGTTATATTCCATTTATCTGCTAGATATACTATATTATGCCTTAACTCAGCAGTTATTGTTAAACAGAGCTTTCAGCCTTTACAAAGACTTTTCATGAAGTTAACTTTTTCATAGTTTCCAGTTAACAAGAACATCATCCAGGAAAAGTTTTGCTTTCTAGTCACAAAAATTGCAAAGAAACAAATTTATTTATCTCTCGAATAACTAACAACGAGAGATACAAAAACTTGGTCTGAATCATTAGTTTCATTTGGCAATCACCTCATCTAGTTTCCAGATCTTTGGAAGATCGGAAATGACAGGTATAATATGAAAAAATAATCCACGTAAAGAAACACTACTAACCATCGTATATATACAAGGCATCTAATCCACATATTGCTGGGTTACCAACAGCAGCATAATTCACATCTAAATGTACACGGACATGATTTTCAGCTGATTTTATTCTGAAACCACATTTAACATTTCTGAAATAGAAAACAATAGATCATAAGATCATCGATATTTTAACCTTGTCGATGCATTTATTTTGTATAAATATGCTACAATTCAATATCGGAAAAACTCTGCACTAAGCTTTTTCATTCGAACGTTTGGTGGTTCCAGCCTATTTCACACCTCAATAAAACCTACGTCAATCGCAAAATCTGCAATATAACTTTTGTGAAAGTGACGTCATAAAACGATTCGTTTTTATTGTAATTGCAGGAATAAACACGTTTCACTAAATAATTTATAGAAGTTATAGATTCTTGAGAAGTATAATATTACAAATTTTGAAGATGTAAAGAGATATTAATCATCCTAACAATAGTCGGATTTTGAGCTGTTTATTACATATTGGGATATGTGGTTTAAGTATATACTTACTTTGGATAATAGCCCGGGAAATTAGGTGATATGACAAATTGCTCTGTATATGTGGCCGTTAATTCATAATAATGATGATCTGTGCACTCTGAATAATAAAAAACTTAAAATGAATAAATGATATTGGCTTTAAAAGAGGAAGGAATCGATTTACAACAGGCTTTGTTCTTGATCAAATTAGAAATACAGTGTCATCGAAAGAGCGTCCAGTTTTTCAGCTGAATCCGAGGCTAAAGTTCCTAGCCTTATTTACTTAACAAATTAGCTTCATACCGTACTACACAACATTAAAACTTCAAAATAGATAACACTTCATTTCTATTAATAAGAAGGACTATATAGTCTGAGCAATGCAAAATGTTTTTGATTTTTTTCTTTATTTTAGAATCAGCTTTACTGTTGGTTTTAGAATATCTACTTTGAGAAGAAACGCATTTTTCTCAAAAACATATTAACCTAATATGAAGTCCAATATTTTGGCTGATGATCGTCCTATGTAAAAACAAATCATGTTTATATTGTTATTAACCTTAAAGACTAACGGTACTATTTTGTGACTGCTCTTTCAATACTCATAAAAATAATAGAAAAAATCTTTGACTTTGCTAAAATAATAACTTTTGTTTATTTAGTGCACAAGATAAACTCGTCTGAAAAATAGGGTCAAGGATCTGGTGTCAAACTCTAATAATTTACCTGGTATATTTCAAACTATCCTACTCTACTTACCAGTTTCCTCACCTGTGAAAAGTGGGTTTTTATACCGAGCTGACCTACATAGCGTAATATACACACACCATATTATAGTTCGAGCCATCCACCTATCCATAATTCAAACCCTTACAGTACATTATGCACATTTTACTTAACATTCAATTTAAAATCCACAATGTTTATGACAAAATTTGGCTTATCGGTCTACAGGTATACATCCAAATAGACGATGTCACAGCCTTGACCTTTACTGAATTTCGTTCAGGTGTAAAATAGTCGTGTTTATCCAGTCTTTATGTCTATGAACCTCGCATTCTTATGAATTGACTAATCTGCAATTCATCACTATTGCTCCAGATAAATTGCTATAGTGGTGTAAAGTAGTGGGTTATAGAAATGGTGCTGTTTAAAGTGTATACGTAAATTAATATGCTGAAGTTTATTGTAAACAGCTATGTATAAAGAAATTTGTTTGGCAGTGTTACCATATAAAGTAGTGAGGAATTGCTATCGTGCTTTATGAATTAATGATAAATTCCTACTGTGCTATATGAATAAATAGTATTTGCAATGATGTTGCAGTATAAAGTACATAAAGTATAAATTGATCTGGAGCTGAATAAAGTAGTGGTAAATTGATGTGGAGCTGAATAAAGTAGTGGTAAATTGATGTGGAGCTGAATAAAGTACCGGTAGTGGTAAATTGATGTGGAGCTTTATAAAGTAGTTTTAAATTGATTTGGAGCTGAATAAAGTAGTTGTAAATTGAGTGGTAATGTTTAAAAAATGAGCAACAACTATTGCGCTATATAATGTAAAAGCAATGGTGTTGTATAAAGTAGTGGTAAATTTTCATATAAAGTAGTGTTAAGTTGGTTTGGAGCTGAATAAAGTAGTGGTAAATTGATAAAAAAAAATAGTGGTAAATAGATATACCACTTGATTTGAGATATATAATGTAGGCCAATGTGGATTTTTCTGGAATAACAATAGACGTAATAGCTTTACAGTATATACCAGTCTTCTTATTTTATAGTGGTTTAGTATTTTGTAATGATAGCTGCTGTATAAAGAAATTTGTTTGGCAGTGTTACCATATAAAGTAGTGAGAAATTGCTATGGTGCCTTATAAATAAATAATAAATTCCTACTGTGCTATATGAATAAATAGTATTTGCAATGATGTTGCAGTATAAAGTACATAAAGTATAAATTGATGTGGAGCTGAATAAAGTAGTGGTGAATTGATGTGGAGCTGAATAAAGTACCGGTAGTGGTAAATTGATGTGGAGCTTTATAAAGTAGTTGTAAATTGATTTGGAGCTGTATAGTGGTAATTGCAATGGTAATGTTTAAAAAAATGAGCAACAACTATTGCGCTATATAATGTAAAAGCAATGGTGTTGTATAAAGTAGTGGTAAATTTTCATATAAAGTAGTGTTAAGTTGGTTTGGAGCTGAATAAAGTATTTGTAAATTGAGTGGTTAATTGTTGTGGAGCTGAATAAAGTAGTGGTAAATTGATTTACCACTCGATTAGATAAATAATGTAGGCCAATGTGGATTTTTCTGGAATAACAATAGACGTAATAGCTTTACAGTATTACCAGTCTTTGTTTGACAGTGTTACCATATAAAGTAGTGAGGAATTGCTATGGTGCCTTATAAATAAATAATAAATTCCTACTGTGCTATATGAATAAATAGTATTTGCAATGATGTTGCAGTATAAAGTACATAAAGTATAAATTGATCTGGAGCTGAATAAAGTAGTGGTGAATTGATGTGGAGCTGAATAAAGTACCGGTAGTGGTAAATTGATGTGGAGCTGAATAAAGTAGTTGTAAATTGATTTGGAGCTGAATAAAGTAGTTGTAAATTGAGTGGTAAATTGTTTGGAGCTGAATAAAGAAGTGGTAAATTGATGTGGAGCTGAAAAAAAATAGTTGTAAATCGAGTGGTAAATTGATTTGGGGCTGGTAAATTGATAAAAAATATTTGTACATTGATTTGGAGTTAAATAAAGTAGTGGTAAATCGATAAAAAGGAGAGGTTAATTGATTTGGAGTTGTATAAAAAAAAGTAGTGGTAAATTGATTTGGAGCTGTATAGTGGTAATTGCAATGGTAATGTTTAAAAAATGAGCAACAACTATTGCGCTATATAATGTAAAAGCAATGGTGTTGTATAAAGTAGTGGTAAATTTTCATATAAAGTAGTGTTAAGTTGGTTTGGAGCTGAATAAAGTAGTGGTATTTGCAATTTGTAATGAGGATTTGCTATGGTGCTATATATTATGTTATGGTAAAATGGGGTGTATAAAGAGGCAGTTGTAAATTGAAATGATGGTGTATACAATAATTGCAGTGGTGGTGTTTTGCTTATGTGGATGCACCAAGAAACAGGTGGGAGTATAAAGTTTATGGTATATGCTATGGTACTGTATAATGCAAAAAATGAAATGAAATGAATGGAGTTTTACGTCCTACTCTTCTGCACCTTATGGGCTAATGAAGACGGGCAACGCCATGCAATGTGCAATGAGGGAAATTTTGCCAGGACAGCGGCATTAGCCTACTCTTTTTGCGATTTCCAACTGTCGAGGGATCTTTAACGTGCACAGCCTGTAGCACACGGGGCCATCCGAACGACTAGACGCTTTTTCCTATCAGTCCCTCCGACCTGCATCACTGACAAGGTGAAACCGGGCTGAAAAATCCGAAAGTTCATCTCGACCTTTGCCGGGATTGAACCCTGGACCTTCAGGTTAGCGAGCAAGCGTCTAACCCACTGAGCCACCGCGGCTCCACTGTATAATGCAATGGTTAGTGATAGAGGTGCAGTATTAGGTAATGATAATTTACTATGGGTGCTCATATTATACCTGTCGAGGCTCATTCGTGGTTAACGAAAATTAAGAAAGACATTTTTATATTTTATTACTTGAACGATAAAAATTTGTTTATATAAAATACGTGTATAACAAAAAAATACCTTGACTTGTATCTGGTTGTTAAAGAATCACAGAGAAAATTGAGAAATGATTTTAAAGTCCCAGGAATTCATCAAAAGAAAGGGTAGTTGTCTGACAAAATGCCTTGTTTCAAATATCACCAGTTTGAAAAGTGGTTTTCTGTTTTATTTGTTTACATAAATGCTAAATTGTATCTGATGGTACTATCTAAGGGCTTTTGCGATAGTTAAGTTTGAGTGGAATTGCAAATAAGACGTCTGAAAATTGGAATGGTGCAAATATAATTATGTTCAACCAGTGTCCTGGTGGAAATATAAATATACTGAATATACAAACAATCTCAACGAATACTTGAGTATATGAAATGCTAATAATAATAATTTTCTATTTTAAAATTTTACATCAAACAACCGACATCCTTTCCTCTAGTAGTTTACTTTCCACGCCATTATTTATGGATTTCATTTCACTGGGTTTTGGAATATTGGATGGTTTATAACTTTTTTGTTGGATTAAAGTATATTGGGCGTTGTACACACCATTTCCATTCGTCATTAAGCTATTTTTGGATTCATTTGGCCTTTTCGTTCCACAGAGATTGCGTTTATTTCTTGTAATATTAAAATGGTTTTCAATAGTAGGCCTTATGAAAAAATATCCTAGAGTAGCACCGATAACTAAAGACAAGAATATCCAGATATTAAATGTCATTGCTGCCAGCATTAAAAGATATCCTGTACTAAAATGTAACATGTGCAAAAAAGACCCGGTTATTCGAGATAAAAACTGATATTTCCTGGCATTTTTTGGACTGAAAAATAAATAAACATCAATACAAATAAAACTTAAATAAAAGAATATAATGTGTTATTACCTCCCTTTTATTGCTGCCAGTCTAACTAAAAAGTGGATTTCTATTTGTGATGTCGATCTACGACATAATTACAATATAATGTTGACATATTTCAGTGTTTCAAAGAAATGGGGGTAAGACCAGATTTTGGATAATAACAGTAGTGTTGTACAGATTATCATATCAATGAAACTCAAAGGCTATGAAAGTTATAATCTTGGGTTGATAATTATAGGTGACTCTTAAAATGGAATCAGCCGGTTCAGATAAGGCTAGTTGTCCAAGTATCACCCACTCTCAAATACTGGCTTAATAGACAGTTTTCGTACTCTAAATAATGTAGGCCAATGTGGATTTTTCTGGAATAACAATAGACGTAATAGCTTTACAGTATTACCAGTCTTCTTAATTTATAGTGATTTAGTATTTTGTAATGATAGCTACCAGGAAAGTTAATATACACGCACTTCCTGTTGTCAAAAATGATAACTTAAAGTAAGTAAAATCACCAAGATCGGTTTAAAACCGGAACTACTAAAATGTAGGATCATAATAAGTAAGTGAAGTTAATGCTCAATTGATTTGAAACGATAAAATATTTTAAGTTATTTAATAATCCAAGTAAGAAGATGAAAGATATTGCAAGGCCTACCATTTTTCTCCACGTTTTTCTAAAGCACTATGAACATAAACATAGTATCGTAAACATTCGTATAAGAAAGCAAATACAAATGTTGCTACCATAGCTAAAACCAATCCTGAAAAAATATAACAAAATATTTATTCAATGACCCTCCTGAACCATGCCATTTTGGGTATGGGAGCAAAAATTGTGTCCTCTGATAACGCCCTTTCCAATTTGCAACTAAATAATTCCAATCCTCCATTCTCCATTTCGCCCCTTTCCCATATTGCCTCTTCCTAGTTCGTCCCATTATTGTGGGTGAGACGATGAACCAAGGCCAAGTGTGCATTTGGTAGCGCGTATTAAAACCGTGGCAAAGTTTCCAAAACATTCCTAACAAGAGAAAAATATCGCATATATAATGATTAAAGAATAACATTATGGTTCAATATATTTTTATACAAAATAGATCTATAGATATTGGGCTGTATGCACAATTTTAATATCAATAAAGTAAATTATACTTTTATAGTATTAAAATATTCTTTTTATTTCTATGAATCTAATTTTTTTACTGTACCGTTAGACTTGTTTGTATTTCGTATAGTTCATAATGTCACTGCAACCATAGACTGTATGATATAATAATACGTATGGTTTCGTGTGTATTTAATACGACATGCATTGCGCACCTTTTTAGAATTACTTTAATCATCGTATTAGCAATATTTGAACACTCGATAAAATAAACAGTGTATTGCAAACAGGTGTAGCGGGGGAATGTCATCTACTGTTTGTGCATGATGCATAATAATAAAGGACTTTAGATCCCAATTCAATGAAGGTGAATACACACCTATCACTGTAGATAATGTCCAATCTTTAAATAACATAGACTTCATTGGTGTGTAGTAGTTAAACGTCTGAAATAGAAACGAATATTGACTATCATTTTTTACAACAATGTTTATAGCTTGTCAGGCATCAGATATTATCGCTTATAGATTAAATTTGGACTAAATATTTAAAATACCAAATTTAGTTCTGCTTGAATATAAACTGTGCATCATATTTCAATAAATTTTTAATGTTTTTTGTTATCAATGTTTCTTACAGGCCGGACCAGGCTGTTTTTAATAAAATTAAGCCATCAACAAATCTTAATAGTGAATGCATTTTTATGTCAGAGTGAAACAAGCATTTTGATTGATTACTAAATTATTTCATGTGATCTATTTGCAATCAGTTGCAACTGAACTTTGATTTGCAAATATTTACCCTAAATCGAAGGAGTTTATAGTGCACAAGCGATGTACGATGAAAGTAAAACAAACATAGCCAACATTGTCATATAGAAAGATATGTCAAAGAAAGATGAATGGGTCTCAAAGGGTAACTTAAAGCTAAGTCTATAGAACAACATAATATATCAAACATTAGTAAGTGACCTCGTGATTATTACACAGGGAATGGAATATTACCTATAAATTCACTTCGTCCACTTGAATATATTCTTTTAACTGGTGGTATAGTTACAACTATTTCTTTATGTACACAATATAAGAAATATGTTTAATACACCAACGAACTAACAGTCTCAACTTAAACATAATCTTGTGGTGCACTGTATAGACTTAAAAGTTGCTTAGAGTTTACCCGTTATCTTCTTGTATTGAAGTTTATTTGACAAAATAAAACAGGTTACCCAAAATGATTCATACCCGAAACAAGTTTGTTTGTTATGATATTTAAATACGTATAAAAATCCCTACAGTCTAAATATAATTATCAATATAATTGTAGAATTAACTATATTACCGAGTGAGCATGCATCATTTTATGTATCATTCCACCAGACTGGTTACCATTATGTGACATGTCCATCGGGTGAACTTTGCTCATTGGATCATGACCTTCCATTGTTTACAATTAACTGTTATAGTCCGTTCCCCCACAGTGATTAAAATGCCGGTTGATGTTCTTACTGGTGTCTATTCTTGTGACATCTTAAACATGGTGAGTTGGTGACATCTAAAAATTCTTTGTAAGATATCAACTAATATTCCTTTTCATAAAGAACTTGTTATTGACACAAATAAAATTCATTTCTGTACATTGGAAACTGCAATTTCAAAATCCAAGTGGTTAAAAGAGCTATTGAACATGTGCTATTAAACTAAATCACATGTTCATTAGTTCTAAATATTTTACACGTTCCTCTGTTTAATAAAACCCTATTTCGATAAAATACATCCGGCTTAAATGCAGTTTTCTATTACCTATTGTATTCAAAATGTACACATTATATTATCTTATCTTATACATTTAACATCCTAAACAATATAGGTAGTTATACGCGTACTGTTATCCAAAGGAGATAATCTGACAATAACACATGTACTTGTACTATATGGTTTATATGAATGATAATAGGTGGCGTGGTTTTTCTACCTGTCTGTCCAACTGTGAACACTTCACAGTGGACTTCAGGCGGTCAATTTTAATCACGGGATTATTTATTTAATAACTTGTCTAAACTTCCTGAACTGTCAATTATAAGTAACGTACATATAAAGATACACTTCACTAGTCTTTGACAATAAATGATACATATTAATGGGGAAGTATGTAAAAAAAAAATTCCATTATCAAACAACGTAAATTATACCTGAAAATATTATCTAAAATATATTATTTACATCTATTATGTCTACTTAACCTAACTGAATTGCACGGTGGCTCACATACGACTTAATTAATTATTTTTCACTTTGAGGGGGTTGACAACCTTATCGTTCGAAGTGTATTTCAATCAAGAAACGTATTAAGTTTATATCCATTCTATTTGGCATTAAAAGAAACTCATCTAGTAAAAATTTTAGCTCAATCGCTTCAGCAGTTCGTCTGATAACCATCCGTGAAGATAATCTATTTATAGAACAAAACGGGGTATTCCTCTATGTAGACGTACAAATTACGTTGTCAGTTGACATTTGTGATTACAACGTCATCGGCTAAATAAACATTCTCTACGTTTGCCGGTCAGTTATTGTTAATATCGGCCCGCGAAGTAAGAGTTTGTGTATCGGGGGAATCCAGAAGTCACGTGATGTCCCATAAATCTTTACGTCCACATGTAAACAAAGAAAATTTTATGATTGTTGGGTAGGGGTGTTTTGACATGTGCTAATCCATTGTTTTAGCACTCCAATTGTGTGGATATCGGTGCATATGGATGCCTAAAAGGTGCTTAAAGATTTCTACAGCATGAAAGACAATCTTTTAACAACATGATCGTTAATTACGAAAGGTTTACATGTGTTTGCAAAATGTTGAAAAAAAATGCCATTTTTCCAAAAGCATATCTCGCTTACAATTTATCCGATTTTTACAAACTTTGGCTTCAGCTAAAGCTTACGATGTCCTCTATAACTTTACGTTGGCTTTTTTTTATAAAATGAATAGTTTTTTAAAAATTCAATTTTTCGTAAATGCACTCGCAAAATTTTGATTTCTATCAATATCTTCAAAACAAAAAAAATTTTTCCAAAAAGCCAACGTAATTTTGTAGAGATACATGTAGACTTGCGTTGTGCAAAATTTCAACCTTCTATATTAAATAGCCTAGTAGATATGCTAATTTTAAGGGAATAATTGACGTTTTTTTCGTTCATCTTTCATACCCTATTTCTTAAAGTTGAAATGTCATAAAGAAATAAATTTTATAATTTTGGATAGCTGAAAGTCCCCTCTTTCCATTGATATTTAAATATTTCAGATAGGTGGAAAAGAAGTGGTTGAAATCGTCTATTTTTTGTACATAGGTTTAGGGTTGTCAACCCCCTTAAATTAAAAACTTTATTTTCCATCTAGGTGAAAAGTATTTTCCACAAAGGTGTAAAATGGGGGATAAGTCTGGTAGTTTTTATCTAATAAACACTGCAGGACTTGTCACCTCATACTTTTCACCTTAATTCAAAATTAAAAAGTTTAATTTTGACCCATGTGCGCCACCGTATAAAAAGGAGTGTTTTGCTTAAACTAGATTTTGTGTTGATCTTTGTAAATCTCTAGATTATGTTTTTCTAAAGTTGAGCACAAAATATTTTCGACCTACGTTAAATACAGAAGGCCCCTTTAACAGGTCTATTATGTAGTGACTGATATTCATATTGCGTTAGATAGTTGATCAAACTATTTAACAGTGAGAATGTGAAATACTTCCTATAAAGATTCGGTTATTACCAGCTTGTAATTATTGAGCATCGCTAATAAAACATTCTTCCTATACTTTGTGACCTTGATAGCTGATTTTAAGTGATTCCTTTTGTATCTCAACAAATTGATTGATCAAAATCAAGAGAGACCCTTAAAGATCTTCTGTATCTCTTTCAACAACCAGATTCTGCTTTGTTTATTTGCCTTGCAGTGACCTCGGTGCTACGTAATACGTAAATAATAATTTATTTTAGGCATTTTTAACCGACCAAATATTGTTTATATAGACCACTGTCCCCTGTAGAAGTTTAAATAAACATACTTTAATTTAATAAATAGGCCGCTAAAGCACTAATGATATAGGGTAGAGGACAGCTAGGCGGCTCCCTCATTTCAAAAATGTCAAAGTCAAAAGAGGAAATATTTCTAAAATGTTTTTTTTTTCAAACAGGATACAGTGACATATTTTTTCAATGTTATCGGACCGAACCATTATATTGTTCATTACATCTTTTATATACGCCCGTATTGTAATCGTCATCCCAGTCCATTTGTCTTTCTGTCGGTACCCCACATTTGGCTTGCGATAGAGACTACATTTTGATGAAATCTTGAACAAGTTCGATGATGACGAATTCATCAATATAGAACTCTTTTAAGTTCCTCTCAATATAAATGATCACACCAAATTTCAATCAAATCTGATGAAAATTGTTGTCTCTGTCGCATTCACAAGCCAATTTTGACGCGTTTTGACTAAGTCAAGAACAATAATTCAAAAAACGTTCATCGAAAAATCGCTAATTTCGAATTTGTCCAAGATCACATCAATATAAATGATCACAGCAAGTTTCATTCAAATCTGATGAAAACTATAGTCTTTATCGCGTTCACAAGTCAATTTTGACGCGTTTTGGCTTAGTCAATTGCAATAACTAAAAAACCATTCATCGAAAAATTGCCAATTTCGAACTTGTCCAAGATCTCATCAATATAAATGATCACAGCAAGTTTCATTCAAATCGTATGAAAACTCTAGTCTCTATTGCGTTCACAAGCCAATTTTGACGCGTTTTGGCTAAGTCAAGTGCAATAACTCAAAAACCGTTCATCGAAAAATCGCCAATTTCGAACTTGTCAAAGATCTCATCAATATTAATGATCACAGAAAGTTTCTTTAAATCCGATGAAAACGGCAGTCTCTATCGCGTTCACAAGCCAATTTTGACGCGTTTTTACTAAGTCAAGTGCAATAACTCCAAAACCGTTAATCGAAAAATTGCCAATTTCGAGATCTCATCAATATAAATGATCTCAGCAAGTTCCATTCAAATCCGACAAAAACTGTAGCCTCTATTGCGTTCACAAGCAATTGTGGACGGACGGACGGACGGACCGACGGACCGACAGAAGGACGGACGGACTCACGGACAGGGGTGACGACAATATACGACCACATTTTAATGTGGGCGTATAAAAATACACTGAAAACTGCCGAATAACGGCATAATTTTCTTTTATTCACTTTGGCTATTAAAAGATTTACCAACAGTTATCAAGTACGTGAATGCCGATGACAAATTGTTTTTGGATAACCATGTCTACAATTTAAACCAATAGAATGCCTCTCAAACATTCGGCGCCGATATTTTCAACTTTTAAGTACTGAATGTTTTTTCACTACCAACTACTCGTGCATTGAATTAAAAATATTTCATCCCATGGCGATATTTCTTTTAATCAATTACCATTGATTGAACTGGGTGATATACGTGAAGGCCGATGACAAATTGTTTTTGGATAACCATGTCTACAATTTAAACCAATAGAATGCCTCTCATTAATATTCGGCGCCGATATTTTTAACTTTTAAGTAGGCTACTGAATGTTTTTTCACTACCAACCTACTCATGCATTGAATTAAAAGAAATATCGTGGGCATGAAATATTATTCAAGTGACTGGTAAATAACCCCGGGCGAAGCCGGGAATAAGCGCTAATATTATAATAATAGTGAAAAAGAAATTCTGATAACATGGAACTTGTGTACACGTCCTTGACTTACTTATATCATAACCAGTCGTCATTTAAGATCAATTATGGTATATTCTTGACGAAGAGATATTTAGAGTATATTATATAGAGTAAGACTATGGAAAAAAGAAAGAACCATTAAGTATCTGCACAACAACATACAACTTATGAATGCACCACATTTTCTCCTGATCACATTATTTTTTACATTATTGTTTTGCATAATATGTAGATCACATCCATGCGGTATTGACATACAAATGGTAAATTCCCTTTTACAGCGGATAGCTGTACTAACAAGAACTGAGGCACTTTCAAACCTAAACCTTTTAAATATTGATACTGCGATTCGATTTCGACAGTTATAATACAAAGTTTTGTGTGCGAAGAGTTAAATTAATGGACCTCAGTACATCCATTGACCCAATGTGTTAAGTTACTTCTATTGGTATGTTGGGCTGAATTACTTCTATTGACTTCATGTGCGAAGTAACTTCTATTGACTTATTTGAAGAATTACTTCTTATTGAGCTGTGCAACGTCTGTGGGCTTAATGTGTTGGTTACTTCTATGGACTGACTGAACTAATGGTTGAGTGATATGATAAGGTAGGGTAATAAGACTAACTCGTCTAATGTGTGAACTTAAGCTAGTAAATGTTCGAGAACTAAGATAAGGTAAGTTGTCGAATGATTCCAGGGTTGTAATGGAATGTGACTTTTGAAAATTAGGCACTTATTTCCAAATTCTACATTTTAAATGCTAATGCTGAAGTTTTTACCACAAAAGGCATTCATGTTGATAGTAAAAAGCCTAAATCTACAAAATATACATATAAGTCGTATCTAACTTAACATAATCATGGCGACTTGTGTACTTTAATTAGGTATTCCTTTTGAAAATCCAAAATGGCTGCCGAAAAGTTAAAAGTCGTCATACAATATTGACACTACAAGCAAATTTCTTACCACCAAAATCATAAATGGCATAAATAATGATATGGTCACTTGCATAATTTAATAGGTTGTGGCTGGTGAAAATCCAAGATGGCTGACGAGAAATATTTTATTCTTGAGCCATTGAAAATCTTAAATTCCGCGTGATTACGTATATTTTCTGAAAGTCTAGTACTTTTGTCCGGAAAATAATGCTTTTTACCATGGGAGGATTCTAAAAGTTAATTGAAATAATGCACGTCATTTGGCTTATTTGATTGAGTTAATAATTTTAATTATTAATAATTAGTCCATTGCTGTCGTGGTAAATGACATTCTGACCTTGTAACTATTCATTTCTTTTTCTTGAACGTTACGAACGAATACAAAGTACAATTCCCTAGCCCATAAGGTGTCCGCTCGGTACGAAAAGGTTTTCGTTCACATGCTGACCTACATACTTGACATTTTTTTAAATGAGATATATATTAGATCTGAACAAAAAACAAAATAGGTTATTTTATGGTGTGAACAATAACCTGTTCACTGTAAGTACATAATACTATAATACCTCTATTTGTCATACTCTGATAATCCGTGTGCAAAATGAGACTTTGTAAAGAATAGGGTATATTTGTTTGACATTGTAACATGCACACACCTGTGTTTTCGTATTACACTTACATGCACACATTGAATGTGCGTCTGTTCAGTGTTTAATCAGAAGATAAATGACTTATAAGTAACAATGAACCGTAACTCGTAAATAAAATTTGTTTTGCTTAAACACGGTTCTTTTAGCTCCTTAAATAAAGATCCATCTTTTATACTTTAAAATGTTGAGTCCCATTTCAAGAAAATTTTAAACTTGTCCAATAAGAGCTCTATTCATCAGTAAATACACCTGCTGTCATAAATGAATAATTAAATATCCAAAAAACTAAGTATTATCCATACAGATGCAGTTAATTATTGAAAAACGCTTAATATACATGTATATTGATAAGCGTTTTTAAATTGACTCAGTATTGTCATTTTAAGGGATTCTGTTAATTTATGACACCAGGTAAGTTCAATGATGAATATATACTTATATTGACCATTCTTAGGAACTCGAATTTTATGTTCTTGCTAAGACGCAGTATCTTTTTTAAAAACGCAGTCTTTGAGTAGACTTCAGTCCAAGACGAATATTCTGGCAAGGACAATTTAATCATACGGATAAATTAGATCAATTTCATGCACATGTACTTTTGTATTTTTAAACAAATTGTACGAGTATTGTATATTTATTTTGTGGTCATGTACTTGATCGCCGGAACATAGATCTGTCCATTTTATACACATGTACTTGTGTATTTTTAGTATTTCAGACGAATTGTATATTGAGATATTATGTATTTTCGATTTTTTTCTTTTTTTCTTTCTTTTTTTTCCCCAATGTATTGCCCCATGGGCTGAATGTGAGACAGGACCATGTCCTTGTGTATTGGGCCTAATTCTGACCCATGTAAAATAAAGAGTTTATTATCATTATTATTATTATTATTATTATTATTATTAACTTCTAAAGATCATCGTGGTTCTGCATACTTTAATATTGTTGTCGAAAATTGTGAATTTTTATACCATACCCAATTTTAATGTGATAATTTGTTTTAATTTTGCTTAAGTCTCTAATAATTCTTAATAGAATGGCATTTAACTTTTATGTTTTTATCTGTATATATACTATGTATAACTAGTGAGAGTATAATAAAAATATATCTTCAAATAGGTTGTGCCACGTACACTATCGACCTCCGTTTGTGTAGTCATTTTCTCCAAATACCCTTATGACAGTCAATTTCTTGCTCATATCAATTCCGAAACTTGCTGACCCTAATCCTTCCTATTTACTAAGACACAAAAAATGGAGATTTTCCGCACCTTCGCGGTTTTTAAAGATATTTAACCAGCTCGAATCCAACAAACCTCGATATATTTGGAAAGATGGATGTTTTTTAGTTAAATCATACCATCATTATCCCCCTACACCATTCATGTCACGCCTACGAAATTTTATAATCTAATTCTAAATCTAACTAGTCAGGCTAGTTTCATTACATTTTCATATTTTAAGGCTGTACTTCAAGTCCAATCTGTCTAGAAAGACAGCATACTTGCAACTATATCGATAATTATTGTAATTTGCTATTTGAACCGACGAAAATTGCAGTTTCAACTGCAAAATGATGCTCTAACATAAACCCCGACCTTATTTAAAGAACTGGTTCTGGAGATTAAGGTGATTAAAAGTTACAATTTACTATGTAATTGTTTCCAGCCATTCATAACCTGTTTATTAACACCATTCCTACTGTTTTTACAATTATACAATCATCATGATATCATTTTCTTGCTGGGCTTTCTAGATTAATCAATTCAAATAGTTACCACGCTACCTAGCACTGGATTGGTAGAACTTATCTGTTCGATTCTCTAGCACAACTCCACCAGTTGTTATTGTGGTGCCTTCATATATTTCTATCAAAGTTAGTTAAGTCTTGATCATATTTCGGTGCATAATATATTGGATTAACATGCGGTTGTTCACGATATTTCGTGCATTATTTGTAAGAATGTTATTTGCCGCCCATGGACTGATTGCAATATGGCGAATGTTTATGGTGATCGGAGAAACATGGTGTTGGTACCTTACTGCTACTTTAGGTCTTCTGCTTGTAGAAACAATTGTAACTTTATGTGTCAAAAAGGGAAAAGAGTGGAAATGGTTTGTATCATTTTTTTTGTTTTTGTTTTTGTTTTTTTTGTTATTTACTTGATTTATTACTTTCCACATATAATATCTGCAAATTTGACAGAACTAGTAGATAATTTAATTAAGATTTGTAACCAAAAATCATCTGTTTCAGTACATTTTACGAAACATTGCATCACAAAAACAGAAGTTGGGTTTTGAGAGCGGTGGATTGAAACATTTTGCTATTTTCGGACCCAAAACATTGTAAAATCAGCCTGTTTTCATGTAATATCTGCAACAGTCAATACTCTGAAGAATACCAACTTGAACAGATAAAATAATTAGCTACTGTTGCCGAACAATTACCAAGTTTGAAAAAATTTTAGTAGGTTCGGTCAGTTTACATCTACGGTCACGAACGCCACTTTACCGACATACTAGGCTACTTTGATATACTAAGTCATATAATATAGTTTATTGGTTATACAAAAAAAATCTTCACCACTTAGTCAAAGGGTCTAATTGGATGATTTGATTTAAAATAGCCAAAAACCAACATTTTTCAAATTTCAATTTATTTTTGTTAAAACTAAAAACTAGTCTATAAGATAGAGGAATAATCGTGTAATTTCAAAGTGATTTATGTGAAACGCCTGTTGTGTTCATTTTTGTTAAACATTCTGTAAAGAACTTCATATATTTTTCAAGAACGTGGCCACGTTTAAATACTTGAGACAAAATGCAATTCAATGAATAAATGATGATTTTTACGTTATATTAATGAGTTTACGAATTATAATCGACGAACCCTTCTCTATCTTTCGTCCAGTTCGGACAGTCCACATAACGTTATTGTTTATTTGGTATATTTGTTATACATAGACAAGTAAGATAATGTCCAATTAAGCCAATAAATAATTCGCGCCATCCAATTTTTAGAATCTGGGGTTTTCAATGAGTTCTTTATAATCCTACTAACAAAATTTTATTGGAAAAAATAACAAACTTTGTGACTCGTTCACGTTCACATACCAATTGTGTTAAGACGGTGATACTGCGTCGAGTGAAATAAATGTATACGTCTAACGTACAAAGTGTCGTAATAGGGTTGCAATTGTCTAAAAATTGGTTGTAAAGATAACTGCGTTCTGCGATTGCAGCTATGTTTAATGTTTCCAGGGTTAATTGCATTGGTTATTTATTTGCTTTGCACAATGCTGATGTTTCACGATCACCCTACTCTTTAAACTCATTTCTAGTCTAAAACTCATTCAATATGGAAATTAGCTTAAACAAGGTGGCTATAACTTTTTAAAAGAAATTTGCCACGCACATTTATTAGATTTTTTGTAATGATAAAGTTCTACAAGCTTTTTAATGGCAATGGGAAAATATTCTCAGATTCTTAGTCAAAGTCAGATCAAAGCTCTGAAATACTTAATGTTATAGTTTGATATGGAATAACCATCCAATATGGTTTGATTTTAAGTGCACAGCTCAGTAGTCTTCTTCAAACAGATCCATAAATGTCAGATTAGTTACCCATTTAATGTGCTTAATGTTACTCAACAGTTTGTTATATAAAACATATCTTATCTTTCAAACATTTTAAACGTTTCATTAAGTTTCTAATATTGGTATTTTTATGTTAAATGTACATGGGTAACTCTTGTCAGAGCAGATAATTGCAAGTAATCGAAACTGGCCGAAACTGTTGAAAATAGACATTCGATATTCGTATGATTTATTTGTTTATTATGGTAAGCTAAGCTTAAACATTTTGGTGTTATATATCTTAAACAGATTCTGTATATTTCTAACAGACTTTAACATGGAACCGTTCTCCATTTCACACCAACATATAACTTTAAATCACCAGAATCTAAAACAATGTTCCATAAAATTAATGGCATATTTTTTGACATAATTATTTCATTTACAAAATACATCGCGTTATTCTAACAGAAACAACCGAAACTAATTTTTAATCAATATGGCGATCTTCGTTTACCATTAATGAGTAGGCCTAACAAAAAAGATTCTTGTCCCGTAGTCGATACGATTGTAAGAGTGTGATTCATGTCGCCATGGCTGACAAATTGGCTGCTTGGGTTGTATTACGGGAGGTACTTACACGGTTCAGGGAAGGTGACATTTACACTCTTTTTTATAACAATGGCTACTGAGGGTTGTAGACAGGGAGCACAATGGAAACACATACGGTGCCTCCTTAAATCTTAAAATAAAAGAAATTTCATATAGCGTTATCGACCTTTCTTAAAACCCATCAGTGTCATCCATATACGCTTCGATTCTAATTACGAGAATTGTTCTAGAGTATCGATAATCCTTCACCGTACTGGACACAATATCATATCTGCACCTTTTCTCAAGGGATTGTATTAACACGGGTTAGACAGTACGAAATGATTAATCAAACATTATAGATACTAATAGTTTTTATTTTTCCATTTTTCTAGTAAAATGTTCATTGACAAAAGCTGATGAAAGTAAGCAATTGGTTTATGTAGTTTAAGGCTTCAAATTATCAAGCTGTAATAACAGATAGCACGTAACATTTTCATCAAAAATATCAAAATATATACACTGTACCTGCTGAACTAATAACGTGATTGTTTTGGGTGGAACTGAGATTGGTTATTTTCCTTGGATGTTTCCCAAAATTAATAATTCCTTTATTAAAACCAGTCAAATATTTCAAAATTCACAGTAGCGGTATGTACAATACCTGTCAATCTCATAATAATATTAGACAGTTTAAGTAGACATTTAGCATAATCCTAAAAGAATTTTATCCAAGCTCAATAATTTGTAATGCAGACATAATCGAAATTAATATATATCAGTAGGAGCAAAATAATTCGAGTTAACAAAACGCTCGTCCTAAATCATTACAAAATCGGAAACGAGTACCAATAAAGCAAATTCTACACGAGCAACTCCAACTTCTATAATAGTCCAAATCATGAGATACAACCAAATGTGTCTATCTTAAAAAATCAACCAAAATTCAAAAAAGTATATTTATCAAGATTTCTTCATGTTGACCATTTTGTAGTGTTAAATAACCCTGTTTCAACAATTTCCAAGCTAATACTCGACATTTAGCTGAAACATAAATAGAACATGACGGATAAGTTATGAATGTAGTGAGTTTAGTGAAAAAATTTCATAACACTAAACTATAACCTTCTTTATCATTAACATGTTGCATAAAATTTCTTTAAAGGGATAATAGACGTTAGAATACACTCGTCCTACGGCTTATATTTGTGTTTCATATTGACTATTAGTTAAATAAGTATGAATCCCACACTTTACCAAATTTTAAAAAGCCACAATAAAAATATTTTCGGAATTTTTAAAAAATAGTGAGCCAGCGACGATTCCATTCAGTTTGAGAATAAAAGCGTCTGGTAAATCAACGCTAAAACATCATTGTGGAATTCAACAGTAGGGGTCAAGGACGCGTGAAACCCACATGTTAGAGTTACTTCCCTTTAAATTTACACGATTTGAAAATCTTTTGATGGATGGCTCAAGCGTTTTATGATTATGATTTTAGAGGGATTTTGATGTATAGGTAAGTCCACTGATGGATATATACTGTTATTGTCCAAATTTGAGTGAACTTAATTTTTTGTGTTCGTTCTAACGCCTATTATCCAATTAAGCTGATGATCGTTCGAAAAGTGCGCATCATTGTCAATCGGAAGCGACAATTGAAGACACTTGTTATTCATGTTTTACTTTCTAAGAAACATAGAATATATGCAAAGATACCGTAAATTCAACCGATCATGGATTATGAAAGGGGAAATAGCAAAGATACCGTAAATTCAATCGATCAAGGATTATGAAAGGGGTAATAGCAAAGATACCGTAAATTCAATCGATCAAGGATTATGAAAGGGGTAATAGAAAAGATTCCGTAAACTCAACCGATCAAGGATTATGAAAGGGGTAATAGCAACGCTACCGTAAATTCAATCGATCAAGGATTATGAAAAGGGTATTAGCAGAGATACCGTTAATTCAATCGATCAAGGATTCTGAAAAGGGTTATAGCAAAGATACCGTAAATTCAATTGATCAAGGATTCTGAAAAGGATAATAGCAAAGAAACCGTAAATTCAATTGATCAAGGATTATGAAAGGGGTAATAGCAAAGATACCGTAAATTCAACTGATCAAGGATTCTGAAAAGAGTAATCGCAAAGATACCATAAATTCAATCGATCAAGGATTATGAAAGGGGTAATATCAAAGATACCGTAAATTCAATTGATCAAGGATTATGAAAGGGGTAATAGCGAAGATGCCGTAAATTCAATCGACCAAGGATTCTGAAAAGGGTTATAGCAATGATTCCGTAAATTCAATTGAGCAAGGATTATGAAAGGGGTAATAGCAAAGATACCGTAAATTCAATCGATCAAGGATTCTGAAAAGGGTAATAGCAAAGATACCATAAATTCAATCGATCAAGGATTATGAAAGGGGTAATAGCAAAGATACTTTTAATGCAATCGATCAAGGATTCTGAAAAGGGTTATAGCAATGATTCCGTAAATTCAATTGAGCAAGGATTATGAAAGGGGTAATATCAAAGATACCGTAAATTCAATCGATCAAGGATTCTGAAAAGGGTAATATCAAAGATACCGTAAATTCAATCGATCAAGGATTATGAAAGGGGTAATATCAAAGATACCGTAAATTCAATCGATCAAGGATTCTGAAAAGGGTAATAGCAATGATTCCGTAAATTCAATTGAGCAAGGATTATGAAAGGGGTAATAGCAAAGATACCGTAAAGTCAATCGATCAAGGATTCTGAAAAGGGTAATAGCAAAGATACCGTAAATTCAATCGATCAAGGATTATGAAAAGGGTAATATCAAAGATACCGTAAATTCAATCGATCAAGGATTCTGAAAAGGGTAATAGCAAAGATATCGTAAATTCAATCAATCAAGGATTATGAAAGGGGTAATATCAAAGATACCGTAAATTCAATCGATCAAAGATTATGAAAAGGGTAATATCAAAGATACCGTAAATTCAATCGATCAAGGATTATGAAAAGGGTAATATCAAAGATATCGTAAATTCAATCAATCAAGGATTCTGAAAAGGGTAATACCAAAGATACCGTAAATTCAATCGATCAAAGATTATGAAAGGGGTAATATCAAAGATACCGTAAATTCAATCGATCAAGGATTATGAAAAGGGTAATATCAAAGATACCGTAAATTCCATTGATCAAGGATTATGAAAGAGGTAATAGCAAAGATACCATAAATTCAATCGATCAAGGATTCTGAAAAGGGTAATAGAAAAAAAAACCATTGAATTGAATGAGATAGGCTTACCAACTCACATCATGATTTTAAGATAAAAAATTATATGAATGGAGTTTTACGTCATACATTTCTTCACCTTCTGGACTAACGAAGACAGAGAACGCCATGCATTGGACAGTTCGTGAGATTTTGCTAGGACACCGATTTCATCTCTTTTTTCGATTTGCTACAATCGGAGATCTTTTACGTGCACATTCTGTATTGTTTCATAAGTTTTTATATTGATGAACATAAGTTCAGGGATCGATTTTGGCGTAGGCTGCTGAAAGCCGGAGATCTTGCTTGACATGAGAAAGAACAGTGGTTATATCCCGATCTTCTTTCTTCCAACTCGCACAGTGATAACTATTCATGTTATTAACCTTATGTTCTCAATAGTTATTTACTTTAATTACACTTAATCAACTCTCTAGTTAATTATATTAAGTGTCTGGTATATTTGACCTAATCTAGTATCATATATGCAAATTTATGCAAATAAATCAATTACAAGTCATTCCACGAATAATAAATGTATTTTTTATACTCGACCTATGATCTTGGCTATTAATTACTTGAGAATGCACTGAAGGTTTTCTTGACTCCCTCACGTTCGACTCTTTTCTGTGTTGTTCTAATCCAACAATCTAGTGACATATAAACGTAAAGTACATGTAGATATAAAGGAACTCCACTAATCACTATTCTGGCCTAGGATGAGCTACATGATCGGTTGGATATGTGTTCTTAGAGTTGGTTTTCACTAGTATTTTTATATTGAATCAGGATCTACATTAGCTAAAAGACTCTGACAACACTACTGGAAATAATCAACACCAGGTGCCTCTTTAATTCATATAAAAAGGGGATCTGACCCCTACTTGACCATAAGGTAGATATCTTGTCCCTCGCCAGAGTAGGTAGAATCGTCACTATAGTCCAGCCACGGTAATACTACTATTATGCTCTTTCTTGTCGTCTATCTGTTGAGTCTTCTGAAACCTCAACCATCCAGTTGATTGCAATTACATAGCTGCCCAATTTCTAGACATTAGCGTTTCTTTTCTAATGAGATGTTTTGAATTGTCGCGCGACCAAAGGGTTGTTAAGTTATTCATATAAATCTGTCGTTAATGTTTTCTGACTCCGGGTTGAGCATTACCGTTGACAAATGTTTGACACATGTGACACAAACCCTTTCTACAACTGATTTTATATTTGATTCAAAATGGAGTTTAACGTCTGTACCATATTAAGCGGATATAGGCGGACAAAGCCAAACGTGTAATGATGGAAATGAGTTGATTTGTACGCCCTACCCTTCTGTACCTATGTAGTTTATAGAGACCGACAACGCCATGCCGTGTGTAATGATGTATATTTTGTCAGGACAGTGACATTAGCCTGCTATTTCCGATTTCGAACCGTTGAGAGATCTAGAGCGTGTATGGTCTGAATTACACGAGCTTCACCTCTACCTAAAGACCTAAAACGGGTTACTATATCTCTTTTTGTGTCTAAGATTTCTTTTTATCACATAGGTAACACTATTAAGAATGAAATGGAGTTTTACTCCCTACTCTTCTGCACATGTAACATTATTGACTTAGGCCAGTGCCTTCATAAAGACTCGTCTCAATACACCCTAATACTATTAAAACGTTGCCGTGAATGATCGAATTAGTAATAGTAGTAATAACTCTCACAAAAATTATTTGGGATTGTACAGACTGATTCAAAATCGTACTTTATTGACTGAACCACGCGAAATATTTATTAATCATTGGATTTTTAATGGAAATTTGAGAAGTAGCGAGATAATGAATGAATTTAACTTACATAACCAATTACTGTTAATCAGAGGATATGGTCTGTATTTAAAATTCTAATCGCATCTGTATCCCATTCTATATTATATTCTCTTATCATTATTCAATAACCGGATTTTTTAAGTTTAGGGATGTTGTTATCAAAGAATCTATTAATCAAACGATTAGCATTGGTCTTTTTTTCAAAGTCTGTTTTGATATCAAAAGATGGAAGGAAATCTTGTTGCATGGTACCAGACTTCAACTTTCAACTTTTGAATACATGTTATAATGTAATACAGAAACCCTTGCCTAGCTATAACTACTGACACGGCTGTTTTCTCTTAGTGACTGGAAGGAGATTTATAAAGGAAATAATATCAGATCGAAAGAAAATAGTGTTGTTTTAGATCACTGTATCTTCCATGTTGTGCATGATTTTATTTACCCGGATTAAAGAAATCAGGCTTATTTAAAATTATCAGTTACAGACAGCATTGAGTTCGCACTGACATGGAAGTAGAAAAACACCACTTCTTTTGTATACTTAGAAACAACACAGTTACAAGTTGGTTGGCTTGTTTATCTGAAAATGAATAGTGGTCCGAGAGGCTAGGGTTACAATGTTACAAATTAACCCAAGAAAACAGTAATTTGGTCAATAGAAAAAAGATTTAAGTTGTGTTAAAATCATCAGTGTACATATCTTTTTTTTGCTGCAGCCTTGAGAGTTCATTAACTTTTATAACAGTTCAAAAAATTCCTTTATGATAGTGATTTTTTAAAAAATATGTTAACTCTGTTAGGCGACGGAGTGTAGACTGTTTTGATACGTGTTATCTCTAAAATCATTTTTTGGGTTTTTTTTTTTTTGTTCCTTATACGTCAATTGCTGAATTCAACAGTACTAAATTGGCACCAAAATCTTATCTTAGAATTGAATCTTCATATCTTGTTTTCGCTATAAATGTTTATTTCGCGATTTTAATATGTAGTGATGAAATTGTTCAATATAATCCACAGTTTGATAGGAAACATGTTCTTTACAGTTCTTTCTGTTATAATTAAATCATATCTTAAAACTTGTTGAATATACCTGAGTAGAAGCAGAAATCTTAACATCTTTCATAATCATTCTAACTTTAGTGTACCTAAAGTATTCTAAAATCAAAACTTTGTAAACTAATTGAATACTAGAACAAATTTGTTAATTTTTTTTTCTGTCTTTTCTTTTTGTGTCCATTTGACGCTTTTAGTAAGAGTAAAACCACATCAAGTTGATAGACAGTGAATTTATTTTTTAAAAGGCAACTGATTTGATGTCATTGTTTTTATCAACGTTTATGATATTAATTCCATTAATCAATAAATAAATTACAAGTCGGTTATACTTGCGGACCATATAATGAAATGAATTGATATAAGTAATTAATCAAAAAGTAATTAATAAGGGAAGTTAGATTAAAAATAAAGTTTTTTGATGATGTGTTTTGCAGCCTGACCTGTAACTTGTGGAGCTGGTCGCAATGATTATTATGGATATCAATTTTGTCGAAACTAGTGCTGGGTATCATGTCAATCATGCCGCAATACGATATTTATCGAGATACAAGGCTCACGATACGATTCATGACGCGATATAAAGTTTACAATACGATGCATATCGCACACAAGGTTTACGATAGGATACGTGACGAAATACAAGGTTCACAATACGATAAGTGACGCGATACAAGGTTCACAATGCGATGCATATCGCGATACAAGGTTCACTATACGATTCGTGACGCAATACAAGGTTCACGATACGATACGTGACGAGATACAAGGTTCACAATACGATACGTATCGAGATACAAGGTTCACGATATGATTCATGATGCGATACAAAGTTTACAATACGATGTATATCGCAATACAAGGTTCACGATACGATTTGTGACGCGATACAAGGTTAACAATACGATACGTGACGAGATACAAGGTTCACAATACGATACGTGACGTGACGCGATACAAGGTTCAAAAAACGATACGTATCGCGATACAAGGATCACGATGCGATGCATATCGCGATACAAGGTTCACGATACGATGCATATCAGGATACAAGGTTCACGATACGATTCGTGACGCGATACAAGGTTCACAAAACGATACGTATCGCGATAAAGGTTCACAATACGATTCGTGACCCGATACAAGATTCACAATACGATACGTGGCGCGATACAAGGTTCACAATACGATACTTATCGCGATACAGGGTTAACGATACGATACGTGACGCGATATGGGGAATTGTGTAAAAATTAACCATTTCAGTCTGTTTAGTGTTTAGCGATTCTTTTACATACTTTACCTTCTTGCTTTTTTATAGAATAAGAAGCATAATGAAGTATCGATACACATTCTCGCGATACGATACGCGTATCTTGGCATCTCATATCGCGATACATCTATTTACCGATATGTCGTATCAGCACTATATCCTATAGCTGAACGAAATTTCTTTGCCGATAACGACAAGAATAGCATGTAATTAAGTTTAACAATAAAACCATTTCATAAACTGAAATTATTCAAAAGACATGTAAAAAGTGTCTTTAATGCTATCAAACTATGATCAATTTACACAGTATCCATGGAAAATACAGGCTATATTACTCGTCATGGACGACAATTAAATCAAGTACCACATAACATATTAATCGTGTTTAGATTTCCTGGGAAACCACTAAATAAAATGGTATATTAATTTGTAAAGTAAATATTATTCTTTTCTGCAAATAAAAGAGATCCAGTGGTATTGTGATTAGAAAATTACTAGTCTAAAATCAATTTATTTTATTGTGGAACTTTTTATAGGAGATTAACTTTAAAGGGAGTTGTTTCAGTATACTATTCTTTGTACAGCCATGTATATGGTCTTGATCCAGATAAGTTTTATATTGATTGGGCATGTGTATTCAGGTTGATGATCTAAACGAGCTGCATGTAATGTTATTATGATCTTGACTATTTATTATTATAATAATTTACCAAGTATTTCTTCATATTTTAAAAATGTATCAGCCATAGCCCGAATATTTATTTGATGCAGGAGGTTAAACAGCCTCAATGAATTAAAGAAAGTATATATCCTCGGGTAAAGAAATTAAACTTTATTTAAACTCTTCAATAAAGGATGCTGAAGGTTTTGTCAGCAAACAGCGTAAAAAACAATGGACGAAATATCAATATTTCAGCAACACTGAATATCATTAAAATTATTATGTTTTAAATATTATTTTAGTTCTGCATATTACATTCTTATAATGGTTCAATTACGTGCAGTTAAATAAAACCTACAATAGATTAATTAACACACTATAAACAATACTTGTGTTCTTGCAACACTAATTATCAAAAAATCAACAGTTAATCAGTCATATAGTGTAGCTATATATGTTTTGGAATTGGAACAAGTCCAGCTGAAAGATATTCCACAAATCTTGAAATATGTCATGGAATATAAACATCTAATATAATACATACCAGAAAGACACATTATAATTTGTTAGAAATGAAAAATCGCCTTTATGCTAACACACGAAGTAACTTATTGAATTCTTCTTTGATCTAATTGACCAAAATGAAAGCGGAATAAATTTTTCGGTTGTTCATTAATAGACCAGTTTCAGAATGACATCAAAAAGGCAAAACTATTATTTAAACATTGTTGCATAATTTGGTTAAATTGATTCAATTAGGTTCAATAGAGCCACACTGTAATCCGCTTGTATTTGCTACAGCTTGGTTAACGCTTAAAGAATTTGCAATGCTGTTATTTTTTTCAAAACTTTTTGAGTGTATTGGTTCTACTGATAGCATCAAATTGCACCATATCAATGTTTAATCAGACGTCTGTGATTCCTGCTATTCCACTCTTAAGCTATGTTTACCGGACACGCGGTTTGCGGAAACAGAATGTGGTATATACGGAATGCGATAAAAGTAGTGCGAGTTCCATTTTACCTGCACGCGGAATCAATGCTGTTTTCTCTAGCAATGGTGTCGGTTATGTCCATTCCTGCTCGATCACGGTGCACCAAATCCACGAAGTTGAAATTTAAGCTCACTATCAATCCCTTAACGTTGAATGTTTTGGCTATGCTATTCCACACCTTGTTCACTTTCACGGCATCAACGTAATCCTCTTCAATATCATCGTTTATAAAAGGGTGTTGCCTGATATTTCGATTGTATCGCACTGACTTTCCTCTCGGGATGTTCCTGAAATAGGAAAAAGCCCTGTGGAAACTTTCTATTTGTTACGTAACGTGGCCTCTCTAGGCTACCATAGCGGATGTTAATTCCGGGTCAAAAAATCACGCAAATCTAGTGATCGGATATTCTACGTTCCGACATTCCACACGCTTACCACAAACCACATACCACGTAGTTATAAATGGTGAAAACTGACTTGGAGCGATCAGATGTCTTTTCCGCGTTCCGCATACCGCGTGTCTGTTAAGCAGCTTAAGGGTATTGATGACGTCAAACACTTAGCTTTAGTAGAATTACAGGAACAACAGACGTAAGAACTAAATTGCATTGTGTTTCTGATATTTATAACAAATTAAAAAAACATATTTACAATCCCTTTAAATTGGCTCCATTCTACAGTTACACTAAAACTTGTTCAAGGTCTTTGCAAGCCATAAAACTTTTCGAATTATTTGAGGTTCAATCACCATGTCCTTAATAATGTCGATCGTATTATGCGATACCATGAAAAGCATAAAAAATGGCCTCCAACACCATTTCTATCAATCTTTGATTTAAGTTTTACTCAAATCGGTAGCTGCTGTGGCTAAGTGAGTTAGACACTTGATAACAAAGGTCGAGATGAACTTCCAGCTTTTTCGGCTCGGTTGCCCCCTTGATGCAGGTCTGACATGGGAATAGCCTCTAATCGTTCGGATGGGACTATAAACCGGGGCCCCGTGTGCTACATACAGCCTGTGCACGTTGAAGATCCCCCGACAGTTGGAAATCGCAAAAAGGGTAGGCTTATGCCGCTGTCCCGACAAAATTTCTCCGATGGCACATTGCATGGTGTTAACCATCTTCATTAATGTGCAGAAGAGTAGGACGTAAACCTCCATTCATTTATTTCATTTACTCAAATGATGGTATGGTCTTTAAAACTGTTTCATAGCTTATAAAGCTAATCAGTGAGAGAAAAGTAATTATTGTATTTCAGGTTTTGCCCAAGTGTGTTCTTGTATTTGGGGAGTGTAGTTCCTGCTATATGGTTTCTAGAATTACATGAAATGGAAACACGAATTAATCTTAGAAATAATGTCAATGTAACTGTTAACAATTCTAATAAGACCACCGAAGATTTGAGAGTCCAAATAGAAGGGGTAAGTAATAATTCTGAAGTGGACTTGTTACATATTCTGGTCAGAAAACATCCCAGTCTTTCACTGCCAAACCATCATCACATATGCTCGATGTTTGGCCGTCATTCAAACTTGTGCGAAGATTGTATTTTTAAAATCAGTACGGATTTCTTAAAGTTCGCCATGTTCATTTCCATAGATAAATAATATAAAGCCTTTAAACGACATTTTGAGTAGAAATTGTTAACCGACATTTTCAGATCACTGATCAGCAATAAAAAAATGTCCTACATTTCAATGGTTGTTGACGGTTTATATCTTAATGTACACAACTTATTCTTTCAATAGTTATTTGTCATTGAAGGCTACAGGGATATAAAAACTTCTAGTGAACAGTAGTGAACATTCATAGTGGTAATATGAACCCTTCTTATCTTTTATGGTATTTATTTATAATATGAATGTGAACAGGATGTTCACTCTATCCTTTATCAAGTAATAAGGTTAAGACGAAAGTCTGTTTTTACGGTGGCTCAAATACGACATAATTATTTTTTTAATTTTAATTAAAAACTTTATTTACACCTTTGTGAAAAACGCTTTTCACCTTGGTGGAAAATAAAGTTTTAATTTAAAATAAAAAAAAATTATATCGTATGTAAGCCACCGTACATTGTACATGTGCTTTTCTATTTTTTAGGATTGAGAATGTCACTTTATCAATTGTAATAAGTTAAGATTAAGAGAAATTAGGAACCTTAGAAACTTTAACTTCATTCAAAGTTCATTAACGGAGCGTTAAATCTTAATTTTTCTTAAATTGACATGCAGAAATAATCAATATCTTATCAATATAATATACAACATTATGAAATAATTCATAAAAACAAAAGTATTTTGAAGACATTCTTAAAAGACTCTTTCAGATATATTTTAATCAATACTATGATAATTATATATATATAGAAGATATTTCGGGTCTCCAAATTTGTCTTCATGGACAATGAAATTTAACCTTTATTATTTAATTCATGTAGGTGTACTGAACGTTTTATAGTCGTACTAAATAGGGTAATTTACCTTTTTACTATATAAATACAAGGAATGTTAGTGAAAATGATATTTGATATCAATACATCATGGGACATGACTCACGGGATGGGCAAAGAAAAGAAAAATAGAATATAACACTATTACACTAAATGACATCTAAGATCACTTCTCGTCCCAAATTTAGGACAGAGTATTGAACGAACAAGGTCTACACACCAACATTTGATGAACAAAGTGATAAACCGGTTAGGAATATTTTAAGGAGTTTGAAAAATTGTCGTCAAGTATATTTTGCAACATGGGGCTGGTTTTTCTTCATTTCGATGAACTTTTTATATTCCAAATTTAATTATTGGGCTGATCTCACACAAGACAATTATTGCTGTACATTTGCAATAATCACAGTTATACTTGCGAACATGTGCCTATAAGTTCCCCGAATGATCCCCCCCCCACCCCTGAAAAATAATTTTTTGTTTCATTTCTTTAATAAACCTTTGTTTTACCTTGTTTTCACTTGAAATAAGTTAACGACATATGGCACAGGATGGTTTATTACTGATATTTTAAGCTGATAAAAATTTATATTTTTCATGGGAGATCATTCGGAGAACTCGGAGGCACCTATTATAGCCTATCCCGTCCACACGTACCTGTGGCACTAATTACTTTTATTTTTTATTTTAGTGGGTGATTAATATACCTTTGGAACTGACGTCAGATTTATGGTTAAGAGTAATAGAGCAGTTTCTATTATTAATGTTAATCATTGGGCGATGGCTGTTACCAAAAGGTTCTTTAACCCACGATCAGCTGTCGCAGCTTTTATTGGTTTATGTTGGTACTGCAGCTGATATTGTGGAATTTTATGAAGCATTTAGTGAGGAACAGGTAGGTAAAATGCATCAATTATGTATTGGTGAGTGATATTATTATTCTTGTAAATATAAAATTGAATGTTCGTATCATTCATTGTATTGTCCTTTCTGGCTGAATCTTAGAGTGTATTGGATCTAATTCTGTCCAAAGTAAATTAGAGAATTTATTATTATCATTATTATTTTTAACAAGTCAAACAGCTCATCAAAAGGTACGGTGGCTTACACACAACATAATCATTTTTTTTTAAAAACTTCATTTTCCACCTATGTGAAAAGTGGGTCAAAAGTGTAAGCCTGTAAGCCAAAGACTTTTTGTACTCACCGAAGGCCGAACCCTATTGCCAATTATTTCAATCTAAATCGAAACTGCCAGTGGGAGTATATTCTCGACTGCAGTGCTCTAAATATCAAAAAAAAGTAAAATCCACAGAGTCCACAGGTTTCATTCTAGCAACTTTCATTTTAAAAAGTTTCTGAACACCCTGAAGAGGTTTAAAATGAGTTCAATCTTATGAAATTTTTCATAAAATAGGCTACATTAAAATGTATCACTTTTATTTTAGGTGAAGTACAATCGGTTTTTATGTTACATTATTCTTGGTATCTGGACAACAAGTCTCCTTCAATTTTCATTGGTTTTAACTGCAACTAGAGCAAGACAAGACCAGTCTGGGGTACCTAGGGCAATACCACTTGAGATGCAAGACAACGTCAGTGCATGTTGTAATCCCGAGATATATGGGATCGTGATTTCCATCATGTTACAAGATTTACCGTTCTTGGTGGTGCGACTGCTTCTCATTTTTCGCTACAAGGTCGTGAGCTACACAAACTTTTTCTTCACATCAAAAAATACATTGGTTATCATACTTCTCATGTATCGTTTGATCGTCATAGAAACCTCAGCAGCTAAAGCCTCGGGGAAATCTCGTCAAAACTCTCGAGTGCGAGATTCTAAACTCGACGTTGATAATACAGCCATTATACAATCAGACAAAGATCAGTTTTCTATGCTTGGAAGTAATGGCGGTCCATGTAAAAGAGTAAACACAAAAGTGTGATGATATGGACTTGATCAATATTTATTGAGATATTATTTTCGTGAAATTTCAAATAGGGCTAAATTGTCTATAACTCAAAAATAATACCAAGCCCAAAGTAATTGATTTTTTTATGAATATGTGGACGTATATTGTCGTCGATCTGCCGGTCCGTCGGGCTGATGTAGACACTATAGAAGCTACAATTTTCTATGAATTTTAATACAACTTGGTATGAGCATTGGAATTGATATGGCAGCGGTCATGTTCAATTTGGACGATTTTTTGATGAACGGTTATTGCCCCTGCCTCTACATTTGTTGTAGACACAATAGAAACTACTATTTTCAATGGCTTTTAATTACACAGTGTTTGAGCATTGAAATAAGACAGTGATCAAGTTTGAATTTGACAATTTTTCAATGAATGGTTTTGAGCTAGTGCCCTTGACTAAAAATTGCGTCAAAATTCTACTGTGGTTGCAATAAGAAGATTCAATTTTCAAAGGATTTTGATGAAACTTGGTGTAAGCTTTGGAATTAATAAAACAGTAGTTAAGTTCGAATTTATCGGATTTGTTGATGAATACTTTTTGAATTATTGCCCCTGACTAAGTAACATTGCGTCAAAATTTTATTGTGGGTGCAATAATATCTACGAATTTTAATAATTTTTATGAAACTTGGTATTGGGATAGATGAAAGGCGGTCAAGTTTGAATTTGATGATTTTGACTTAGTAAAATCGCATCAAAATGCTATTGTGGGTGTAAAGAAGCTGCAGGTTTCAAAGGATATTGATGAAAATTGGTGCGAGCAATGGAATTGAAAAAATTTTCAATTACTGTTTTCGGGGTTATTGCCCAATTTATTATTCAGATTCAATGCTCCAGTTGGCGTGTATTATCTTGTCTGGCAAGCTATCTTTGAAGATAAAATGATATTTGGGTGTGTTCTATAGACTCATATTATTATATTGTTGATGTTATCAGTTGCCTGAAGTCATGGGTCCTGTCCTGAAAAAAAATCCACCAGGCTCATAACTACCGGTTTGACTTGGTCGATAGAGCGGAAAATCGCGCGTTAATGTACATCTGAGACGTCACTCACTGTTTCTCTTTAATTAAAGTGAGACAGACCTATTCATTCAAAATGTTTAGTCACATTTAATCGAACCACACTTGATAATTTTTTTTAGAAGTATGTCATTATTTGTCGGTTTCAGATTAGAATGAAATAGAGGAAGTAATTTATAATATAATAATGATGTATTAAGATTTATAGAATGCTGTTACCATTATTAATATTACATATGTTCTATATGAACAGACACTTAATTGATACGGTGCTTTATTTAATATTTTGTTTTATAGTTTTCATTCTCTTATTATAGACAAACAGAATATTGTCTATTTATCTAATAAAGATGACTCCATATTGAACAATCTAGAAAAAAGTGTTTGACGTTTCATTTTGTTCTAATGTAAACTATCTGTATGTATGCCTTTTGTAATATTTTACTGTATAATAATGGTAAGTCTATTTTGGAACATGCATTTTGCATCATATTTTTTTCGGTTATCTATATAAATTGTGTATTACATAAAAAGCTAAAGATGCCTCCTTTAACCAATTTGTACTAATGATTTGCCCATTTACATATAAGTAAATTGTGTTTAGTTTAATTGACTTTTGGGCTGAACAAATTACAATTTTATATTCATGTGTTACAATTTATTAAAGTCTTATAAATCATATTACATGTATATATAAAGGAGACTGTTTTCTTATATCTATGCGAGAAATGTCTAAAACTGGCCTAATTTACAATTGAATTGAGGAGTAGTGATGTCCTTAATGTCAACTACACAACAAAGTAATATAGATACAAGGTTAGGTTATTCTAAAATATATAATAGCATCGTATGGTGACGTTACTTATCTCTTTATGTTACCCCTTCCAAGATTGAAGATGTTTCAATTGTTCATGTTTTTGTCGCAAAGACCCAATCAGCATCATAAATAACTCCGCTACCTGAAGAATATCCTTCTCTTCAGCATTTAGTGTACGAGGGACAGGTCAGTAGTATAAGCTTACTCCCTTTCCAATTTGCGAAGAATAATATGTAACGTCTATTGTCGAAGCACACAGGGCATTAGTTTATTCATCCGAACCACTTGACCATTGTCCATGCTAGTACCCCCAACCTGCATCACTGACAAAGGGGGGGGGGGGTTATTTCAACCTATGCTTATATCCTGGACCTTCATATAAGAGAGCAAGCGTCTAACTCACTCACAGCTCCATGTATAGGTGGGTTAGGGGCACGGACTGCTGAGCACATACCAGGCTAATCACTACCGTAGTTAAGGGTTACTGAATTCGGTACAATATTATCACTGTCTTACATTCATAAGTCGGTTCGGCATTGATAGACAAGTAGAGGTTATCTCCCATTTGTAATCAGTAAATCCAAAGGATGTCTCTGCAGCCTGCCTTCTTACGAGACGTGATTACAGCAAATCTCAAAAATTCTTTGCATGAAACTCCATTTCTCTGAAAACTTTAGTCATCCTTCTTCGCATGGCGTTGAAACTTGGCTCACCGCCATTGTTCACTGTATTTCAAAGTACCGATATTTTTTTTTCCTCTGAGATATTTTAAATGTATGATCAGGTTCAAGAATGTCTACCATGATTTAGGAATATGGAGGAGATACAATATTTAAAAACTGACTTATCGATTGTCCTATGAAAATGGCCAACCCACTGCTTAAACGTCCAAGGCATCTTAAAACAAGTTTCACATATACATACCTAGAAGTTTGACTGTAAGCAGGTTTTACAATGTCTTCGGCAACTTGAAATGAAAAAGTACCTTTTATGAAATTAAGCAAGTTTCGTCATTTGTGACGAGCACAAAAAAAAAAAAAATACTCTTATATTATAATAAGCATTGATTGCATTTTGGAACTTACATACTGTCATCATTAAGGGATACTATTCAGGACTTAGTCCACTAATTCATTTGCCATCTATTTCCATGTTAAATCACAAAATTCAACCTTCCAGAACTATTTCCAGAAATCTCGTTGAAAACTTTCTTATTTGTCACATGAAAGCCAGGCCAATACTTGGTTTCTGTACAAAAATCCAATATAGCATGACCATGAAAATTTTGAACTAATCAAAATGAAAGTAAACCACTAGATTTTATCAACATCCGCTCGACTGTCACTGACACAAAACCACTATTTTTAGAAAGAACCTTCCGCCAATCAAAATTCTCATTATCTCAGAAATTCTGAAAGAAAATGCAATTTCAGACATCAAATTTCAAATCTAGACCAAAAATTAGGCAAAAAAATGGGCACGCAAAAACCCCCAAAGGAAGGGAGAAAGAGGATTTCTAAAAATAGAACGGACTAAATTCGTACAATCATTAGAATAAAATGTTTTACCGGACTGAGTCCTATATAACTTTGCACTGCAATTCATTTGGTGATCTTGAAAAAAAGAGTTCTTTCCCCTAAAATAAAATTCTCATTAAAAGTCCAAATTACATATTGAAGTATATAATTATATAATTATATATGTAAGTACATAATTATATGTAATAAACTTTTTACGAATTATTTGAACGCCTCGTGTACCATTAATAGACAATTTCCCTATGTCACCGACCTGCACAATTGTTTTTAACAGTACATGGGTCAAAATATTATGTTTTTAACATGGACATTGCTTTCTGCCTAATTATTAACAAAAACAATTCTCCGCTCCATCGACCCGGTAGTTATAAGCTTAGTGAATTTCCTCAGGACAAGGCCCATTGCAACTGATAACATCGAATTGTAAAATGTCAACTTGACCATTCCTGTTGACCGATCGATATGCTATCACTTTCAATTAAGTGTACATGTACATCGAACTATTTTTAGTAGATAGTTGAAAGGTAATTAAGTTTTCATGAAAAAAAACCAACAGATTTGAGTGTCTGTTTCATCGATTAAAGACATTTACTGAGAGTATTGATTTTTGTATAGTGCTGAAGATAATTTTATTTATCGTTTCAATAGATACAGTAATTAAGCAACAAATTCTGTTTGTCTTTTTTGGTTGAAAGTTTTTACGGTAAGTTATTGTCACACATGCATTCAGATTCACAGTCTTTAAAAAAAATTCAAGGGGAACCGCGGTGGATCAGTGAGTTAGACTAAGTTCGCTAATTTGGGCATCCAGGGTTCAATTCCGGTAAAGTTCGAGATGAACTTTCGGATTTTTTTTTTTTTTTTTTTTTTGGTTCCCTTTGTAAGTGATGCAGGTCGGAGGGACAGATATTGAAAAAGCGTCTCGTCGTTCGGATGGGACAATAAACCAAAGCCCCGTGTGCATCACACTATGCACGTAAAAGATCCACCGACAGTTGGAAATCGCAAAATCAGTAGGCTAATGCCGCAGTCCTGACAAAATTTCCCTCATTGATCACGGCATGACGTTGCCCGTCTTGATTAGCCCATAAGGTGCAGAAGAGTAGGACGTTAAACTCTATTCATTTCATTTAAGATGCGCCAAGAGGAACTTATGATGACCAGAGGTCAGAAACATCAAAGAACAAGTGTAACAATTAGTGGCAGCGAGGGAAGTGGAAAATATCAGTTGGTATTTGTTGCTTATTCTCTACCTTCGAGCAGATATTGTCTTCGACCCCAAGTGATTTGAATCTGTGATTAAACACCAGTGGATTGCTGCAGTTTAGTAATCAGAACCTTTTATTGATATTTTCGCTTCACTGAATGTTCACTGCTTTGAATCGACCGAGACCATCTCAAACAATCTACCACTAGTACAGATTAAATGTAGATTAATCCACATTAATACTAACTGGCTTTTTAAATTTCCAAATATCAAGTATGAAACATTCTTCCAGTATTATATTGTCTGTATGATATACTGGTAAGGTCACATTACATTCAATTTGATTTCTGAATACTGAAAAGTGAAGCAGTGTTGTGAAACAATGTCGATTTTGATACCTGATAGCTTCGGGTGAATTATGGAGGTGTATCGATTCACCTAAGTACAGTCGTGTCTACATAAAAAAGTATGAAAGCATCAGAAGAGTTGAAAGAAGAGAATAATCCAAGAACAGTTATAAGGCTTATTGGAACTGATAAAATGTATGTTCTCAAAACTGGTAGAATTTTTGAGAAAAGCTGCATAAGGTGTCCCATTGGAAATGTCGAGGGTTCCTCACAAATACAGTTACAAATGACTTGCGGAGTAATGTGGTTAATAATATAGACTGTAATTAACAATTTTTCTCATTCTATTTTAAATGATTACTGTTTTTTTTATATACATTAATATTTTACTGTTATATCTTGTTTTATCCATTCCAGAAAACTGCAGAAATTCTATTTTATTAGTTGAATATTATTTTTTTAACTGCTTTATTATTATTATTATCATTATCATTATCATTATCATTATCACCATCACCATCATCATCATTATCATTTTCATTATTAGTATTATCATTATCATTATTATTATTATTATTATTATTTTTATTAAAACTTTTAGTGCATTTGTTAAAATATAATTCCTCATTACACTTGCTTTTTCCAAAGTCGTGCAGTTTTATGCCCAAATTACTAATATCACATACAGCGATGGTGTATATTTTAGATTAATAAAATCTGTAAGATCCGAGTTGAGTAGTTGGTACTAGTTCTATTTCGTTGAAGTGTTATTATTTTCAGCAATGTATTATCATTTATGATTCACTATATTTATGTAGCCTTCTAGTAAGCTTGTGTATATTTGGGGAAGAGATTTTTGGTTATCAAGCGGTTATACACGTGTAATGCAGATGCTGTAGTTATTTAATTAATTACCATGTTATGGTACAGATTATTAATGATAATTAACCTATTAATCTAGGTATGATTCAGATAATTAGTTACAAGGGAAACATTTCTAAACAAACCTTATGTATAGAGTTATTAAACCAACTGTTGAAGAATAAAACAAAGTTAATGAAAAACTGTCGCTGATCGAGTGACTTTCTGTCAAAAACGGGTTTTTCGTCAGCAAATGTAATATTCTTCTAGCAGTTCTCACCCAAATACTTCAATACATAAACGTCTTGATATCGATATTTCTCAGTAGTGATTCTAAAGACTAAGTTGTTTTTGTTTTGTACCTAAATATTATAAAATCTGTATTCTGTAGTTGGTGTTTCTTATCAAAATTGAGAAGACGAATTTATTTATTTACTCTGTTTATCATTTAGATTTACACTTTAAGACCGTTTTATTATCATACAATGATATACAGTTTCAGATATGAATGTTGCTTGATTTGGTAAAACAACATACAAAATTGAAGAATCTGGCAGATAGGAACCCGATAACAAATTATAGAATCTAACATAAAGCAAAACGATAGAAGTGAGTCACCGTATACCCCAAGTGTAATAAAATACCACTGATTTGTTGTTTTGGTACGAACAAAATAGCTATAAAGTGTGCAAATTACTCTCAATATATTAATGACCGTTATATGTATCCCGAGGTGACTGAAAAAGGCCAGAAAGAAGCACACAAACAACCATAGGCTGATTTTTTTTAGAAAGATAACGGTTAGGAATCGTTTTTATTAGCTGATCCTTAGCCAAACATCTTGAAATTGATCTTTCTTGGATTAATCGTACCCATTAACAGCTGGGTCGACTGGGTCTATGAGTTATTCATCAGACTTTCACACTGCGATCGAAATCGAAACCAACAGCCACCATTTTCTTGACGTAACCAAGCAGATGACTTCCTGATAATACCAAAGCTCTCCAACGTAGTATCACATTGAAATAAGCATTAATTGTTAGACAGAATACATCAGATAATCACAGACAAAACAATGCAGTATTTGGCACCAAGATAAATGTATGATACTAACAATAAAAAGATATAAGTACTATATTATCACATACCATTTTATTTCTTGCCCATAAAACTAAATTGCAAGATATGTCCTTCAAACAGCTCATATTTCTCAGAAATCTAACTTTTCTTAGAGGTCACTATAAAATCGTTGATGATTTTCGGCACGAATTACGAAATAATAGAGGACTATAGAGTAATTCTTTGGATTTCTTTTTTTCTTTTTTCCTTTACTTTTAAAGGTCCAATTCTATACATGGATCGTATAGGCTACAACTACACGATATTGCGTCTATATTTTTCTTTTTGAAAATTCATTATTATTTCTTAATTATTAGCCTTTATCTAGTCTGAAATGATCATACAGTTACAATTTTGTTTTCTTTTTCCTTTTCCTTATATTTTCTTTTCGTTTGGATCACCCAAAATCCATCATATATTCAATAACGGATAATCCAACAAATCTAGAATATAAAATTTGGTAGATAAAAAAAATCCGAGTTAGTCCACCAATGTCATTCGACAAGATCAAATCTGAACAATACAAACAATACAATTAATCTTGACCATATCACCAACTACCGCAAGTGTCTACAACAGCTATCTAGCCTGCTATTTCAAATTAAGCTGGTAGCGAATCTCTATCAACCAATCTAGCAGTATAATATATCCAGATCATTCACTTATGATTTACGTTATGATTTACTCATGATTTACTAATATTATCAAAATAACTGGACTTGGGAATCTGTTTGGTCTATAGGTCAAAAATTGTTCATCAGGTAAAAATACAGACATGTATAAATATGGGAAATTTTGTGTTTATGTGTATACACCATGAAATTAACGATCAATGAACATTGATCTCCTAAGTGTGAAATAGCCTTTACCGATGCCATTGTTGGGCACGCGTCCAATACAGATCAGTATTGCGTATCTGGTTAGCTATAAACTATTGGATGTTGAATATATGAAGAACTTCTCTCTATACCTGAGTCGAATACATATCAGTATATCACTAGTGTAACCTGTAGGATATTTACATTGTACATCATACTCTTTATTCCTGAGAGTTACCGGCACCACTGTGTGATTTTTGTTATAAATTCAGTCAAAATGACACTGGACAAACCAGACATGTCCAACTTTCGAGTTATAGTTTTATTGGCTGTCGATGATACGGAATATTCGGAATATGCTTTTAATTGTAAGTACATTCTTTAATAGATTATTACAGGTGTTTCCTCTAATTATCCAATTTGAGGGCGATTTATTCGATACCCTCATAAAATATCTCTCAACGATATACTTGTAGAATGTTTCATGCTCAATCGGTTTGATGAGTGAGTATTGCGAACACATGTATTGTGTTTATATGATATTGTCAAGGAGAGGTGTTCTTTTACGGTCCAAATGAATTTTATTCAAATTTGGTTATTTGTACTTAAAATTAAGCCGAAAGTAGACATCAATTCACTGAATGATTTTATTTAATTAAAGTATATTATAGAGAGACATAACAAGCTGCCATACAAAAGACTTCGTTAATATAAAACGAATAGATCTAGTTGAGTCTATAATACAATAGGAGGTCGCCGGAAGATTGCAGAACAATCAGAAAATCAGGCACGAGGTCAGGTCTCATTTCTAGTTGATTTGTCCATTTAAGTAGAAATATACCTCGTTAGAAATGACAATAATAGAAATGTCAAAGCCCGTTAGATTATATTATATTTCGATATAGGACCAACAGAATATATTTATGATCTAGAGCTTGGTCAATTTTTACAGTCAATACCGCGGCAGATCGATTTCAATTGTGGAAAAACAGGATTTTCCAGCTTTTTTAGTGATATCAAACAGCTTAAATTGTTTTTGTATAGAATTATTTTCATCTTAACGGTATTATATTTCACCTTATTCTCATCGTTTTGTCAGTCACGTTTTAAATAATAAAATGGTAATTTTCATAATCAAAGTATACTGTTTAGTGATAGTATGCTCTATACATCAGACATTGAACACAGTATCTTGAATTCTGGTTCCAAACGAATTATCATCGATAGAAAACTATAAATAGCCAACATGAACAATATAATATTAGTTTCAAACACAGAAAACACTGTGAATAAATGGTATAACTTAAAGGGATAGAACCCTAGAGACATCCCACATGAAATGAAACAAAACGTATAACTCGGACATAACTCATTGGACCTATAGGAAAACGCCATGTAGTGTCAAGTGATTGATATGATGCTAGGACAGTTGTACTAGTGACATTTGTCCAATGGATCTGACCATGACAGTCTGAAGTACACGGGACCTCGGTTTATAGTCCCATCCTTAAGACCAGACGCTTTTCGACCTGCATCATATCATTGGCAGGGGGAAGATCGGATAAAAATGTGAAGTCGACCTTTGTCAGAATTGATCCCCGCACCTTCAGTAGAGCGACCGATTCTAACCCTCTGGGCCTATGTCGGTTTCAAGCAAAATATGAATATTTCATTTTGTAGTAAATGATAAACAATAAAATTGTATTGTTCCTTAATTCATCTCGAGTACTAACAGTCATTTAAAGATTATTTTAATTGTCAATATGTAGACGTGTCTGTTAACACCTGATAAACGCCTGTCAAAACGTCGCCTGTAATAAAGACAGTACTTGTTCCATAAAAGTGTATTATTCTTTAGAAAACTTACTTGCCAGTTCTTCCTTTTTAGATCAGCGCCAATGGTTTGAAATATACCAAAATTTAATTATTAAATTAGTTCTGTCGACAATATTCCCAGTGCTTTTACGAAGCGTGAAAAATGGTACTTGGTTATTTAATATATATATAATTATAATTAAATGCTAGCAGGAAGAAAATAATTGAAAATCTGAAATTATTCTAGATAAAATTTCATATTTATGGCGTTGGCGGTTTATGTAAGTGTTGGTGGAAAAGCTATCACTACATTTTCTAACTTTTATTAACGTATTAACAAAAACCACACAATTAAGAGTTTAACATGTTTAGCAGAAGAGTATTTGAATAATATTTTCACAATATGATTACAGCCGGTTGTTTTGTTTACTGCTTATGCCACCGGTAATCATTTGAGATGAGTAAATCTCTTTACGTTAGAGTCAATAGTACGCCAGGGAACAAAAACATTAACGTACATATATTGAACTTAAGTCTCAAGACTCAAATAATACCATTATCACATCATGGCCAATAATTTATAGATACATTTTATCTGTTCTTCTTAGGTTTTTTGATATGTTATCATTTAAATGATACAGTAAATTGTCTTGGTCAATATCTTGCCCAGACATAAGTAAATTTCTTTTTCCGTATCCCCACGTCAGTGTATGAGAATAAATGTCTGACTATACTACACACTGTTAATGTATCCTAAAAGATATGTTAAACCTTTAAAGCATTGAAAAGGCAAAGGTACCACAATCATTATAAGGGATTGACCAAACTAGTCTTAAGATTATCAAGTTAGCACAATAGCAAATTTCTTTTCGATACAAATTGTACATGCTTTCAATCCACTTTTGAAATACGAAATGCTAAAGATAAAAAGTCATCTATTTGTTAAAGTAGTAATTTATGAGCTTAAAATACAATGTAAGAAGCGGTGTTAATGTTACATTTATGTTAAAAAAATAAACTTGAACAAAGTCTCGATAAGACTGATACGTTAGTCTGTTGAAGCTGTAATAGATAAACTGATACTTACACTGAGATGACTCTATATGTTTTGTTATCAGACCTCAAAATATACTTACTTTACAAACTTTACAAATATCTGATGAATCACGTTTCTAGTACGAACACTTTATGTTTTGAAGAAATTTGCATAAATCTAGACCGTGCACACGAAAGAACCCTTAACATTAGTAGGCTAATGTAGCTGTCCTGGCCAAATTTCCCTCATTGCACACTGCATGGCGTTGCCCGTTTTCATCAGCCCATAAGGTGCAGGAGAGTATGACGTAAAACTCCATTCATTACATTTCATTTTTTTAGAGAAATTTGCGAAATATTGAAAAAGGTATAATGCACCTCAATCAAATGCGTCTCAATAAGTTACTCCACGATGTATGCTAAATTCAGAACATATACATCATAAAACAACACCTAAAGAACCGTGAGTTGAAGCACATTGTAGGTTTCATAGACCGATTTCAATTTCTTTCATTTTAAGTAAAAATTAGACTAACGAGGACAATTTGTTCCTAATATGTAGTTATGTATTTAGAACAAATTAAGGAAGCATATAAAATTAGGATGGAACTATGTTTTATATTGGCAGACTTACTAAGATAATTTGACATCCAAGAGAATTAGATATGATTTGAATACAGACAGATTAGATATTCCCTTGACGAGGCCAATTAATTATAAATATATCAGTGTCTAAATGTTATTTGTAAGTTAACGGCAATTTGAACTGTAAACAATATTACAAGAGGTTCAATTAACCATATAGTGAAAGTACGATGTTTATTTCTAGCACTAGCAAAGCATTATCGTTATGTTTTTAGCAAATTTTAACCGTGTCAGTTGAGCTTGTTACCACACTCATTAGACCAACGGATTTAAAAAATAATTTGTTATCAGAAAGTCCACAAACTGGCAATCGACAAAATATTCTAATATTGACTCGATGTCAACTTATGAATTATGAAAGACCGATAGCAAGTCGTTCCACGTCACCCTTTATATCACTATTATAGGATTTAATGAACTTTTTTATTCCTCTGAGGTACTGTGTAGCCTACTAGTATGGAATAATATTCTGTATACAACGTACAATATTTCATATAACCAACTCAGCAAAACAACTTTCTATCAAATAAATAATTGGTGTATCTAGTAACAAAAACATACACGTCTGTATAGTCCTGTTTCCATACAACAACTCATCTAATATAACTACATATTTATATATAATATATGTTTTTAAGATCAATAAGCTACCTCAGCAAATTCTAGGTCAAATTCTACCGATGCATTTGCAACCCTCTCTTCTCTTCATTTCAAATTCAAAATTCATCATATTAAAAAGTTACTGCAACAGATGGTCTAATAGTATAATACTGTATTATTCACCTGTAATCAATAAAAGCGAACCTATGTCGAATAATTCGAGCGTTAAATTACTTTCTACGTATTATCATTGACTTAATGAACTTGCGCATCACAATTGCGGAGCATCTAGTAAAACCACTATATTGACAGGTTGGCATATTCAATTGTTTTATCGTAGGATAATAACATGAATTCATTTAGGGTTGATTGAATTGTCTTTGCAAATCACAGGTTAAACAATTAACTTCAATCTGTTTGAAATCTAAAAATTTGGGGGGGTTTCTTGTTTTTTTATCTTTTGCTTGCTGTGAACGGTAATCTATTCGAACAGATAATTATTGGCCACGGACCAGCTGGTAGAAAGGATCCCTATCACGGCGGACTTGTGAACATAAATTTATCCTTCTAAAATAAAGTTGAATTTGGGAATCCAACCATTGAGCTGTTATTGAAAACCGATAACCATGGTAATAGTCATTATAAAAATGATATATTATTAAGGGTATTTTATTGATAAGATGTCAGGATAAAGTATTAATAAAACCGGGTGAGTTATTGAATATAATGAAGCGATAAGGAAGTATTGAGTTTAGTTAGAGATGCTTAATTAACCCATTACACGTGTTTTATCAGATGGTAAACAGACGTGATGTATGGAGCATTTCTAATACAAAGAGAATATTGAACATTCATATTGTGGTACTGTATATGATTATTGGTTTGAGTTTGGTCAGGTGGTCAAGGTCTGTGAAGGAAACTACTTTACTACAATTGCAGGTGCACACCTTTGCTCCTAAATATATTTATGGATAATCAATTATGTAGCTTTTCATATTGAAAAGGATTTTTTTATACTAAAAGAGATTGTAATGATTTTTTTTTAAATGGTTTGTATAAACTGACAGCATCGATTTGCACAGACGCAAATTGATGCTGTCAGTATCCCTTATACACACACCAATTATAGAATACCTCTTTATAATCCCTATAAAAAAGTATAATCCCTATAAAAAAAAAAGTAAAAAGTATTCAATGTGAATAGTCTGATGATTTCTTCTTTTTTTCCGAGACAGTTACATTTAAAAGCTGTCACTGATTGACTATTCATTGCAATGAAAGCTCTTTCATTAGTCTCCAAGGAATTTTGAGTTTTAATGTATGTCAGTGTAAAAAAAAGACGTATTCTAATTAAGGTATAGATTTTTGATTGCTAAGTTGATAAAGTGTAGCCTACTTTATAACAGTAATAATTTATTGTATTTATAAAAGATTCATGCTACAAATGTATGTGGGTGGATATAATTATATTCCCATAAAGAGTTTAGACTAGTGAGTAGAGCTAGAGCAGGCTACTTCAGAATGTCTTGTATAAATATTATGAATTCAGGGGAAACTTTACAGCTATCATTACAAAAACTTACAGAGAGGGACTCTGTTAAGGTCTCATATTGAAGGTGGTCTCTTATTAAAGGTGGAAGTTTGAACAGGAGATACTGTACGTATTCTTACAGTAACTATACAACAAGACAAATGCCGAATTTGACCATAACTAGGAAAATTGTTTACATAATTAAAACTTTAAATATGATATCCACTAAATACATCTTACATTTGATGTCTACAGTAAGGTGTTACCGTTCGAAGTCGTAATTGACTTCAAAGACATCAGAATATATGCTTCATAGAAAACATACCATAGTAACGTCCCTGTATGAGCTTCGTTAATATTCTTAAATTAGAAAAATAAAACGAAATGCAACTTTTCCACTGCTATGTTCTTGGCTGATGAAGACTACTCATTCTCGATCTATCGACATGTCTTAAACATGCACTTAACTTGATGATGACAATGTAAATATTTGAAACGATGTGTACAATAAAACTCAGGTGAAGTATACCATAAAATTGTGTTCCCTTACTTAATGTGACCTCTAAATTTTGCTTAAAGGGGCCCAGGCTTGATTTTTAGGGGTCGTTTTGGGCCTTTGTTACATTTAAACAGTCCTCAGAAATATTCAAGCTCTGAGAAAATCGCAAAATACCTTGAAATATGCCTCAAACAAAAAATTTCACTTTTCATTTTTTTTCTGTACTGTACGCGGCTGGTCTCCAGTCAGTCTGTTCTGTTGACAAAGTCTACAATTGAAAAATGCGTTGTAGTCTGTTTATATAGATGGCCGCTATTGCACGACGGGAAGGATAACTCTTTGGTTATCAAGACGAACCGTTTTCCAATATGGCGGGACGTTCGTAATTTCTTAAGTCATTATGATTTTTCAAACACGGATAATTATGGATACACATGGATTTGAAGGCTCAAATTTCAAAGGTAAGCTCTGTAGACTATTTCTGATTAGCTAACCAAAAGATTTCATGTGTTTGAAGCTGTCGGATGATTGTCCGAAACAAATAAAGCCTGGGCCCCTTTAAGGATCTTTAACATGCACAGTCGGTGGTACTAGTATATTGGACCTATGTCTTATTCCTAAAATGAGATGAATCATTTAACTCACTCAAGTATCCCGAAGGAGAATGTGGTGGTATAAGGTTATACTGCAAAGATCATGTATCGTCTAGTGAATTTGAATAAGAAAAAGAACCAACGAAAGGCAAATTCCTGTTATATAACAATTAGAACGATGGTTGTTAATTCTGTATTTAGGTACCATTTTTACCATCCTTTACACCTCTTAACAATAATATGAAAGGTAATGAAGCGAAGAACTAATAAAGCATGGTAAATATATGATACTATTTTTGTGTACCGATGTTTGTTTGAGAGCAGAAAGATATAGGTTAGAATGATGATTAGGATAATGTTTTACCTGGGTTTCATTCCAACTCACTGTTATCAAGGTAATAATCTGGTAAAGTAATTGCTTCACCGCGAGATCGTTTTCAGGTAGAATTTTCTAATCGTATCTGACCCAGATTATGTTACTGCACTATCATTATATTGTCTAGGATGAAGTTGTAAATACAATTCATTATGATTCTAAGCCCAATAGCAGAATTGAGCAATATTTGATATCTGTATAAGTATATTGACGTATAATATTAGGCCTACATACATATAAAGATAAGGAGGAGAACACAGACATAATACATCTTGAATTGGTCTCGATTTGGTGTAACAGATTTTGAACAGATCAGACTTAATCCCAAGCAATCAGATATATAATCACTGAGATGTTTCCTGATTCATAAAGCTTATTACAGATAATCTTTTTACAGACATATTTTCAATATGGCCTACAAGAAGTTCGTCTATTCTGTTTTCTAACAAATGAGCTGTATCATTCGAATTTGTACTGAAAGATTGCTTCCATTCTCTATTATAATATATATACCACATCATTAGAGAAAATTAAATAAATGTCGTCAGATATAATATATTCTGACATTGAAATAGATTTATAGTGTTGGAAATATACAAATCTGTGTGGCAGATCCAAAATGATTATAAATAAACCCTTTTTGTTATATTTCATTGGTAAAATTGTAATTGTTTTAATGATTTACAAAACACATGTTTATAACCAGCACAGCGTTTATCATTCAAACTGGAGTGGCATTGACAGACAAATTCCACAACGCATATATTTGTTTGTGAGGTTATTCCTGTATTACGGTCCGGTTGTAACAGTGGTAGTGTTTGGCAGGAGGGAAGAGTAGTTATTAGTAATTAAATATTCATTGTTTACAAAGAATCTAAAACAAACCCTGAGAAATGCTTTTTGGTTTCAAAAACAGCTGTACAAAACAGATGAAAAGTACGAACATTTCTATTCAAAAACAGTTTGTGATTGATGTCGGTCGTGATGTAAAATAGATAGCTCTTAGATCCGGATCTAGTCTTGAGTTTATTCAAACAACTTTACGGATGCTGTTGGTAGACCACAGGATTGATTATGTCGGAAGGATCAAACCGGGATTCAGACGTATTAACAATAGACATACAACTTTGACATAAGACAGTAATTGAATTCGATGAGTGGTCTGACTTTGTCAGAAACAAATAATGAAAGGCTCGTCAATATTGATAATAGATTTCGTGATTATACAGGTTCGATTTACATAGATCAATTGTCCCCGGCTTGTAATACCTATTGTTGAACTGAGTATTTAACACGCAATGTAAATCTGAACTCATTGTAAAATTCTACTCTAGATTCTACATTAGGATTTTTGTGGAACGGTCCTCCTACAGAAAGTACTGCCACATAAACATAATATATAGTTATTACTTCAATAAATTAAATATAGTGAGCAAAGTTCAAATAATTCCTGAAGCGGAAGCCAACACAATTTTACATTCAATTTCCGGAAACAGCAAATTTGTCTGGGATTCATATCTTTAGACGGAAATTGAACACATAAATTCTATTATATTTTATTTGAATGATGTGTTAATCATACAGCGTTCAAAGCGACACAGAGCTAACCCGACTTTAACCAGATGATTCAGTGCTCTAGAAATTGTGCTCATTAATTCTCTATATTGTACCAAACAAGATCTGAACGACATTTAGAAGCAAAGAGCAGAATTATAACAAGTTACCTAAGGCAATATTACGGCGGCACTCATTTTAATTATAAAACACATAACGTTTCAACATAATTTACATGGTTGTAATCAGATAAACATAAAAAATCTGGGCTGTTTTTCTTGTATGAAGAACAAGTCGTATGGGGAATAAAATAGGTAAAAACCACACGAACATTAGACCAATCTGCTTAAAAAAGGTAAGTCGAAAGGATGAAAACTATCGCCCAGATATCATTTGAAAGTAGGACGTCAGGTTTTCTCAGAATAATAGATTTTTCTAAATTCAATATCACGTAAAGAAATGAATTAAATTTGACTGCAAACTACACACTTGTTTGATAAATGCCTGATATAAGATAATGGGAACGAGATATGAAACATTAGTTTGCAGGAATTGACAATTAAATAAGCCGGAATACATTATCTCTTAAGTGGACGTCGAACACAGAAAATCAATCCCGTATCTACACATGAAAAAGGATTTGAAAATAGTATACGGTTGTATTTTGTCACAGTGACACAAAGTTTAACTGACAAAATATGAGTAATGTCTTATTATATGATGGCTCTTATAACATATCAATTGCCAAATATAAAATGTTAGTGATAAATAAGCCGTAAACCATTAGAATGTGCTGTTGAGTCTATCTAAATCCAAACAGAAACTTAAATTAGAACTTTGGCATAGTTGGAGCAATACAAAAAAAAAACCAGAACAACCTGACATTAACTATTAGCAAAACATGAAAACATCTTTTTCTCTTTTGTGTATTACCACAAAATATTTTATTGAACTTAATGTTGAGCTGAAGTTTTAGTTTTGGCTAAAAAAACAAAAAATGTGAGGCTTGAGTAACGAATATAACAAACGGAAATTTCATGACGATGACTTAGAGTACCTTTCCAGTACCATTGTCGTGGGTTTTTATTTCGGTCATCATGTGATGTGATATATTATCAGTCCATCCAGCTTATAATGAGTGTAGGTGTACTTGAAAATCGATGCCAATGGTGTTAGGCCAATCCAAATTCAGTAATTATCCTTGTAGTAAGTGACTTCGGTTTGTTTTTCTCTAGCTCTCGGGTGCAAAACACAAAGGAACGATACACTTAGTATTTTAACCATGTACGTGAAAGATCCCACGACAGTTGGAAATAAAGAAAGAGTAGAGTATTGGCACTGTAATAGTTAAATTCGTTAAGGATGTCTGCCTTTAAGAGCCCATAGGTGCAGAAGGTAGGGCATACAACCCCATTAACTTGATCAACGTGTCCCAAAAGAAAACCCATTTCTATATAATACTCCAACCTATCACGTTTCTGTGACAAAATCGTCTTCATTTTCCACTCTGATAAAATGATTTTCGTGTTCCAAGCTAATTTCAATGGTATTTGTTTATCTGATCACGTCCCTCATGGGAGGTTTGGCATTCGATACAACCTTTTTAATGCTGAAAATAAAGATGCAATAGATATAATTGATATTTTAGAAACAAAATATATTTTCTTTTCTCTCTAATGGATAACTGAACTGTAAGGTGTAAAAGAGATAAGATTGTTTTCGGAAATTAATGAAAAACCTGCATAATAGATAGGTTTGATTACTGATACAAATCGTGCCGATCAAATAAATAGACATGCTATCGATATTCGACTGGAGAAGTAATACATGCAGAGATAAAATGAGAGACTCAGCATGGTAGGTGTGCACAACTAAGTGAACCTCACAATGGTTGAAAGACTGCAATTTAATGCAATGGTGTTATCTCTGCATAATTTCAGAAATTACTTCATTTGCCCTGGTTATTCAATCTCACTGATGAAAAAAGCAGTTCCTTATCTGTAACTGACAAGAGTAATTATAAAGATAGTCATAGACTGTGATTCAGATAGCCTTAACTAATATTCTTGATGCAATCTGGTACCCGGGAGTGGAAATATGACTGCGGATCATTGGTTCCAATTATAAACGCCAATTAAAGACAGTTAAATGTAGGGTTTTCTGCTGAAATGAATGGAGTTTTACTTCTTACTTTTCATGCGCTTAAATTATTTGGTATTGTATTAAGGCAACACCATACAGAGTTCAATGAAATATCGGCGATTCTTTTTGGATTTCCAACTGTCGAGGTATCTTTAACAAGCCAGTCTGTTGCACATGGGTTTCTCAGGTTCTTTGTCCCATCCGCACTAGATTTTTTCTATGTCAACTGAGGGTATAGTCTCGACCGACGCCAGTTTTGAACATAAATAAAGATACAGATATCTGTACCACTATAGTGGAAGAAGCACACATGGCTTTCACATCAACTCTAGCAAAACTAATTACACATATTTATTAAAATATACGACTTAAACATGCAGTTAACCTGATATAAATGGTTTGAGTTATATGAAGTATAATATGCAGAAAAAAATGTTTAAGGGATTATAAAATGTATCCATAAAACTCTCCCATTCCGTTAAAACTATATAAATCTTAATGGAAATTTATAAACTGCGAGGCAAATGAGATCGAGTCGGCAATATTTATTTTGATATGCCGCCATCTTGTAAAGGGAGATAACACTATTACGTTATTGTAGTCTTGGTTGGAAACTGCTTATGGGAGCTGCTCCATTTCCAGGAAACTCTTTCTCGAATTCCAAGAATCACATGCATTTGAGGGAACATTAGCATGTCCCAAATGAAAGCGTCTCCATTAAATTATAAAAAGGTTAAAATACTCTTTGCAATCCCTTTAAGAGGTTGAGTGGTTCTAAGAAACAAATTATCTGAATAAATTTCCGATTGCTTGTGTCAATTTAAGTTTATTACCGTTCTTAACAATGTTTTGACTCTCACATCACATTTTACTTACTGACTCAGATGCTTTAGAGAAGTTAAGTTGCTCCTTGAAAGATTACTTTGATGTTTTAACCCTGTGGTGCCTAGTGAGAAGGTGGAATGAAACCAATGATGTCAAATAAACAGTATTAAACTTCCAGTCAATACTCTATATTCTCAATTATATAAAATTAATTAGCCAAATAGAAATGATTATAGTGTTTTAAAGAATTCCTCAAATATCAGAAAGTTTATAACTGCCCTACATTGTTTGTGACTTCATTTCTTACATTAGATTATCAAGAAAAATAAAAGGTAACAGCTTCCTGGTAAAAAATCACTGAGGGAATTAACTATTTCAATTACCTTCAGTTACACAACAGTACACAGTTGTTCTTGGTACAAATTAGAATCGATGTGGAAGTTATGTCACTTATTACATGTTCTAACTTTATTGTAATGAAATAATAGAAGAGTTCTAACGTATTCCAGTCTATTTTACTCGGGTGTCTGTATAGACCGTACAATCAAATCAGCCAAATTATCAAAGGTGATTTCACAGCGATAAACTGATGAACAGATGGTTTCTTTAGTTTAGATTGAAGTTTATCAAGAAATGCGAAATAAAGACACCAAGATTACAAAATAACAACGAACAGGTGTATGTAAAAAGGGATTTGACTATTTGTAAGCATTTGACTTTAAACCCAAAACAAATACTTGATCAAATTTAAACCTACCTACAATGATTAGGAAACAACTATATTTGACAAGGATAACAGATAAGAATCCTTTTTACCAGCTGGTCACTGGAAAACCCATGGCATTGATCCTGGATTATATACGTACCCATTTACAGCTTGGTCGACTGGAATTTTGAATATTATAACGACCGTGATAAAAACCCACCAGTCTTTTTCATTTTTGCTTCTACTTAATGCTGCTTTTAAACCAACGATTCACGATATATTATATGACTTTTACATCTTGTATTTATTATGTATTATATCAATATAGACTGTTTTATTATATTAAGATCGTTATCTTGTAAGAAAATTAGTTACCTTGTTTTAGCAACACAGTAATTTTGGCTCAGGAAATACCGCTTGACACAATTTCTCTGATTTAATGAGCTTTTAATATTTATTACATCATAGACTTTTTAATATTAATCTAGTGTGGTGAAATCTGCTACCGAAATTTCAAATACATTAAATTTTTAATTAAACTCTAAATTGAAATAAACGGTGAAAAATTTGAAACTTTATTTTGGTAGGACCACAATATCTTATTTTGTATTTCTGACTGATATTTTCAACACTGGCTTAATTATCCTTGTATAAAAATACTTTATCGATTATTTGGCTATTTTATCTAACCATCATGGTGGCAATAAAACCAAATTTGTTAATGTTTTTTTCTGATACCCTGGTCCTAATGGCACAGAGATATAGTCAAAGATAATTGAGTCAAATGATAGCATAACTTTAAGTTAAAATTGAAGGTTTACTTAAACATTATTATTTTGAATATCACTAATATCAAGCAGAAGTATTGTAATTGTGGCTATATGTTACATACAATGTGGGATATTACACATAGGCTGCTGTAAACACTTAACCTAGTGACTTTGTACATAAAAACTGTTGGTGGAACTCACTTCTTGAAACGATCTTAGCTCTAGGATGTCCTATGGGCTTATCTTCTCGCAATGTTCTAGGATGTCCTATGGACTTATCTTCTTGCACTGTTTCTAAGATCATAGTTTCGAGAATACGGTCTCTCGATAAAGAAAAATATTAGAGAATCTGACAAGAGGGCAAATATATTTCATCACAGCTATTTGCAGCTATACTATCCGAATAGTTTATCAGAATAAGCTCATATGTCTCTTTTTAATTTTTTGCTTTTCGGTGTACCATTGAAACGTGGAAAATACGAATGCCGATGAGATCACGTAGTAAGATTTAATCAAAGAGTAATATAATGTCTGTATATATAAGTAGACATGATGTATAAATACCAACTGTCTAACTTAAAGGTAATATACATTACATGTATGTGATAAGTACTTGCAGATGATATATGAAAAAAAGTTCTTTCTCCATCCACCTGAAAGCTTCGCCATAGCCAGAAATTTGTGAACGGAATGGAGAAACGCCGTAGGAACCTATAATTAACCGATATGGAAATAAGGAATTATATTGTGTAAATTTAAATTTACTGTACGTCATTGAGCAATTTGGACGTCATATTTGTCACTTTTGTAGATGATCTCATCAAAAGCTAAACTATTATCTCATATTATTTTAATATTTAATGTTTTCCGTTTTTTAGAATATTATCTATCAGCAATATGCACACTATGTGCATTACCCTTTTAAAGTTTATCCCAGAGGAGTTTCATCAAAATATATTTAACAACAATACAATTTCTAGTAGATTTTATCTTCTGAATTGTTTAAGTATTTCTTTTAATTTGAAAAATCCACGTTAATGGTTTACAATTTCTTCGTATTCGATGAGACGCATAGAATCTTGAATATGACAGATATGGATGGTAGAGTAAGGGGTCGGTACGATCACACTTAAAGGCCACAATCAGAAGTTTATTTGTGCCTTTAGATCTATTAAAACTACATACTGTCAAATATATTTCAAACTTAATTGTCGCTTAATTGAGTTATTTTAATCAATTGGGAGTGTAAACACATGGCCACTGGTCGCGTAATGAAGGTGGTCGCTTATTAGTCGATAATTACAGTGAAAACTCGTAGGGGGGAATTTATTGTGGTCGTTTATTGAAGGTGGGCTCTTAATAAAGGTGAGCGTGTGAGCAGGATATACTTTAGTTTTTTTGTGTTCCAATTGCAATTGCGGATAATTTTCCATCTAAAGGACTAAATTTCGACGCTAATTTACAGTTGGCGAATCTCTGACAGATATACGTTATCAAACCTTAAATTATCTGGCAATGAAGATCTGAAATTGTATATGAATAGACCTAGTTCAGTTAGTTAAATAATAGCACGAAGATTTGAAATAACCTTTAAATTATTCATGTATTATTCTCCATTATCGTTGATATTCTCGGTAATCGTCGTTTGGTACATTCTCCTTACATTTCGTGACCATTTATTTTCTTAATGCTGATAAATATCACAGTATTCTTTTCGTAGCCGATAAAACATTCCACCATTTGAAAGTACTTCCGGTGGCAGTTATTTATTTCCCTACTTTATAGGTGTGTAACAGATGCCTTAGAATTTTGATAGTCTCTTATACAGAGACGTACACATCTGCACGAAGAGGCAATAGTTTGATTAAATGGGTTACATTCAAAGTGTGGTTAACTATTCAACGCGTAGGTGGCCCTCACACCATTGCGATCCAAACTGTCATAAGCTTAGAAAGCAACAGGAGTTGTGGGTTGTGTTAGGAACAATTATTCCCAATATTCACGATGGTAATCGTTATGGTCTGAGGGAACTTTATTAATAGGGCTTGTGAATGGAATGAAACTGTGGTTTTCAGGTCCTATGGATGGCTTTCAAACATTTATCATAATATAATTGTTTGTGTTACTCATCTGAATAAATACAATACAGTCTGACAGATAATTCTAGATGAATATTTATTTGATTTATACTGAGGCAAATCTCACACTTTCTTCATTACTAAAATCCATTTTCGTTATATGGACAAGTGATTCAGAATACTCTCCATTGCATTTTCACACCTGTGGCTAATTCAGAAGTAATCTTATAATATCTTTTGATTTGAACGACATTTTGAAGCGTTATATCTTATATATACGATGTAGTATCATCATAAAGTATGCATTATATTACCGAAGTAATTTCAAACGGTTTTATTTCTCATAATATAGATAAGACAACTCTTCAAAGGTTCATATCTTATTAATATAGGCTAAAAATAAATAGAAATTCTTGCCTTTTAATATCATATACTTTAAAAACTGTCTGCAGAGATTTCTATAAGATCCATAAATTGATAGTGGTTTTGAACCTTACGATTATAATTATATTTCGAGAAAGAGAGAGTTCGATTATCTGAAATGTTAGATGCGTCAAAGCCAGTACTGACCTTCCAGTCATAATTGTCCCACCGATAATTGGAAGAGCGAAATCAGAATATAAGTTTCAGATATTGGTAGATGACTGTTTATAATAAGAAAGGCATCATGACGGAATGTTTGTAGGTGTGTATTACTGATGCAATATCAAAATGAAACAACTCATCACGCATACTATCAGAAGGTCACGTATATACTTATTACAGTCTCGTACGGTTCTGTGGTATTTTATCAGAATGTGAAAGGTGTGGAATGAGTAAGTAACGTACAATCTGGTTTCTAATAGTACCTGAGATCACCCATATGTTTCATTACAATATCATACAAATCACCCAATGTGCGTAATGAGAAAGACAGAAAATATGCTTGACACGTAGCCTACAATTGACGTTTCTGTATGTGATTTGTATTTAGGATGCAATATCATGCAGCGAGCAATGATATGAACTTTATCAAGAAAGAGGCATTAAATTAGTGACACACAAATTGACTTTTTAGTCTCCTCTGAACGATTACACATTTTATCGATGACATTTTTCAACATTCCTATTGCTTCCTTGTCATTTTGTACTAACAATGGTCAGAAGAATACTTTATTAATAGGAAAGTAACACTGAAATTAAAAGACCACCACGGGATGATCATTTAACTTTGTGAACTTGAGGCAGGTTCTCGAACAATTTTAGACCACCAGCACGAGATGATTCATGCACACAGTTTGAATGAGGAGGCTTGCTGTGTGAGCGATTTATTATTTATATGTGATGATCTTGGTTGATAGGAGCTAAATCTGTCTTATCTATGGGTCGGAGAAAGATTTTGCCGTTCAATTATAAACTACTAGTTTAAGATACCACCATTGTGAATGTGTAAATAGTACGTTTAACATGATTGCGAATGTCGGTATTATTAATAATAGGGTATTTATTCTGGGGTTATTACGTATTATGGCCCAGACAATATAAAATCATAGCCTTATTACAGAATCGATCATATTGTTAAGGAACAGTTCAAATATTATTGACTTTAGGGTACAGATGACCTGATTTCTTTTGAATCAGAAAGATTTCTAACATAGATCCCAAAAATAGTTGTGCTTTAGCTTTATCATCTTTGTTTTACGTACAGTTTTGCTTTGCAACACAATATGCATAATGTGTCATTTGTAGAGGAAGTCTATGAAAAGATGGTAAATGTATTTCTATGATAACCAAAGGTCTAAGTAATGCATTTTCGCAATGGGTAAAAATATTATGCTTAAAGAAACATATATTTTACTTGATCATGGAGTTTTTAAAAATAAAATGCTTATGGTAATGCTTTGTTATAAACATCTATAGGAATTTTGTTATAAATATCTTTTTTATTGGAATGCTTCTTAATAAAACTTCTCATAGATCAATCTGGATTGAGCTCTTATGTTGGTGTTAAAATGTTGGAAGTATGTTGTGTATTCTGAACAAGATCTTGCACTTGAAGGACATAAAACTAATCGGCTTCCATAAAACATACCATGTTGACTAGAAATTATTTCACTTTTAACGTTTATCCAAGCATCTCTTGTAAACTATTGTCTTTATTGACTGACACTTCATAAAACAATCTCACAGGATTGATGAAAAAAATCACTTGAGTATAAAGCTTAAATACAATCAACTTCTTTAAGCGTTTTCATTATGTTCCTTTTAATGCAAAGGTTTTTATATATTTAAAGAAAACTATACGAGGTAACCCATGAGGACTGGAATTGTTGACAAAAGCTTTTTCGATATGGTGTTTATGGCATATTTCCATTTAATAGAGTGTATCTAAATACTGACTAATGTTTGTTGGTAGGTCGTGGAGCCGCTGTGACGGAGTTAGTCAGGTGCTTGCACGCTGGCATGAAGAGAATGAGGTATTGTCAAAGATCGAGCTGAACTTTGGAATATTTCAATTTTGTTCTCGGATAGGAAAATAACCGAGACCAATGGAACTATAGGCTGTGCACGTTAAAGATTCCTCGACGGTTGGAAACCAGAAAAGGAAAACTATTCTCATTGCTCAATACACGACATTGCCCATCTTCATTTGCACATTAGGTCCAGAGGAGTAGGACGTAAAATTGTTTTCATTTCATTGCTTTTGGGAGTTGGTATTATCTTCTAGATAGTGTTCTGTCTCAAGGCTAACTGAGGCAATTTTCCATGATTACAATACCAGTATCTTGTAAGAGAAGTAGAAAGCAATTGTAGTGTCATTTTTTTATTTAAATATAATAAACACCAATATTACACGTAAAGAATTTTCCATTAAAAATTTAACATTATGTATAGACCAATTATTTACACATTATTTAGAGTGGGCATTTTATTCAATTAAAATTGAATTATATTTTGACATTGAAAGTTTGAAAAAGTGATTTATCGTGTATTTTGGATTTGATGATCGACCAGATTCACATATAAAAGCTGATACAATGTAACTAACTTTTTCTGATTAGTTACAGAGAAGAGACTGTTGTCTGACTGACCCAATTCCTGGTTATGTAATAGAATGGTATTCACAATAAAATTTTCTCGTATAAAAAAAGGTAAAAGCACAATAAATAGTACATGATAAGATGATTGAAAATGGTGAATGTCTTCTAGAGTTGAGGTGATAAAAAAATATATACTAATAATGAATAATTGTTGTTCTGTTGTGATTTTGTATGGAATAGGATGCTGCTTTACATCCTATTATAGAACCTGGAATACTGTGGTGTGAGAGTATGCTCACGTTCACTTAAGGGTGTATTAAACTAAACAAGGTTATTGATGTGGTATAAACCAGCATGTTATTTGGACTTGGGACTGTTACCATTGCGCTTAAGCTTTTACATTCCAGACTCTGAAGACAATCAGCTTTGTCTTATTAACTAACTCACTGGGCCAAGAAGAATATCATTATGATTTCCATCATCTGACAAGCTACTATAAAAACGCTGAACGTTAATTGGCACATTTTAAAAAAATATTCCAACAGTTATTTTCAGTTAAAACATGTGGTAATCTGGACTTCAATATGCAACATGCAATTAAAAAATAATTACATTTATTTCATCAAGCTGTTGATAACATAAACTAGGTTTATAAAATCAACAATAATTTTGATGTAAGCATCATAAGCATAATATACTCTGGGACAGTCATGCGATTTATGTATAATATTTTGTCGATAAAGTTGCAAATTTGTACAAATCTTCTGATCAAATCGAATGAAATGGATGTAAGTCGTACCATTCAGTTTGCTGATGTATAAAAGTTCGACTGGTATTATACGACCTTAAGATGATATTTATTCAGAAACTAAACAAGGATTTTTTTTTCTAAGATTCTAAGATGGAAGAAAGAGATTTACGAAGACATCATTTTCATTGATTTGACGCTTCAGACAGTAAGATTTCTAATGTAAACAGTTCTCTTTAACTCGATAAAATCAACTAAATACACAGTGCCTTTCACGAGCTTTTAGACTTAAATAAAAAGTCCCTCTCTCTGAAGTCTAACTTTTATTGAGTACACATTCCATTTCAATGGGTAATTATTGCATTGGATTCTAACATACTTTGTAACCTCAAGTATCCTTCGATAACTTTTGATAAAGGCTTTCATTGAAATTATTAATTTTATGCAGACAACATTTTTAAATGAAATATACAGATCTGTTAATGTTGTAGAGATTGCTTGAAGTTCACGGTGCCATTTAGAAATTTGATATATCAATTGATCTGACTTCAATCATTCAAAATTAGGGGTTGACGCGTCAATTCGAAATCTGTCAGGAAAGCAGAAAGGCGACTCAACCAAAGGCAGCCTCATTTCTCCCAAGTCTCGTACTTTAAATATACGCCCTTGTCTCGCAATTCTTTTGTCATCCATTTGTGGACTTATCAACAAAAGCCGGATGATTTATTTCCTGTCTGAAACATTCTTAAACAGCCACCAACATTTAGTTCTAGTATAATCGTTAGCACGACATATTCTGTCCTGTAAATAGTACCCACCAAAGAGACAACAAACTTCCTTAATACTGATAGTAAAGGTCTATTCAGACAGTTTCCAAACGGAAGTTTTGAATGTTTCTATTATAATTTTCATATTAATTTGCTTGTAATTAACATAGGAATTTGATAACTTTCGTATATTACGTAACTTTCGTAACAACTGAAAATCATCTTTGCCCCTAAAACCCCTTTTACACCAGGCCGCGATAAAGCGTTCCGTTCTCGGTCCGGACCAGGCCGCGATAAAATGTGTCCATTTGCATTACACAAAATCATGCGTACCGAGAACGGTTTCGTTTGTGCAGTGTAAACGGTAAAGGTTCCCGGCACGCTTTTTAGTAGAACTCTTCTGAATGAAGTTAGAAAGAACCCTTTATGTCACCCGGATGTTGCAATGGCGCTGGCTATGGTTATATTTTACCTTTTATACTCTTTCTTGTACGCCGCAGGAAAGAAAGAAAAAGTTTGAGTATGAGAGTATCCTATCGAGCCCAAATTACCCATGGACTTTTATCGTAAAGAAGTGCTAAGCAACAAATGCGGCGTTACTAAACAAGGATAAAATATATTGTCATGGCGTTTGTTTACATTCTGTCGGGTAGCCATTTTAGAATTTTAGGAATGATGACAAAATTCAGCGAGAAACGGTGAAGATCGTCTTTGGCGCATGCGCAGTGAAGTAGACTCAGACATATGTTTACATAACATAAATTTATCGAGTCCGTTCTCGGAACCGTTCTGAGACCACCTCCCCGAGATGGGCCAGAATTGGAACGGTTCTCGGCACTTTCGACCGTTTACATTACACAAAATTCATCGGTACCGTTCTCAGAACGGTTCCGAGAATGGAATATTTTTGTAATGTAAAAGGGGTTTAAGTGTTTAGTATTGGACAAAAATAAAATATTAAATTAAATGACTTTTGTGGTAAAATTACTGGCCTATGGCTGAGTACCAACATGTTCTCTCGGAAAACACTTCAAATATTCCTGCCTGGAATTCTATTAAGATAATGAAATGTTAATAGATAAGAGCTATTTGAGATTTAAAATCGATTGATCACAAAAGATTCATTTCTTTTATTCAAAGTTTCCAATTTTAACGTCAGACTTCAATAATAACATAATACAATAATATCTAAAGCCTTAACATGACATTTTCTGAATATTGATCAGCAAACTATTAAAAAAAAGTTTCTTTTTTGGTAACTTTAACAAGATAATCGTATAATTTGGTTATTTTTTAGAATATCAGTGTATATTCTCCAGTACTTTCTCCGATAAAAGATACAATTTCATTCTGCTATTGAAATAGAATTAAAAATCTCTGCCAAGAGACATCTCATATATTGATGTTGTCACGAAATCCAACTTTCTGAGACATGTTTGTGGACTCGAAACAACAAGGTGAAAAAATGAAGTGTGTGGAATTGGAAAATTATTGAATAAAATCTAATTTCAAAGAATCCAATTTGTTAATGAAAAAACAGACTCTTTTATTTACATTGCATGAAGTCACGTTATCTTCAGATTACTTGTTTTATAAAGAGATATAACTTGATTCACCGCCGTATCAAATAATCTGTCAATATCTATACGCAGGATTATATTTAAGGGCTTTATAATTTGGTATCTGATAAATACCTGGTGGCTTTATGAGATTCTGATCGACACGCAATTCGCTCAAGAGTCGAATGCCTGTGTATCTTTATAATGGTATCTTTTAAACTTTCATTCGACTATAATACGTGCATATTGTAATAGCGAAGCATGTTCCTATATAAACTTAATAAATTTCGGCTGATAAACTCTCTATGTTACATGGGAACAATTCGACTTTGCTTATTATCGTCGTATCTTGTAACTCAGTTCAAACTAGATGATATAATATCACGAATTATTTTATACTAGAAATATTAGATTAGCTCTTATTCCTCTCAATATAATTTGATTTTCAATGAGTTAAACTAGATTATAACCTTACAACGTTTCTTCAGTATGGAATGGACACTGTTATTAAAGAAAGTCATTTTCTAATATTCACTTGAAGTAAGAACCCTTGTCGACTGTAATGTAACGAAAACAACCAACATTGACCTAAATTGATACTTGAAACTTTTCTATTTTCCCTTTTCTCTTGGTAGCCTACTCTTTTTTATTTGGTTTGCAGAACAGATTGTTTGTATTGGTGATTACATGTACAATTTAAACCATTGCCTTTTCTACAATCATCTAGAAAACTACTTTCTAAATGAAGCGAAACCAAATTAATGTGAATTTTTTTTTTTTAAACATGGATTTGTATAACCAAAAAGTGGACAATATTTGGACTTCCACACGCATAAAGAGATAAGATATGCCAAAAGTTGGCCCCAGTTTTGGAGACCTATCTATTGATATTGATACAAACATTATTACTAAATGGATCAAACCACACGGAGCAGTTAAGTCAACCGAAGACAATTTTAAAAATTGTGGAATAACTGTTTCAGATGTAATCGTTAATTTTGTATTTGGTAAATATCTATATTGGAATTAGATTAAATAAAGTTGAATTCTTTATGCGATCGTTATCAGAACGTTCATGTGAAAGAACGTGAAAGGCACCACAATGTGTTGCTTTGTTTTAATAATTTAACTTTAATTTGCTATTGTGACCATCTTTGTATCATTTGTACTATTTGTTTGTCTTTCCATCAAAATGTATTTTGTATTTCTCTGTTTTGTTTGGTATAATCCGATAACCAAGGCGAAAATTTCTGTTGATCGCTGACTATCAAACATGCATCTTTACACAAACCCCCCATTACAATGTAAACATGCATTTGCGAACAATCATTACAATTTATACAAGTATTCGTATCAAACATGCGTCTGGGAACAATGATTACAATGTAAACAAGTATTCGTACACGAGCATTACAATGTAAACAAGCATTCGTATAAAACATGCATCTGTGAACAATCATTACAATGTAAACAAATATTCGTACATGAGCATTGCAATGTAAACAAGTATTCGTATCAAACATTCATCTGGGAACAATCATTACAATGTAAACAAATATTCGTTTTATTAAATTGGCAATTCCATTTGTTTTTTCAGGGTATAAAGATTTTGTTCACAGGCCAGAAAATTTCCTGGTTTTATTACACTGTACAGAACATGATAACCAAGAATTACGTGATGCCAGTGAGTTTATTATCTACTTATTATTTATAATTATGTATGATTGCTTTAAGTAATTATTAGAATTAACAATTAGTCTTGATGATGTGGACTCTAAGAAAGGGGTGCAAACATACATAAATAGGTGATCCCGAGGGGTAGACGTGCCCTCTTTTGACATATTAAGTGAAAAACAAACTTTGTTTAGGACTTTTTCATTTCAGATAATTGTCAAGTTCGTGGCGCTCGCACTTCTCAATTTTTTTGTTTAAATCAAACTTAGTGCTTAATTTAACCACACGCTGTTTGAATAATTGTTATTCTAGATTTGTTTTTCTGTTTACTGCTGAAAGACACGACAACGAAGATTTCTGAATTATTTAATAATTATAGTTTTTTTGTATTGAATTTCTTAGTAATTCCATTTAATTTATATACAGCCTATTGGTGCGGACAAGACAAATGTCTTTAATCTTTTCTTAACATGTTCTATAAACGCAAGGTTTAGTATGTTTCCGTTGATGCGTTGATGTGTTTCGCCTATTGTAAGCTGCTCCAAGCACGGAATTGTTAGTGTCTATTAGCGCTGGTAACAATAACAAAGCCGCCTTTCCGCCTTCAGAGGTAAATGTTAGTTGCTACCAACAGGTACCAAAGGATAACACTTTTTATAGACCCACAAACCTTCCAAAAAATAAATAAATAAATAGACCTTCCAGAATTTAGGTACTACAAGATCTACTTCTTGCTCTTCTATAGCTACTACCAGACCTATTTTTTACCCTAATATAGCTACCACCAGATCTATCTCTAGCCCGGATATAGTTACTACCAGAAATAGTATAGCTACTACCAGGTCTACTATAGCTACTACCAGGTCCACTATAGCTACCACCATGCCTATTATCGCTACCAACATGCATATTATCGATACTACTATGCCTATTACAGCTACTATCAGGCCTACAAAAGCTACTACCAGGCCTACTATAGCTACTACCATGCCTACTATAGCTACTACCAGGTCCACTCTAGCTCCTACTGGGCCTTCTATATCTACTACCAAGTATGCTAAAGCTACTACCAGGACTGTTATAGCTACTAACAGGTTTACTATAGGTACTACCAGGACTACTATTGCTAATATCAGATCTACTATAGCTACTACTAGGCCTACTATAGCCGCTACTAACAGGTATACTTTAGCTTCTACCAGGTCTACTGTAGCTTCTACAAGGTTACTGTAGCTTCTACCAGGCATACTATAGCTACTACCAGACCTACTATAGCTATCACCATATCTACTATAGCTACTACCAGACCTGCAAAAGCTACTATCAGGCCTATTATAGCTACTACCAGGTCTATTACAGCTACCACCAGTCTACTTTAGCTATTACCAGACCTACTATAGCTACTACCATGCTTACTATAGCTACTATCAGGTCTACAGTAGCTTCTACCAGGTCTACTATAGCTACTACCAAACCTCTATATCTATCACCAGACCTACTATATGTACTACCAGGCTGTGATAGCTACTACCAGACCTAATATAGCTACTACCAGATTTAGTATAGCTTCTACCAGGTCTACTCCAGCCATAGTCCGAAACTTGCTGACTCTACTCCCAGCCTCTGATAGCTATTTGGACAGAGATGGCTGGGGAGAGTAAAAAAAACTAGGCACCTAAGACTTGAGATTTTCCGCACCTCCGCGGGTGTGGGGGTTTTAAATGTATTTACAAACCTCGAATCCACCAAACCTGGATGATGTTTTTGTAGTTCAATCATACCATCATTATCTCCCTACACCACTCATGCCACGCCTATAAGTTTTTTTCAAGAATTTCATTCACTATGCCGTCATTTCAAACTGCGTACGCATTAAAAATTCCGATCTTATACGGTCACGTGATAGAAACAAACGAACCATCATCTTGTACTTTTATGACCCAGTAACGTCGGAATTTGCAAATTGAAATTCTGGAGAAAAAACTTTGATATTAGCTATAGTAGACATGGTAGTAGCTATAGTAGACCTAGTAGAAGCTATAGTACACCTGGTAGTAGCTATAGTAGGCCTTGTAGTAGCTATAGTAGGCATGGTGGTAGCTGTAGTAGGCCTGGTAGTAGCCATAGTGGATCTGGAAGTAGCTATAGTAGGCATGGTAGTAGCTATAGTAGGCCTGGTAGTAGCTATAGTAGGCCTGGCAGTAGCTATTGTAGGCCTGGTAGTAGCTATAGTAGGCCTGGTAGTAGTTATAGAAGGCATGGCAGTAGCTATAGTTGATCTGGTAGTAGCAATAGTAGGCCTGGTATGGCTATAGTAGGCCTGGTAGTAGCTATAGTAGGCATGGTAGTAGCTTTAGTAGGCCTTGCAGTAGCTATAGAAGGCATGGTAGTAGCTATAGTAGGCGTGGCAGTAGCTATAGTTGATCGGGCAGTAGCTATAGTTGATCTGGTAGTAGCTATAATAGGCCTGGTAGTAGCTATAGATGGCATGGTAGTAGCTATAGTAGTCCCGGTAGTGGCTATAGTAGGCATGGTGGTATATGTAATAGGCCTGGTAGTAGCCATAGTGGATCTGGAAGTAGCTATAGTAGGCATGGTAGTAGCTATAGTAGGCCTGGTAGTAGCTATAGTAGGCATGGTAGAGCTATAGTAGACCTGGTAGTAGCTATAGTAGGCCTAGTAGTAGCTATAGTAAGCCTGGCAGTAGCTATTGTAGGCCTGGTAGTAGCTATAGTAGGCCTGGTAGTAGCTATAGTAGACCTGGTAGTAGCTATAGTAGGCCTGGTAGTAGCTATAGTAGACCTGGTAGTAGCTATAGTAGACCTGGTAGTAGCTATAGTAGGCCTGGTAGTAGCTATAGTAGGCCTGGCAGTAGCTATTGTAGGCCTGGTAGTAGCTATAGTAGGCCTGGTAGTAGTTATAGAAGGCATGGCAGTAGCTATAGTTGATCTGGTAGTAGCAATAGTAGGCCTGGTATGGCTATAGTAGGCCTGGTAGTAGCTATAGTAGGCGTGGCAGTAGCTATAGTTAATGGGGCAGTAGCTATAGTTGATCTGATAGTAGCTATAATAGGCCTGGTAGTAGCTATAGATGGCATGGTAGTAGCTATAGTAGTCCCGGTAGTGGCTATAGTAGGCATGGTGGTATATGTAATAGGCCTGGTAGTAGCCATAGTGGATCTGGAAGTAACTATAGTAGGCCTGGTAGTAGCTACAGTAGACCTGGTAGTAGCTATAGTAAGCATGGTGGTAGATAGAGTAGGACTGGTAGTAGCTATAATAGGCCTGGTAGTAGCTGTAGCAGGTCTGGTATAATATATTATAAATGATAGTATATACGTTTTATATAAAGGGAAGTAATTCTCTACAGTTTTATTTCTCATTTTTATTAGACCATTGAGACTCTTTATAATTTTTGTTCAAAACTCAAAATAAATTTTCTCCTCTGCCCATGTATAAAATATCTAACAAGTCCATAATAAGTCTTCGGAGTACTGTAATTCGAAGCATTGCACAGAGGTACAATAAGTACCTCTCAATTTAAGAGAAAACCCCTTATCCACTCCGCACCCCCCCCCCTTTAAGCCCCTAACTCTCCTCTTCACTCCTTTATTCGATCTAATCTCACTCTCTAATGCCTTTCTCCTATCATTCCTTTGACACCAACCCCTCATTCAGTCAACTATCTGCTATCCTTATATATTTTCCCTTTTTCTTACACCTTGTACCTACTCTAATCCACCTCTACCACCCACTTCACACTATCTCCTGTGCCACCACACACACTCTATGGCTGTATTCCCACCCACTTCACACTAAATCCTGTGCCACCACACCCTTTACAAACCACCCACACACTCTATGCTGTATTCCTCGCCCAGCCACTGATCAATCTCTCCCATCCACTCCATGTCTGTCTTCCTTACCCACACACTTATCCTTCTTTCCCATGTACTCCACACTATCTCCTCCCGTCACATCCTCCCATCATCTTTTATGCCCCACCCATTTCACTGGATATTTGCCCACTCCCGGCCAACTTCAAACCTACTTTTCCCATCTATTTCTCCTCTGCCCATGTCACCCCTGATTATATTCCCCCAATCGGACCACAGTACATGTCCGTGAACTTCTCGTTGAACCTTACCAATGAGAAATATGTGATCCTAGCATGTAGTACCTAGCTATATAAGGGCTACAATTAGGTCTGGAAGTCTAGAAGTCAATTGTTATAGTTGTCTGGTAGTAACTATATCATGACAAGACGTAGGTCCAATAGTTATATCCGGGCTAGAGGTAGTTCTGATGGTAGCTATATTTGGGCCAAATATAGGTCTGGTAGTAGCTATAGAAGGGCTAGAAGTAGATCCTGTATATAAAAAGTGTTAGCCTTTGTTAGTTGTTTGCAGCAGTATAATTGTTAGCCTCTCTGGCCTGCAGCGTTCACTGAGATTATTTTAATGTTAGCTGTTAGTAGGTGGAAAGGCGCCTTTGTTATTGCTACTAGCGCTAATAGACACTGACAATTCCGTACTAGGAGCAGCTAACAATAGGCGAATCGGGTGGTTATAACGTACACAGGATGACAATACTATAGATCGTTTCTGTTTTTTGGGAGATCAAACCTTTTGAAATAGATAGTTAAATTCTATGATCTACTCTCGTATTGGAAACATAAACTAAAATAAAAAGCAAGAATTTGTTTTGCCGATATAACATCGTTTGATATTATTCGATTTCAGAAATTCGACAAAGAAAGAGTCCAGGTATAAACATATTATAGCCAACGCTTTGCAATTTATATAAACTCATCGTCGCATCTATTAACAATATATTCTGGCTTTAACAGAGGTGTCCAGTCAATGTTATTTCCAGTAAAATGACTCAAACGAAACTACGTATGGTTTTTTATATGGCAATAAAACACACGAACGTAGTTCTCAGCCATTTAGAATTTTAAAATAAAAGGCCGTATTCCAACATAGCCCTCAAAACACACTTCAAGCCATTTATGAACCATTTAATGTGATTTGTAGGACCATACTTGGTTTCGTATGTAAAGTGACTAACAATGTACAAATTGATTGCAAACAATATGGCTTAGATGCGGTAACAAACATCAATAATAAAGGAAATATAGATTGATGTTAATAACGATAATCGTTTTATACAGATGGATAGTTAAATCCATCGATTCCTCCTACGTAATTCATCTCGTTATGGAAATGAAATACAAGCGTATTAAATAACTTATTATTAATGATATACCCAATGGAACTTATTTCATAACGACTTTTATTATGCAGTTATTGGTATTAAATATATAACTATCGATATTTGATACAAATGAAATCCTGGTGGGAATATTAAGTTACTTGGAAAATCACGCAATATGAGATTTTGTGTAGGTTTCTAGGCTTCCCTACTAGGACTATGATTAGTAAAGTAAAGAAAAGTGTATTCGTTCGGGCTCCTGGTTAGTTACAACCAAAGTGTCGATTTCCTCGCTAGATTGCTAATGACTTCCGGTATAGTATGGTACCGTAAAGGAAATTGCTAATTATTCTGCTGAAATCTGTTTTATGCCATTTATTTTTTGTGTTTAAGTGAAGGTAATTCCACGAGTATTTGTATATTTTAGGCCTGCTGCAAAACTTTATATTGCCAAACGATAGAAGAAAATGGTATTCCTCAATGCTCTCTGTACAATATAAATTTCATGTTATGTTAGAATTTCCTGTTTCTTTTGGACCATTTTTATTTTTCTAAGACTTGTTGTAATGCAGATCTTAACAAATAGGCCAACAGAATCTAGCTATAAGCCTTCTTCTGAGTAAACACGAAAGCACAACTATATAGAACAAGAGAATAATCAATTACGAAAAGAAGCATTTTACATAATGCAATCTACATCATTACCAGGCGAAACCTGCATGTTTAGTATGCCCAATTTCAGTTTCCAATTCATCCGTGTAATTAAATTTAAACTAACGTAATGTTTATGGAAATGTCTTTTGGACTGTAATTCCCGTTCTTAATTAGGCAGGGCTTTTACACTCACCCTTCCAGAGCAGTTTTTGCCACTGTGTGGATTTGGTTTGCTATCCTTTTATTGGAGTTCACAGGAATTCAGTAGGCGAAGTATGATTCGCGCGATGCAATCTACATGTAATTTATACGTATTCTTCTTTACCCAAAATATTATAACCTATAATATAATACATGAAATCCAAAGATCTGTGAGGGTGACCCCAATTTTTCAAGAAATGCATGATTTTCAAGCACGTTATTTACTTTCTAGTTTATACTATTTTAACTATTGTCACTTTCTCTTATTTATGTAAGAACTGTAACAAATGAACTGTTCAGTAACTTTACCAGCCTTAAGTGCTTGACATTGAAACTTTCTCATGCATGAAGTATAGTTAGTACAACACGGTATTCTATTTAGGGATAAGACAGAAAACTAAATGTAATTTTAGTGTTCTATACTAGAAATCCTTTGAGCATGATAGATTCCTTTTTAATGAATAGTAAATGAATTATTCAAAGAAAGCATAAATAAGTCTAAAAGTCTGCAATAATTAATCACGTTGTTTCTTTCTCTGTGTAAACAACACTTCATTTCAGTAGTGATTCGTTTGATATTTCAATATTAAAGAGATGTTATACTGTAAACTTAAAGTAACTGTTTTTGATCAAATTCTTTCAGTTATAGAGTCAAAATTGTTATGATCAGTTTTCTGTTGCCCTATATAGACCTATTGTTAATGGTACTTTTGCATGAACATATTAGCTGCATATGATTAGTTAAATTTCCAACCATAAAGCTAGCTATGGACAAAGCTAAGACAAGGTCTAAAGTATGCAATTACCATCAACTAATTGTTCCTGTCTACATCTTCGAAGCCCAGATCCTGAACTACTTTACATGTCTGTTTTAGTTATGTTTTATATGGTATTATTGAATGTATCGATCTTTATATGTTTATCATTTGTTATTTGTCAGGAAATTAATCCTTCAGAGATATTATAGGGACTTTAAGTAATTGCTGTTGAAAATGTTTCAATAGTCAATAAGTTATAAATTATGAATAGAGATTATGGTAGACTTAAGTTTGGCATTCTTTGAAAAATGGATGGATGACTTCATATAGTCAAAAGAATGATTAAATTGATCTACTATTCCTAAATTCCGCCATTTCACATGCTATTCATTTGTTGTTCATGTGTTGTGTCGACCCATCTGAGTTCCTAACACATCAGTCTGTCTTGTTTATTTGTTGTCTCTTTTTCACCAATATTTATCAGCAATATATTAATTACATACTGTGCATTTAATTCCAACTATTTAAATATACCACAGATTAAATTGGTTTCAAGCTATTAGTGATCTTTAAATTGCTTAATGTATTTACAATTCAATATATCCACATCGATTAACTTCATTAATGATAATGTTTTTATTGCTCGTAAAATTGTACGTGAGCAAACACACAAAATATATTTCTATATCAGAAAGCTTAAATTGAGGTCTGTACATTAATTTCTATTGAGCTTAAGGAAAGAGATGAATGCGATGTTATAGAATGGTAATTTCTATAGTTAAGCGCCGAAATAGATAAATCGTACATCGCGTTTGAATCGATCAAAACCGTTCCTGCTAATCAAAAATCTATTCCTGTCCCAACAGAATATCCAGAACCAGCGCTGTCTTCTACCCTTGACCTCTGGGTAATGGGGTCAGATTACAATACGGTTTCTGTTTTGTATATTTCATCCGCGCAAATATTTCAGTGGCAGGCTTTGGACTTGACACAAAACAGTATGTTTATTTCAGGTCCAGGAAGAACGAAGACTATGATAGTTGAATTAACAGAAAGAATGAGATTTATTGAGGATAAGTTTGGTCAACTTATGCAACGCTCAGGAGTAAGTAAAGCCATCATTTTCGAGTGACTCGTGTTTCTTTACCAACTTTACTATATTATCCACACTGTTCCTATTCTACCGTCGCTAAATGAAATGTGAGAACTGTATCTATACAAGTATGATTGCATCCTATACGCTGGATAAATCAATTATACACAAATCAAGACACGTTATGAATTGAAAATGATTTTAGATTTTAATCCGTTTTAGATATCTGGTCGAATACAGCGTGGCGGTGGAAAGCCTGGAGAAGCTATCATAAAAGCCGCTGTTGAAGAAGGTGCCAGTATGATAGTCACCGGAACACGGGGATTGGGAAAAATAAAGCGAACATTTTTGGGCAGTGTTAGTGATTATGTGGCCCATCATTCACCAGTGCCTGTTATTATCTGTAGAAAAACCTGCAAATCTTCTGATTAAGCAATTCAAATATCTAGTATTATTCCAAGCAGCATGTTTGGTGTTAAACTTTTACACGAACATTGTTCATACTGCCTTCAATTAACTGTATCTATTGGGAGATCTTTTCACCAAGCAGTTTTCAGGCATGGTGATCTTGCTTCAATGTGAATATCAACATTGGCAGTATATGAACATGGTCCAGATTTAAGCAACGATAACATTTTTTGATTATACTCAGTACATTTGATGTAAAAATATTTCTACAGCAGCACATGGTTATCTTTATCTTCTTGCTTTCGATACACCAGTTCCCTCACCAGAAAACATAACTTCGGTACACAGCAACCCTAATACATTATCTTACATTTGTTGATGATGCATTTTATATAGTCATCTATTTTGCGATAATTTCTTCGTATTCTAGAAAACTATTTCTACTATTTCTGGATGTTGTAGTTCTCGAAGCAAGATATCAACCTCAAAGCTTATTTGGGAAGACCCAAAACGATGTCTTTTATACTAATATTATATAACAATTATTGTATCATTATATGCATAATGTAGTCACAAGCAGAAATTTTGCAATTGTCTTGTCGGATATTTAAAAATAAGGATATGGTTGAATATACGGTTGTGAGTCATTGTTAATTCTGTCTTAAAGGCATTCTTCCTAAAATTTAAATGTTTAAACTCGTTCAAAAACGAACCTGTCCATCAGTGGACTTGGTGTCAGAACTAAGCGACAGAATCCCGATATAATCCAATAAATCAACTAAACTAAGTACATAATTCATTAAACCAGCTTAGGAGTGTTTTTCACTTATGCCTTAGTTTAATGCATATAATTATTATCTTTTATCTTGTATAGAGATTGTAGTTTTTAATTATAGAACCTGGTAAGTCAAACTATAATATATACTATTATTCCCGGAGACTAATACTTTGAATTTGTATGTCCATTCTGAGACGTAGTATTCTTTTAAAAAACATTGATCAATTCAGCCCCAAAGAAGGTAGTAATATTCTTCCAGAGAATCAAATAAATGATTGGTCTATCGCTGTCAATAATGTCAAAATATAACTAAGATAAAATACAAGTCATGTATACAATTATTAGAATTGTAAACCTCTGCTGTGAGACACGACGTTTTCCTCACAAACCGAAAAGAAGCCTACATTAAATTTATTAGGCAATGGGAGATAACTGACTTTATACAATATCATGCTGATTTTGAAATTATCTTTGTAGACCATGCACTTGTACAATACGAATAAAGATATAATTTATTTCTCATGATCTATATACTTATTATATTTGTTTACAAGGGTGTCTTTTAACTACTGGTTACATATAACAAAATACTAAGACTTTATAGTGGTTTGACAAATGTTCTCTTGTCTTCGTATCACCGAGATTGTGTTATACATAAAACTGGTTCCTTGTGTGTTATGGATATGTTAAAATTATCCTTGATCCAAACGATGGTCAATGATAGATCATTTACTCACTGCAATATTCCCATCAGACACTCTTGGAAGTTGAGGCCAAACCTGTGCTATCTTTGTCAATTTGGCCATTGCACGGTGGGTAAATTTTGGCGCATTGTAGCACATGCCTGGTATACTATAGTAAGCATGTTTATTAGGACTGTATACTATAATGGCCTGTAGTGGCTTACAGTCTGGTTACATATATTACAAAGATACTAAACTTTATATGGGACATAATTTCTCTTATTTCTCACCTTTTTCATTGCCATTGGTACTCTATTTAATTATCCTTGATCCAAACACTAAAATAATATCTCCTATGCTCTACACTGTAGTTAGCAATAATATGTATTACAGTCATATACGTCTATGGGACTGTAATTCCTCACAGTCTTACTTCTCATTTATAAAACCCTTGCCACTCACACCCTTCACACCAACCCATAACTCTCCTGCTGTATTCCTAATGTCACAAGTCCACTATCTAAGTCTTCCCATCACTCCATTCTGACATTCCACCCACTACATTAGTCCTTCTTTCCCATTATCCATTTCTCACTCCCGCCTTTAATCCCCTCAACCTTCACCTTCTCCTTTCCCATCATCTATTTATCCCCACCCATTCTCACTATATCCTTGCACCACACCCCTCAAACACTCAACACTCTATCTTATTTCCCACTATTTCTCTACTCCATGTACTCTATCTATATCCACCACTATCCTACCCAGTACTTCCACACTATCTCCTATGCCTCTACCATGTGTAGCATAATATGCTTTCCCATCATGCTGTATCCCACCCATTTCACTATATCTGTGCCCACCCACCACTTTCAAACCACTTCCACATTCTATGTTGTTCCTGCCAGTCCCCTGATAATCTCCCCCATATCATGACAAGACTCGTCCAAACTTATCCGTTGCTTTCCATGGTACTATATTTCCATCAGTCTGGTAGTAGCTATAGAAGGGCTAGAAGTAGATCCTGTATATAAAAAGTGTTAACCTTTGTTAGTTGTTTGCAGTATAATTGTTAGCCTCTATGGCCTGCAGCGTTCACTGAGATTATTTTAATGTTAGCTGTTAGTAGGTGGAAAGGCGCCTTTGTTATTGCTACGAGCGCTAATAGACACTGACAATTCCGTACTAGGAGCAGCTAACAATAGGCGAATCGGGTGGTTATAACGTACACAGGATGACAATACTATAGATCGTTTCTGTTTTTTGGGAGATCAAACCTTTTGAAATAGATAGTTAAATTATATGATATACTCTCGTATTGGAAACATAAACTAAAATAAAAAGCAAGAATTTGTTTTGCCGATATAACATGGTTTGATATTATTCGATTTCGACAAAGAAAGATTCCAGGTATAAACATATTATAGCCAACGCTTTGCAATTTATATAAACTCATCGTCGCATCTATTAACAATATATTCTGGCTTTAACAGAGGTGTCCAGTCAATGTTATTTCCAGTAAAATGACTCAAACGAAACTACGTATGGTTTTTTATATGGCAATAAAACACACGAACGTAGTTCTCAGCCATTTAGAATTTTAAAATAAAAGGCCGTATTCCAACATAGCCCTCAAAACACACTTCAAGCCATTTATGAACCATTTAATGTGATTTGTAGGACCATACTTGGTTTCGTATGTAAAGTGACTAAGTGACAATGTACAAATTGATTGCAAACAATATGGCTTAGATGCGGTAACAAACATCAATAATAAAGGAAATATAGATTGATGTTAATAACGATAATCGTTTTATACAGATGGATAGTTAAATCCATCGATTCCTCCTACGTAAATAACTTATTAAATAACTTATTATTAATGATATACCCAATGGAACTTATTTCATAACGACTTTTATTATGCAGTTATTGGTATTAAATATATAACTATCGATATTTGATACAAATGAAATCCTGGTGGGAATATTAAGTTACTTGGAAAATCACGCAATATGAGATTTTGTGTAGGTTTCTAGGCTTCCCTACTAGGACTATGATTAGTAAAGTAAAGAAAAGTGTATTCGTTCGGGCTCCTGGTTAGTTACAACCAAAGTATCGATTTCCTCGCTAGATTGCTAATGACTTCCGGTATAGTATGGTACCGTAAAGGAAATTGCTAATTATTCTGCTGAAATCTGTTTTATGTCATTTATTTTTTGTGTTTAATTGAAGGTAATTCCATGAGTATTTGTATATTTTAGGCCTGCTGCAAAACTTTATATTGCCAAACGATAGAAGAAAATGTTATTCCTCAATGCTCTCTGTACAATATAAATTTCATGTTATGTTAGAATTTCCTGTTTCTTTTGGACCATTTTTATTTTTCTAAGACTTGTTGTAATGCAGATCTTAACAAATAGGCCAACAGAATCTAGCTATAAGCCTTCTTCTGAGTAAACGCGAAAGCACAACTATATAGAACAAGAGAATAATCAATTACGAAAAGAAGCATTTTACATAATGCAATCTACATCATTACCAGGCGAAACCTGCATGTTTAGTATGCCCAATTTCAGTTTCCAATTCATCCGTGTAATTAAATTTAAACTAACGTAATAATCTTAGTGTTTTCACAGATTTTCACAGACTCGAATACAATGTTCTTTTGTTCACATACAATAATATGTCAGCAACATAACGTTACGTTTATGAAAATGTCTTTTAGACTGTAATTCAGTAGTTCCCGTTCTTAATTAGGCAGGGCTTTTACACTATTTTTTGCCACAGTGGGATTTGGTTTGCTATCCTTTTATTGGAGTCCACAGGAATTCAGTAGGCGAAGTATGATTCGCGCGATGCAATCTACATGTTATTTATACGTATTCTTCTTTACCCAAAATATTATAACCTATAATATAATACATGAAATCCAAAGATCTGTGAGGGTGACCCCAATTTTTCAAGAAATGCATGATTTTCATGCACGTTATTTACTTTCTAGTTTATACTATTTTAACTATTGTCACTTTCTCTTATTTGTGTAAGAACTGTAACAAATGAACTGTTCAGTAACTTTACCAGCCTTAAGTGCTTGACATTGAAATTTTTCTCATGCATGAAGTATAGTTAGTACAACACGGTATTCTATTTAGGGATAAGACAGAAAACTAAATGTAATTTTAGTGTTCTATACTAGAAATCCTTTGAGCATGATAGATTCCTTTTTAATGAATAGTAAATGAATTATTCAAAGAAAGCATAAATAAGTCTAAAAGTCTGCAATAATTAATCACGTTGTTTCTTTCTCTGTGTAAACAACACTTCATTTCAGTAGTGATTCGTTTGACATTTCAATATTAAAGAGATGTTATACTGTAAACTTAAGGTAACTGTTTTTGATCAAATTCTTTCAGTTATAGAGTCAAAATTGTTATGATCAGTTTTCTGTTGCCCTATATAGACCTATTGATAATGGTACTTTTGCATGAACATATTAGCTGCATGAGTAGTTAAATTTCCAACCATAAAGCTAGCTATGGACAAAGCTAAGACAAGGTCTAAAGTATGCAATTACCATCAACGAATTGTTCCTGCATCCTGTCTATATCTTCAAAGCCCAGATCCTGAACTACTTTACATGTCTCTTTTAGTTATGTTTGGATGGTATTATTGAATGTAACGATCTTTATATGTTTATCATTTGTTATTTGTCAGGAAATTAATCCTTCAGGGATATTACAGGGACTTTAAGTAATTGCTGTTGAGAATGTTTCAATAGTCAATAAGTTAAAAATTATGAATAGAGATTATGGTAGACTTAAGTTTGGCATTCTTTGTAAATGGATGGATGACTTCATATAGTCAAAAGAATGATTAAATTGATCTACTGTTCCTAAATTCCGCCATTTCACATGCTGTTCATTTGTTGTTCATGTGTTGTGTCGACCCATCTGAGTTCCTAACACATCAGTCTGTCTTGTTTATTTGTTGTCTCTTTTTCACCAATATTTATCAGCAATATATTAATTACATACTGTGCATTTAATTCCAACTATTTAAATATACCACAGATTAAATTGGTTTCAAGCTATTAGTGATCTTTAAATTGCTTGATGTATTTACAATTCAATATATCCACATCGATTAACTTCATTAATGATAATGTTTTTATTGCTCGTAAAATTGTACGTGAGCAAACACACAAAATATATTGCTATATCGGAAAGCTTAAATTGGGGTCTGTACATTAATTCCTATTGAGCTTAAGGAAAGAGATGAATGCGATGTTATAGAATGATAATTTCTATAGTTAAGCGCCGAAATAGATAAATCGTACATCGCGTTTGAATCGATCAAAACCATTCCTGCAAATCAAAAATCTATTCCTGTCCCAACAGAATATCCAGAACCAGCGCTGTCTTCTACCCTTGACCTCTGGGTAATGGGGTCAGATTACAATACGGTTTCTGTTTTGTATATTTCATCCGCGCAAATATTTCAGTAACAGGCTTTGGACTTGACACAAAACAGTATGTTTATTTCAGGTCCAGGAAGAACGAAAACTATGATAGTTGAATTAACAGAAAGAATGAGATTTATTGAGGATAAGTTTGGTCAACTTATGCAACGCTCAGGAGTAAGTAAAGCCATCATTTTCGAGTGACTCGTGTTTCTTTACCAACTTTACTATATTATCCACACTGTTCCTATTCTACCGTCGCTAAATGAAATGTGAGAACTGTATCTATACAAGTATGATTGCATCCTATACGCTGGATAAATCAATTATACACAAATCAAGACACGTTATGAATTGAAAATGATTTTAGATTTTAATCCGTTTTAGATATCTGGTCGAATACAGCGTGGCGGTGGAAAGCCTGGAGAAGCTATCATAAAAGCCGCTGTTGATGAAGGTGCCAGTATGATAGTCACCGGAACACGGGGATTGGGAAAAATAAAGCGAACATTTTGGGCAGTGTTAGTGATTATGTGGCCCATCATTCACCAGTGCCTGTTATTATCTGTAGAAAAACCTGCAAATCTTCTGATTAAGCAATTCAAATATCTAGTATTATTCCAAGCAGCATGTTTGGTGTTAAACTTTTACACAAACATTGTTCATGCTGCCTTCAATTAACTGTATCTATTGGGAGATCTTTTCACCAAGCAGTTTTCAGGCATGGTGATCTTGCTTCAGTGTGAATATCAACATTGGCAGTATATGAACATGGTCCAGATTTAAGCAATTTTTGATTATACTCAGTACATTTGATGTAAAAATATTTCTACAGCAGCACATGGTTCTCTTTATCTTCTTGCTTTCGATACACCAGTTCCCTCACCAGAAAACATACATACATTATCTTACATTTGTTGATGATGCATTTTATATAGTCATCTATTTTGCGATAATTTCTTCGTTTTCCTCACAAATCGAAAAGAAGCCTACATTAAATTTATTGGGCAATGGGAGATAACTGACTTTATACAATATCATGCTGATTTTGAAATTATCTTTGTAGACCATGCACTTGTACAATACGAATAAAGATATAATTTATTTCTCACGATCTATATACTTCTTATATTAGGGTGTCTTTTAACTACTGGTTACATATAACAAAATACTAAGACTTTATAGTGGTTTGACAAATGTTCTCTTGTCTTCATATCACCGAGATTGTGTTATACATAAAACTAGTTCCTTGTGTGTTATGGATACGTTAAAATTATCCTTGATCCAAACGATGGTCAATGATAGATCATTTACTCACTGCAATATTCCCATCTGACACTCTTAGAAGTTGAGGCCAAACCTGTGCTATCTTTGTCAATTTGGCCATTGCATCGGTTGGGGTTAAATTTATATTTCGTGGACATAGAGCAGTATGGCATTGGCAATTCTGTATTTTCTGAGATATGTCAATGAAAGTATTTTCAGTAATGCCTTCCATGTTCTATTTAGGTCAAATTGAACAGAGCGCCGTTCTGGTGGGTATAATGCCGTGGGTAGTTTATCTTGAAGTGACATTTTCCCACTAGGAGCATGTTGTTCTGATGCAGCAGGCAAAGTGACTTTATATACTTTCGTATTCTATTCTATCTAGGTCAACTATGACTGGTCTGGTGGTCATAATGCAACGGGTAATTTGTCTCCCACTGACCATCGATACTCTATTTTACAAAGCCTTAATGTCTTGTGCATCAAATTTCGTTGGACCAAACTGCTGCTGCTAGTAATATTATTGTGGCCTTTTGGTAGTACAAATCTCTTATTTCTATTTGCTTATAAATCTCCTGGTCAACTCCTTTCAAGAATGCACAATAAAGCAAGAGCCAGCAATCAAACAGAATACAGGTACTTATTTATTCGAATAATCTAAAGACTTATTAGACAATACGATAACAATACTAAAATAATCTGTTAAAATAAAATAGTATTATTTCATTTAGAGGATTTCATTTGGAATACATAGAATGGGTCAGTTTATTGTACTGTTGGATTTTAGGACAATTAACATTTGGGAACATAAACAGAACATAATCAAACAAAATAGTAATCAAAAAATACAATGGAATAACCTGTGATGCTTACTATATATAGTATTATTTAAGGATAAGACAACTGGCAATTAAGAGCTATGGATATACATGAGAGCAATAGCAATAAGAGTCAGAGATATACACATCATACACTTTATAAAAAAAACACAGTTGGATTGAACACTTCATTAAGCCATTTCAAGGTTTGATTGAACACTTCATTAAGCCATTTCAAGGTTTGATTGAACACTTCATTAAGCACTTTCATACTATGGTATATCTGTGCTGAAAAAAAAACATATAATATAATTTTCAAATTTTATAGCACGAAAATAATTACTTGAAAAACTTCAGGTCAGACTAGAATTCACAGCATTTTGAATGTATCACGTTTCAGAAATACTTACCAATGTCGACCACATTTTCCACAAAATTCCGCACCTGAACGGCAAATCTGTGAATCTGGATCAAAGACAAAATCCGATGGACATTTAACCACTTCTGCAACTGTTTTATTTTGACAGCGAATGAATATATCACATCGGCCTCCCAGATCTGGTACAAGTCCATTTTGTTCACAAGCAGGAGCCAGTCCACCATGACTTTGTGGAATTTTATACAATGGTTCACATTGGTTAGTAACAGGAGAGAAAAGCCGGATAATATTTAATGTTTCGTCTTTACTGCACGTTTTAACTTCGATGAATCTCTGGTCTTTGCAGACTGCGTAATAAGGTGACCATTCTCGATGTTGATAACTATAATGTCCGTCGGATTTTCCGGTACAACTATCACTACAGGGCATACAATGAGCACTTCCACATTTTCCTCGTCTGTATTGACCTAATATTTAAAGAATTAAAATTGAAAAATATATTTTAAATCGGTCGTTATACTTGATATGTTTTGATTAATAATAAGACTTATATGGTACAATATCATACTCACAAGGACTGACATGTTCTACCAATAGTCCACATTTTACTTCTTTATATGGTCGACAACTCAAAGTGGTGGAATCGAATAAATCTGGGTATCTACACTCATCTAAATGCTGTTCAAAATAGCGTGGAATGTATTCATAGTATAGACTGCAGTTGTAGAACAATTGACATTCACTCTCGTGGGGAAACAATGTTTCGCCTGCTGCGCATCTTTCAGCTATCGTCTCATTATTTGCAGTATCTACAGAATAGAATATGGAATTAGTCACCAAAATTCTTAATAAAATGATATGATATAGTTAACCACAATAATGTTAGCGTCATCTGTAGTCGACAAAGTTGTTGATGAAAGAACGATTAGAACCAGTCACAGTCAAATCTATAACGGAAGTGGTGCTTATATGGGCTTGAATAGCTTCATTATTTGCTTTTTTACTAATTCATTTATACGCAAATCACTCCACCCTAAGGAGGATAGGTGACATATAAGAATTGCGTCCTTTATTATTTTTTTCGGCAATCAGTTTGTTTGTGCAATAACATCATTATCAAGCTTTTACGTCTGAAACGTATAGGTTACTATTATGAATACTATAGACAGACGAAACACCAATGATATGTTCATATAAGTAAAGGCTCAAAATCTAGGGTTAATCAGCTCCAGTCTAGATATTGTAATATATTCCTGTAATATATAACTGACCAGTCGAGCTATTTAAATTTTAAAACTATATAAATGTGATAATATAGAAATAACAATAGTCGATTACTGTATCTTTGAAAGAACGCTATCATCAAGGTGGTGTATCAAGTAAGAGATAGTCGTTACATTTATTTTAAATGCTTGAAAACATACTGATTGGTTCTTGGTCGCAATCATCGTCTTGACTACCTCGTTTAACACATACATGCAACTTATTATTCAGAATTAATCCATTGGGACATGGAGGCATTAGAACAGGTCTACCAAATTCACACCGCCAATATTCACTACAATTACTTGGATTTCTTATCCAACCAAAAGAACTCGTACAGCGAGGAGTAAACGATTCAATAACGGCGCAGCTGCCGATTAAAATCACTGCAAAAACACCAAAACGTATACTTAACATGTTGAATTCTGAAATAAATAATAGTAACAAATAAGATAAGAAACAGAAATTACAAGCAAATTAAAATACAAACGTGAAAAAGTTATTTCAATGACAGTGAGGGTAAAATTGTCTCTTATAAAAAATAGTCAAGATACATTGATTATACTCGGGTTAAAGTTAATTAACGCAGAGGGACCAAGTGATTAACTTCAATCCTTTTAGCCAAAAACACACAAGAAAACATTTTCAAAAAAATATAATTTAATTCACGTTCAATAATGACTAAATTTGAATATATAAACAAAATTTGAATCCCTTTCACAAAAATGCAGTTGAAAAATTGTAATGTAAATAATATAGAATACCTTTATTTGAGTCGATTAAAAGCAAAGCCTAAACAGTTGTTATTTCACCTTAAGATAAATATGAAAACTTAAAAGCCTGGATATCGTTTTTATAGCCTTGTTATATGTAGGAAAAAAATTCAAGTGGGTATAAAAAGGTAACAGGATTTTCAAAACATCTTTAAAGTAGTTATATCGTGATTAGGGTGCAATAACATTTGAAGGTCGATTTAATCTAACATTTTCTACCAAATAGATATCGTTTAAGAAATGTGTTTCTATCATAGAGCGGCTCCAAGATACGCTTACAGAGGCTGGAAATAGACATATTCCGGTCTAAGATAAGATACAGTACTATAGTAGAAATGCATTGCCCTTTAAGTTTTAATATAATATTCTTCAGAAGTGTAAAAACAGTAACATATTATGATACTATATGAGTACAAGGAAGTAACTAGATAGTCCAGTGTTAAAGGATATTATACAAAGGCGATATATCATCGCAAATCTTCTTGTTGGGTAAATATCATATACTACTGGGATTGGCTTGCTATAATACTTTTTCATTGTAGTATTTAATATACTAATATATCATTTCAAGCATCCTTAAGACGTCAAACATTTTAAAGAGTGAACTACACTTACGCCACTACGCAACATGCCTGATAATGAGACATGAAATAAGAGTAAGTCTAATGCTTGGTTCGTGTGATCCGTTTCTAACGACACGATTGGCTATTCGTAATATTCCCTGAACTCTAATTCTAATAAAAGCAACAGGGAGAACCCCGTTAGTTCAGTTCAGTTCTGTATATGCTCCTGTACTTCGAAAACCAATTTGTTACTGGTTGCTGCTCTCGTAGTATTATTAGGACCTTTTGGTAGTCACATCTCTATTTCCATTTCCTTACAGATTCCTCTCATCAAATCCTTTCAAGATGCACAATATATCACGAGTCAGCAATCAAATATTTCACTGTAGAACACAGTAATAGAGAAAGGATAATTAGACAACAATACTACAATAATCATTTAAAATAAATTTAATTTCAGAAATAAATAAGTAATAATATTTCATTTAGAGGATTTCATTTGGAATACATAGAACTGATCAGCCTACTGGATTTAGGCAATTAACAGTTGAGAACATAAACAGAACAAGGCAAATTAACATACGCCCACATATCAGCATTGTAAAATCATCAATTTTCCCTATATACAAGCAACCTGTTAATCTAAATCGTCATATTCGAACTTGACCGCCGTCTTGTCAATTCCCATGCTCACAACAAGTTTCACCAATATTCATTGAAAATTGTAGCTTCTATTGCACCCACAATAAAATATTGACGGAATTTTACAAAGTTAAGGGCAATAACTAAAAAATCATTCATCGAAATTGTCAAGTTCAAACTTGAACGCCGCCCTATCAATTTCAATGTTCAAACCAGGTTTCATCAAAATCCATTGAAAACTGAAGCTTCTTTTGCACCCACAATACAATCATGACGCGATTTTATTTAGTTTCATCAAAATCATTGGAAATTGTAGTATCTATTATATCCACAATAAAATTTAGACGTGATTTTTAAATGTCAAGGGCAATAGCTCAAATACAGTCGTCTTCTCAATTCCAATAGTAATACCATGTTTCATCAAAATCCATTGAAAATTGTACCTTCTATGTCACCCAGAAATAAATTCTTACCTGATTTAACTAAGTCAAGGGCAATAACTCAAAAATCTTTCATTGAAAAATTGTCAAATTCAAACTTGACCACCGTCTTATCAATTCCAATACTCACACAAAGTTTTATCAAAATCCATTACAACAAATGTTGACGGACCGACGGACAGGGTGACGACAATATCTAATTTCCGCATAGACAAGTGGGCGTATAAAAACGGGCAATTAAAAGCTAGAGTAATATGAGAGTAATATCAATAAGCGTCAAAAACATAGATATCATACACTTTATAAAGAAACACGGTTTGATTGAACACTTCATTAAGCAATTTGGTTTCACTATGGTAGATCTTTGCTGAAAAAGAAATAAATTATAAATATCATAATATAATTTAGAAATCCTCAGAAATTTAAATGTGTCACCTATTCGATTCGTGAATTGAAACTAACACAGAAATACTTACCATCGTCGACCACATTTTCCACAAAATTCCGCATCTGAACGACAATTCTGTGTATCTGGATCAAAGACAAAATCCGATGGACATTTAACCACTTCTCCTACTACTCCATTTTGACAGCGTATGAATATATCACATCGGCCTCCCAGATCTGGAATTAGTCCATTTTGTTCACAAGCAGGAGCCAGTCCACCTCGGCTTTGTGGAATTCTATACAAAGGTTCACATTGGTTTGTAACAGGAGAGAAAAGCCGGGCAATATTTAATGTTTCGTCTTTACTGCAGGTATCAACTTGAATGGTTCTCTGTTCTTCGCAGACTACGTAATAAGGTGACCATTCTCGATTTTCATAACTATGGCGTCCATTGTTTTTTCCGGTACAAGTTGAAACACAGGGTTGACAATGGGCACTTCCACATTTCCCTCGTCTGTATTCACCTATAATTTAAAGAATAAAAACTAAAATTATATTGAGATCGGTCAATATTCTTTATAGGTTTTGTTTATTAATGTTTATTTCTAATTGGAAATAGCACTAGACGACAATAATAAGACTTATATGGTAAAATATCATACTCACAAGGACTGACATGTTCTACCAATAGTCCACATTTTACTTCTTTATATGGTCGACAACTCAAAGTGGTGGAATCGAATAAATCTGGGTATCTACACTCATCTAGATACTGTTCAAAATAGCGTGGAATGTTATTATAGTATAGACTGCAGTTGTAGAACAATTGACATTCACTCTCGTGAGGAATCAACGTTTCGCCTTCAGCGCATCTTTCAGCTATCGTTTTAGAATTTTCAGGATCTACAATAGAATATGGAATTAGTCACCAAAATTCTTAATAAAATAACCACAATAATGTTAGTTTTATCTGTAGACGAAAAAGTTGTTGAAGAAAGAACGATTAGAACCAGTCACAGTCAAACCTATAACGGAAGTGGTGCTTATATGGGCTTGAAAGACTTCATTATTTCATTATTTGCTTTATTACTAATTCATTTATACGCAAATCACTCCGCCTTAAGAAGGATAGGTGACATGTAAGGATTATTCGAGGCTTTTATCGAAAACCTCTTTCCTCAATGATCCTTATTATATTATTGTCCAATATTGCAACAGTGAATCTCCAAAAAATTACATTTTGAATTTGCGTAATAGGAGCATCATTTAGTTTATAGGGTTAAAACAAAGGCTGCTATAACGAATACTATGGACAGAGGAAACACCAATGATATGTTCATATAAGAAAGGCACAAAATATAGGTTTTATCGGCATATCCTTGATCTTGTAATATTTTCCTTTATTGAACTTAATAGTCTAGCTATTTAAATTTTAAAACTATATACATGTGATAATATAGAAATAACAATAGTCGATTACTGTATCTTTGAAAGAACGCTATCATCAAGGTGGAGTATCAAGTAAGACCTTTCGACACCAGATGTGACGTTAGTCGATACTATAACTATTTAACATAGGCTTGCGGCAAGTCTCGCAATGCGAATACGCCCACCGGCGGCTTGGTTCTGAGCTTAATGTGAGCTGTACAATAAACTCGATATCAGAGTACGATGCAATATTGCATTTAGCTTGTGCTCATTCTACTCTATACTTAAAGGAAAATTCTTTATTATGAAAGGTAAATTATAGTATAAAACATCACTAAATTAGATTCTTCATAATGATATTGACACACGTATAAAAGATCAAAAGAATCCATGTACAATTAGAGACTAGTGAAATACGAACGCGATATAAGATTTTTATGAACGCGATATCAGAGTTTTATACGAAATCTCTCAAAACATCACCTTATTCAATAGGGCACATTTTGATGATATTACATGTAACACATATACAAAAGATCAAAAGGAATCCTTGCTGAATTGTAGCCTGAAGAGTGAGCACCAGGTATATGTGAACGTACAGACCAACGGGTAGATTACAATATGCGCCCATGCTAACGTGTATAAAAATGATTGAAAACTTACTGCTTGGTTCTTGGTCGCAATCATCATATAGACTACCTCGTCTAACACATACATGCAACTTATTATTCAGAATTAATCCATTGGGACATGGTGGCATTAGAACAGGTCTACCAAAATCACACCGCCAATATTCACTACAATTACTTGGATTTCTTATCCAACCAAAAGAACTCGTACAGCGGGGAGTAAACGATTCAATAACGGCGCAGCTGCCGATTAAAATCACTGCAAAAACACCAAAACGTATACTGCACATGCTGAATTCTGAAATAAATAATAGTAACAAATAAAATGAGAAACAGAAATTACAAACACGTCAAGCAAAATAAAATACAAACGTGAAAAGGTTATTTCAATGACAGTGAGGGTAAAATTGTCTCTTATAAAAAATAGTCAAGATACATTGATTATACTCGGGTTAAAGTTAATTAACGCAGAGGGACCAAGTGATTAACTTCAATCCTTTTAGCCAAAAACATACAATAAAACATTTTGAATACATTTAATTCACGTTCAATAATGACTAAATTTGAATATATACACAAGAGGTTGGAGTCCCTTTCACAAGAAATGCAGTTGGAAATTTTAAAGTAAATATTATATGTAAATTCGATTAAAAGCAGGCCTAACAAACCGTTGTTATCCCACCTTTAGATAAGTATATGAAAACTAACAAGTCAGGATAACGATTTTATAGCAATTTAAGAAAAATTTAAAAATAGGTATAAAAAAGTAAAAGGTTTTCAAAACGTCCTGTATATCGAGATAAGAGTGCAATACCAGTTGAAGGTCGATTTTATCTAACATTTTCTACGAAACGACTATGGTTTAATGAATGTGTTTCTTTCACAATCTGAGATCGAATTATCTTGATAACAAGCAAATCAAGTAACAAGTATCCATTGTCCGTATATTTTTTGTAAACATTTAATATATTTTGAAATTAAACAATGTCGTCCATCTACAAAACACTCTTTTTATTGTGTTAGGTTCCTATCCATCCATAATAAAGATCGCGAAAAACATTGTGACCATAATGAAATCATTTCACAAAGAAATGTATCGGTAGGTATACGATCATCAATAATCTGTGCAGCCGATCGTAGGAGATAGTGACAGATCGAGACCCAATGGGAGCTCAAAGGGGACCTATCCTTTTTGATCGAAACTCATTGATCGGTTGCCAAATAAGCAACAGTGGCTGGAAAGATATTCCGGCCTAAGATAAGATAAAGCACTAAAGAAGCGAAATGCATTGTCCAATACAATGATTTGTATTGTCTCAATATATTATTCTACTAAAGGTTAAAAAAAAGGTAAAAAAGGAATTTGATCATCCATTGATAGATCACAAAGGATATTATACAAAGGCGATACATCATCGCAAATCTTTTGTGGGGAAAATATACAATATTGGGATTGGCTTGCTATAATACTTTTTCATTGTAGTATTTAATATACTAATATATCATTTCAAGCATCCTTAAGACGTCAAACATTTTAAGAGTGAACTACACTTACGCCACTACGCAACATGCCTGATAATGAGACATTTTTTTAAGTGACATAAAAATAAATTGTCAAGCGTACAGCCCATCTGTGAGTATTTCACAATACGCATACGTATACATTATACATAAAGAATTGGCGATTACTCTTATAAGTTAGAACCAGTCCCTTATGCGTTTTTCTTATCAGTTTGCATAAAATTTTGGATCGATTGCTTCTGGGAAAATTAAAACGCACACAGATGGTATATAGAGGAAATTCCAAAGAAATCAGGAAAGGACGCGAGAACATATGTTTTCAAGCGCTTTCCATGGTCTAAAGAACGTTCTTCACATAATTGAACTTGCTAACCTGAGGGTCCAAGTTTCAATCCCTTTAAGTGTCAAGATAATTCCCCTCAGATTTTACAACCCGGTTTCTCTGTCACTAATGCACGTCGGAGGAACTGACATTGAAAAAAAGTACATGTAGAGTCTTTCGGATAGGTCAATAAACCAAGGCACATTGAACTACAAACTGTGTACATGTACGTTAAAGATCCCTAAAAGACAGTTAGAATTGAAAAAAAAGTCAATGCTGCTATCATGTCAACATTATCTATCTGCATGGCGTTGTTCGTAACCAAGAAATGTAGATAGAGAGACTGGAAAAGAGGCAATTGGTTCGGACTAAATCTGCTGAAATCAAAATTAAAAAATAGGCAACAAGCAAATCCGATAAAATTATTTCACAGAAACATATTGAAGTAATCGAATCTATTTCCTACAGAGTCATTATTGAATAGTTCATCTTTTTTCCAATGACTAAATGGATTGAATGTGTTATTTAACTTACAAAGCCCTACAGAGTCTCATGAGTCATTATAAGTTTCAAAATAATACCGCGAGTTTAAATATCGAAACCATCAACTCACCTCCAAGAAGCCTACTTATTACTTTCACTGTGTTTTATAAGGCACAATATTATTAAGTTTTTTATACTTTAAGTGTAAATACCAGAAATAAGCCTCACGCATATGGGGATATCAGAAATATTTCTATTTCGAAAGGAAGTTAAGAAAGAATGATGCGGGTGGAGTGAAGTTTGTCTGTGTTTATATAGAATACAATAGAACCGTTTTGTATTCAAGTATATTTAGTAATAGTCAGTAAATATACAACAATATTGACAATAGGGGTGTTATAATTTACTTCTTATTGAATAATATATTATACATAAAATCCGACTATTACGAAATTATTTTATAACACTTAATAAAATACGTTTCTATTACAAACAATATGAAATTAAATAGAAATGCGTCTTTTAGAATAAGGATGAGATAACCAAAACCAAATTATTTCAAACGTAAATTCAATTACAGGCTCTTTTACTCGCTTTTTGTGAACAAAACGGATGATAGATTTCTCTCAGAACTGCAGTGTCTCAAATGAGATTAAGTATATTACCGTTGACTGGTGTTATCATTGCCAATAAATAAACTTGTATCATTTGAAAGGGGGTAACAGTCACCCATCTTCAAATTCCAATAACTAACCGACCAATATATCGCCTTTTAGTCCAATCGGAAAATCATATTAGTGGTAACCATGTCATGGAAGTATAAGTAAGAGTTATATACGTTTGAAATTATTGAAAGAAGTTGAATTCTACAGTATAGGCCAACAAACAAGATTGAAGGGTTATAACTGAAATATGTGTTTCAATCGGATAATTTTCAAATTATAAAATAAAACACTTGTTTTAATTCTTATGTCCAAATATCGGGAAAAAATGTGTTTAACATCTTGTTCCATGTGAGGTGAGTTATTATTTGCGGTCATGGTTTCAAACACGATTAGGTAATGTTTGCTTAAATCAATAATAAATTCCGAGATTAAAAATGCTCTACATTTAATCTCCTAAACATTGTGAGAAAAAAAATTGTGGAAAATTGGAACAGAAGCCTATATTATGGCCCATGCTCATCGCATTACTATTGGTTACCGGGAGGAAGCTGTGATCACATCTTAAACTACCTGTAAACAAATATTTCTCTATGGTTTCTGTATTTACTGAGGTGTTATTACACAGATTTAGAAAACGTAACTTTTAACTGAGTCGAAATCAAACCGATCAAATCTTTTCACTTAAAATAACTGTGAAGGTGTACAAAATATTTGAATATATTCACAGATTTTTAAATAGGGAAAAAATAAAAAATATTGTTGAAATAGTTTTTATCAGCTCTAGGAGAACATTTATATTGAAGTTATTCGTGTAAGATGAATGTCTAAACAATAAAGCTGACAGCTTGTGTTATAATAAATTTTTTTAAATTCATTGGTAAAGTTTCGATCTCATAGACAACTAATTAATCAAAAACATAACTGAGAGCTCGTTAAAATTCCTGATGAATATATGAACTGGATGTTAGTTTTACCAAACGTTATGCGGTGTTTATACTTTATTATGAATAAGCTACATACTTCTTTTGTGCTCATTATTATGATTTGGAACTACATCGTCATAAGGAAGATAAAATAATTAATGTATTTTTGTATTGTTTAATCAAATTGTTTTTTGTGAAATATAAAAATAATGATTCATAGACGAAAATTTAAATCTTACAATTTAGAAATATCTAGGTCGACTATTTATGAAGAATCAGTATAATACGTTATATTGTGAGCGTTGAAACCCCCAAGTGCAGATAGAAATATTATATAGAATGTGAGTCTTACCTGTATTGCGTATTTATATGTTGTCAGTATGATTTATAATTGTAACTACTACAGTTGAAGAAGTTCAGATCCTATTTATCAAATGTAAACAAAACTACAGACTATAGTATGTACTCCTTACATTCAACGCACACCTTACAATTATTTGACGTCACCTAAGAAACCACACTTTTCTGATTCACGGTAATATATCAAATAATGCCATCAATAAGATGTCACTATTTGCATAGACTTACCGCCTTTAATTAGTCGCAATTAACGTCTTGGACAGGTCTTAGTGTTTTGAAGAAGAAATAATGAGCAAATGGACAATAAAGCAATCTAAATAATATTAATTATGTCCATATTATACAGAGGGACATTATTAATTTTACACCGTGGTAACTAGATTTTTCATTTATTTGATCATGAACCATTGAAACATTTGATTGAATAACACTTGGTCAGAGCTGGCGAGAGACAACAAAACAATTACACTGGGGAACACTGTTGCATTTAAGAAAAGACTTGTTTTATTCAATTTGAGTGTTCAATTCTGACGTGTTGTTTTTTTCTACAAGTTACTGATTTTATGCAAATTCTGATTTTTCATGAAAATAAGAAAAAAAATTTAGCATTATTATAGTACAGTTACAGCCACAAATCAATTAAATATTATACATACAACAAAAAAAGATCACAAGTGATAAAAGTTTATCGATTTCTGTCTGCATTTTATTCAGGTGGGAATTTGCGTTTGTACACGTCCTCTGGGCAAAGCTCCAGCAGTATAGTCGTCCATCATACTTTTGTTCTAGCGCCCATGGTCAAATGATCTTTAGGTCTTGATGAAATCGCTTTCCTTGTTCGTCACTCACAGCCCCCAATTTGCCAGGGAACTGATCAAGCTGGCTGATCAAAGAATGACACCCATGTTGCACCTAAGATCGCGTTTCCAAGGAAGTTCTGCACGACTACCACAAAGGATAACCTTGAGGCCCTCACCAAAGCGGTCATCTTAGCAACAGACTGATCATCATGAATGATGGTTCGAATCTATTGCACAGAGTAAAGTTATCTTTACTCTGTGTCTATTGGCCATCAAACACGTCTGCTTATATCTTCTCAAATTATAACCCTGGTACAACTGTGATGATGTGTGTATCAAATCACTTATATACCTACATGTACGTTCACAATTTCATAAACTTTAAACTGCATGAAAACTAGAGCCTGTGGAGAAAAATTTATTTCAGATATGAAATCAGCACCTAAAACTCCTTTAGAATCAGTTAAAACATCAATGCTACCGAAAGTTACAAAAATAGTGTTCTCTAGGGATATTGATCCATAAATCTCAATACATGAATATTCGGGGATTTAAAGAGTATATGTGAGATTATTGATTAAGAACTAGTAGCACCTGGAAAATTGGCAGTAGTTAAATTAAAGTGTCTTTTAATGTATCTTTTGTTATTTTAGTGGTATCTTATTTTTTTGAGTCATGATAATCATTTTGCGATCGATTTTTTTCTTCGGTTAGCTTAAATTAAATATCATCTCGACGATATGTAGATCTTTCCAAAGTGAAAATGCCCTGCCAAATCTAGAAGTATAGTCTACTGTAACTCTCGACAGTCTCTATGCCCATAACTAACGTCGTTGATAATATCGGCATGCGGTCTATAACAGGCGCGTTTAAATTTCTACAGTATTTCTCTACAATGTGAATCAAAATTTTAAGTTGATCAACCAAAATTGAAATTTTGTGTGACTAAATGCTAATCAAAGTTTTCAATCTAACTTTCTCTATAGAGTCTTTTTCCGAGTGTTTTCATTGATAAAACAAGTTCATACTCTTCTGAACCTTATGTGCTAATGAAGATAATAAAAATCGAAGTTTGAACACTGTTTTGATCTATTGGAGTTTAAGTGAACAAAATGTAGTTATCAGTCATAAAAGCTATCTGCCAAGGACGTCCTGTGAATTATTGAGCGTGTATTATCTCCTATATTAGGTCCGTAGGTCTGCTTCTTCCGATGTTGAAGAAGGTGCCAGTATGATTGTCACCGGAACACGAGGATTGAGAAAGATAAATCGTTGAAAGTATAATATTAATAAATGTCAGAAACAGCATATCCATAAATCTGTTGTGCTTCTTTACCTATATCATTATTGTATAATAAAGTATATGTTATCACAATGAGAAAACTAGACTTAACTAAAAAAAAATCTGATAAAATATACGGTTAGGTTTGGCCCTTAAAGGGATAATAGGCCTTAGCATGAACATAAAATTTTAGTTCGGAAGAAAGGTCAATGTGAGTGTTTATTCATCAGGAAACTTACCTGGTGTCATAAATTAAGATAATCTCTTGAAAACTCGCAAAACTAAGTCATTTTTTAAAAATCTTAACCAATTTATAAAGCGTTTTTCAATAATCAAATGCGTCTTTATGGATAATTACTTAGTGTTTTTGACATTTTTTATTTGTTTGTTATTTATGGTAGCAGGTATATTTACTGATGAATAGAGCTCTCATTTGCCAAGTTTAAAAGATTAAAATTTTATGTTCATTCTACGAGCTATTATCCCTTTAATTCTTGACTTTAAGCCAAGTAACCAATTCACCCTTTTAAAGTAGGTGGCTCAGTAAGTTAGACGCATGCTCGCTAACCTGAGGGTCCAGGGTTCAATACCGGTAAATTGTTGGATTTTCCTTAGATAGATAGATATATTTTATTGTATATACACGCTTTGTGGGCAGCATACAAATATCGATAAAATATTACAATGTTTTTTAAGTACGAAAGGCATGTAGAAAATACAAAACAACGCAATTTATGTGTCATTGCCCTTTGTGGGCAGCATACTTATATACTAGTAAATAGTAGAATAATTGAACAAATAAAATGAGATTGCCCTTTATAGGCAGCATACTTATATAAATAGTACAATAATTGAACAGATAAAATGAGATTATGATATATACATATATGTTACTGTTGAATAGACAATAATACACAATATAATACAGATTATAGCATCATGGTCCCTTTTTACGTTCCTCAAGAGCAAATAACACAAAACGAGAAATATCTAATATGACAGGTGGCGGGTTTAATATAATGCCAAGGGACTGGTATAAATTTATAGGTCTCCCGGAGCTGGCTGTATTTAGGACATACTATGACAGCGATGCTGAGGGACTGACTGGGAAAGAGCGTTTAGCCATTGGCCTCGGGCAATAAATAAACCGAGGCCCCGTGTTATACAAGTTGTGCACGTTAAAGACCCTAAACATTCGAAATGCCGCTGCCCTGGAACAATTCACCTAATTACATGCTGTTGTCCGTCTTCATAAAAGGTACAGAGGAGTAGGATGAAAACTCAATATGTTTCATTTCACTAAAGTAGGTAGATAGAATCAAACAGTTGATTGGTCTATCGCTGTCAATGATGTCGAAATATAACTAAGATGAAACCAAGTCATAACACTTGAAATGTAGATAATAATTAGATCTGCTGTTTGACACGACAAAGAGGCCTATATTTATTGGGCAATGGGAGATAACTGACTTTATACAATATTTTGTAGATTTGAAATTATCTTTGTAGTTTACCATCCACTTAAACAATACGAATTATTTTTGGTCCATATACGATGGTCAATGGCAGACAAATTATCCGCTGTGTCATTCCCGCCAGACCCTGCTATGTAGCAATAGCAATGGGTTGGCCAACTTTTAAGCGGAGTGTAATTTGTCTGGCAAGAGTCTTTATTTACCCTTGTCACCTTTCATTCTAAAGTATTTTTAGACAACACTTTCATATCATAGGTAAGCTTGGTCATATTAGGCCTACTGGTCTGGTAGACATAATGCAGTTGGTAATAAGTCTGCTATTGACCATTCGGTATTTGTCCCAGTGTGATGTATGAAGTGCGCTGGAATACACTTTATGTGGTACAAATATGTTTTCTCTGGCATATTTTGTTTGCCTAACTTCAGTTCAGTTCCCTATATGCCCCCCCCCCCACACTACGTAATTGAATATACAATAGAGATGCAGTTGAAAAATGTTTAACAATATAGAATACCTTTATGTGAGTCGATTTAATGCTACGTCTACCATACCGTAGCTACTCTTTGGAAAGTTATAAAACTAACAAGATTTTTTATCATTTCAACGCAAGGAACAACAGGTGAAGAAAGGATCCTGAAAGCTTGAATATTTGGTTGAATATAAATATTTTCAATCGGTATGATTTTCAGATGGTTTATATCATGATCTAGCTGGCTGAATGTCAGATATTCTGAGGTTGTTCGTACTCCCGTTTAAATAAGTACAACATGGAGTTATTGCCCTTGACATACCAACAATGAGTCTAATTTTGCTTGTAGGCTTGTCTTTATACGACCCAAGTTTTAATCTCAACTTAATGAAACATGGTAATATATTGGTTCAGTTCCCATCAGAAATAAATGAAATAACGGATTATTCAATTGATTCTCTACTTCTAAAATGCAATCCTTCATATTCAGGATGACACAGCATGAACCTTCTTCACTCTTTTTTTTCAATAACCATTCTGTCGTCTTTCTAAAGTAAACTTAACGCGTCATGTTCTACTCGGATGAGATTAGGCTTCTCGTGTGTTTCGGAAAGATTTGATGTTTATCTATTCATACTTGCAAATACATGTAAACGTTTAATATTTTAATACTTCAGCCTACATTGTATGTTGATATCTTAGTCAGGTTCAAAATAAAACAATATTTTATATCTATTCCATTTTGATAAGATTTAAATTTTAAATGTTTACATTATATGTCGATGAGGTCTCGTTCAGGTTTACTAATAAATTGTTTAAGTAATACTGCCTTATAAAATAACTTTATCATTAGGATAAAATTTATTTTCAAGTCAATAACAACTTTGTTCTGACAGCTGGTAGTGAAAAGTAACCCGTCTTACAATTCTTGTTAGTGTTGTTGCAATACTACATTATTTTTAGATAGAACAATATTCACATTTCTAATCATATTTAGTGATGTCACGGTGACAATTAAATATATTTTGCGACTGGGTATTTACTGTATGGTTTTTTGATAGGCCTTTAGGCTTATACAAAATAAATAGGGCATATCGAAGGATTTCACAATATCTATCGTATCGAATATAATGGCCCTGTTGGAGTTGTTTTATTATACTATCGGGTAAATCGCGTATCAGGATTTTGCTAATAAGTTACTTTCTTATTCAGCTAAACCACAGTATCAAAGTATGTAAATTTATGCACAATTTTGAATTTTTTTCTCTGCATGAATGTATGACTTAGTCATGCAGTTACTTTGGCCTTATGCTTCTGCGTCGAATCAAACCGTTTTATTAGTCTAGGAGAGTGGAAAATTACAAAAAAAATATGTTTTCGAAGAAAAATATTAATAAACTAGTAATTACATCTGAAGTATGTTGACTTTCTTTTCGATATCTAGAGTGTTTTAGCATGATATGCTAATTGAAATACTTTATTACCAACGTTGTCATCATATATAACTGTAAGTATATATTCATTAATTATGTTTAGGTCTACCAAGTATTATATCAATTGCTTTGTTTCTCATGCCAGTACATAAATGGAGAACGGTGAAAGAAAATGTAAATGATTTCGACCAAAAGAAATGTTTTTATATTTTTTTAAGAGATGGAGTGGATTATTAGACAAGGACATTGGATAAGCTATATATTATATAAATCTAAAAAAAAAATAGATATATTATTATAAACGTTTGAATTTATTTGAATATAAAATGAAGGGTCAAAAAAGTGTCACCAAGGAAAGTAAAGGAAAGTGGTTTTTTTTATTACTACCAACAGTCCTATCGGAGAACATATGGTATACTTTCAGTGGTATTCTGCTAAATTTGCTGGATTTTTTTTTCAGAACTATAATGAACTCACCACAGAGGTTTGAAGAGGAGTTCTTAAGTTGTGGCATTTGCTATGACATTTTCAAAGAACCAAAAGTTCTCCCATGCCTGCATACTTTTTGCCTAACCTGTTTAACATCCTATATCTCGACAACCAGAATCCTCGACAACAAGACTGGATTTCTTTGTCCAACATGTAGAGAGCTTATCCACCCACCACGGCCTTCACAAGGTAATTGGGCAAAACAATTTAGAGATAATTTTTACGTGAAAAATCTGATAGAAGCTAATTCAAATCAAGGAATTCCAGAAGCAGTCGCAAACCAGAATCTATGCGAGTCTCATAAATTTCCGTTACATCTCTGTTGTGTTGATTGTGATAAAATAGTTTGTGTGCAGTGCTCAGTAGTGTCGCATCGAACATGTCATAAAATTATACCAGTTGAACAATTGGCCACAGAGAAGCGATCACACCTAAAGGTCTACCAGTCATCGATTCAGGATCAAATATCAAAGTTTGGCGCTAGTTTAACAGAAGTTGAGAGGGAGAAACAGAATCTCGAGTTCCAAAAGAGTGAATTGGTTGTGTTGATAAAGAAGAAAGGGGAGGAAATGTCGAAACTTGTGGCTCTTGAAACTGCTGCAACACTGTCACGCCTTGACGGAGCAATAAGTGCTAGTCAAGATGAACTAAAGACTGATGGCGACCACAAAAGGATGCTTATGGCAAAATTGAGTGATGTTTCAAATTCCATTGGTAAACTAATTAAAGCACCAGATTCCTATATTTTTGATAATTTCGCTGCTGTTCTCAAGGCTGGTGAAACTGTATCAAAGGAGTTACCTAAAACGATCGAAATACCTGTATTTCAAACAGACTTTAAGGAAAGTATTTGTCCATCCTCTTTTATAGGAGAAATACTGAAAACGTCGAGCATGCGAACCTTATCTAAATTATCAAATTTTGTCGCAGGACCATCCGTCGCTCAAGATAAAATGCAATCTGAAGACTCACCATTTATCAAGAAATACAAATCCCTAAAACTTATCTCAGAAATTAATACCAAAACAAAAAGCGATCATTCTAAAGTAAATTTGAGGGATATATGTGCTGTATCTGGTAACATTTTAGTTGTTACAGATCACGCCAATAAGAAAATCAAGTCATTTTATAAACACGGAACATCATTTAAAGAACATGAATCGGTTGTACCAGCTGCCCCTCACGGCATTGCTAAAATAGGTAGTAACGGTAACCAAATCGCTGTTACTTTACCTGCAGCTAAACAAATTGCGATTGCAACCATATCCCCTGCTGTTATAATAGACAAACTTATAAAAACAACTAAAAAGTTCTGGGGAATCACCTCCATTGGAGCGACAAGTTTTGCAGTAACGACTTGTACCGGGTCGGAACCAGGATTAATAGTAATTATGGATACAGATGGCAATGAACTGAAGACTATGTCGAATTCTAGGCGTCATACGTCTAACCCTTTATATCTCACCACACTTTCCTCTGGAAATCTGGTCGTATCCGATAGTACTATAGGGCGTATAGTAAAGTTACGACCCGATGGTGAGGTGTTATCTGTAAAAGACAGATTCAACAATATTCTGATATCACCAATGGGAATATGTACAGATAAGTATGATTGTTTGATTGTAGCCGACAACAGACACCTGACAATTCTGAATGAGATTGGCCAAGTGAAGAAGCAAATTGATTTAAATTTGCCCAAAAGTCAAAAATCTCGAAGTATGTATGTGTCAGAGGAAGATGAAGTCTATGTTATAACAGAAAACAGTCAAATATTTTTATATGTGCCATTTTGAATGGCTGCACTATAGTTATTCATTTTTGTGGTGATTTTTTACCCTACATTTTATTTTCGAAAAGCCATATTATATAAAAGTAATAAGACATGAGGACCGTCTGAGATTAATAATTACATAATTAGTACGACTAAAACCTGCGCCTTTCAATAAGTATTGTATTTAATTATGATATTAAATGATTAATTGAATACATTTGATATGTCTTTTGATTTGAGTATATATAACGCATATAGGCCTAGTAAGTTTATCTTGGAAACATTTCTAAGACATGCTGAAATGATGTAGTAAAAATTGATTTTTTTACATCGTTGCTTAGGAAATTTTTAAAAGGAATCAGGTATACTTTATTGTTGTCATATATTATGACAATTAAATAGTTGAATCGATGAAAGACACGTAGCGATTAATTTTCGACAATGGCTCGCATAATATGGAGAGTATGAACATTCTTTTCAGTTTTCATTTGTTTTCAATATCAAAGATTTGTTAATAATATCAATTATCAGTTTTCAATATCAATTGACCCAATGGATATTGAAATTTATTTTTAATTCTTTACTTATTGTTTTAACTGTTAGTAAATACTGTCTTTATCCAGTAGCAATATATCTACCTGTTATTTCAATATCAAGTTTCTGTTTTAAATATCAAACATTTGTTTTGAATATCAAACAACTCTTTTTAATATAAAAACAATTCTTTTTAATATCAAACAATTCTTTTCAATATCAAACAATTCTTTTCAATATCAAACAATTCTTTTCAATATCAAACATTTGTTTTTTATATACATGTATCAACCTGTGTTTTAAATATCTGTTTTAAAAATTATTTTCTTGTTTGAATTATGAGACATTTGTTTTACATATTAAGTATTTTTTTTCGGATTAAACTAACAATGCATTTGTTTTACATATTGATCACTGTTTTCCATTTTTTTATTTTTTCATAATTAATTCCATTTTAATATCAATATTCTTTCTTTATCGAAGATACTCTGTTTATGTAATAAAGCCTTTGTTTTATATATTTTTGAATATTTATGTCTTTGTAAACACAATACTGGATACCAAGGAAACCTTTTATCAAATATTTAAAGCAGTGTATATCTTTTTTTAGACTTACTTCAGATTTAACGATCTAAATACTTCAATTGTATTTTCGTATTCCCTCTCACATGGATTCATTTACCATCTGTTTCATAGTTAATGTAATTTCAGACATCATATTTCAAATCTAGACCGAAAATAAGTCAATTATGGACATGCATCCCCCCCCACCCACAAAAAAGGGAGAAAGAGGATTTCCAAAAACAGCACGGACTAAAGTCGCGCTTAAAATTTATACTGGATTAAGTCCTACATTGAACCGATTATTAACTTTAAAAGTAGGTAGGGTTATTTTATGGCTACTATTTATAACAATGTCCATAATAGAGAAAATACACTGTGAAAAAAAAAGATGCAGGAACCAAGAATTCAAACTTTTTGGTAGCTGTTTAAATTTAAGTCTTGTTGTTTCCTTCACTCGTAATTACTGGTGATAATCACAGTTATTCAAGGGAAATAACGCAACCAGACATACCAAAAAAGTCGCGATTGATTAATAGCGAATATACTTCTTAAAACATATCAAATCAATTGATAGAACACTTCATTATATATTTGCTCACTAAAATTGTTGCACACGAAAAAAAAAAAACAGATGATACATGAAAGGGTAGTTCTACACCTTCGAAAGCTAATACGAAAAGGTTGTCTATTTCCAATGATAAGAAATCAGAATCTCATTAGTTTATTTATATGAGTGGGGAAAAAAGTTTGTGGCCCTAATGCCGATCCGCAACGACAATTTTTTTGCAAATTAGGAATAAAATATCTTCTAAAACAAATGACAGTGTCAGATGGTCCCATAAAATCGCTAGGCCAGGCTCTAGGAGGCAAAGTAAAACAGAATTCAGAAATATGTTTATATAAATAGTTCTATTTCTATTTATACTTCGATAAAGATTTTTTTGAGCCGCGATGGCTCAGTGGGTTAGACGCTTGCTCGCTAACCTGAAGGTCCAGGGTTCAATCCCGGCAAAAGTCGAGATGAACTTTCGGATTTTTCAGCCCGGTTTCCCCTTGTCAGTGATGCAGGTCGGAGGGACTGACATGGAAAAAGGGTCTAGTCGTTCGGATGGGACAATAACCGAGGCCCCGTGCCACAGGCTGTGCACGTTAAAGATCCCTTGACAGTTGGAAATCGCAAAAAGAGTAGGCTTATGCCGCTGCAATGGCAAAATTTCCCTCATTGCACACTGCACGTTGCCCGTCTTCATTAGCCCATAAGGTGCAGAAGAGTAGGACGTAAAACTCCATTCATTTAATTTTTATTTTCGATAAAGATTTTATAAAGAAAGAGTCTTGTGGTCTGGTTCAAAACCAATTTACTTTGAGTTATGTCCCTTTCTCCATCTGTTCAAAACATGTGCAGATCATGCAACTGTTGAGCTCTATACTAACTTCAATATACACTTTTATGTAGCCTATTAACAATATAAAGACACATTTCATTTGCCATCTGTTTCATTGTTTAATCACGAAATTTTTTTCCAGAATTCTCTTTAAAAACTTTGTATTGTCACTTGTAAAATACTAATATAATAGGCATGCAAAAACCCCTAAAGAGAAAAAAATGATTTCAGTTAATAAAACGGTCTACATTAACATAAAATATATAAAATGTTTTGATGGACTGTGTCTACAACAGAACAGAAATTTACAGAAAATGTCCGCGTTAAGGCAATAGTTGTGGTCTGAAATCTATCGACAGATAACTCCATTAATTTTCTTTTTTCAATGGCTAAAGAGGACAAACAGCAATCCGACTACTTGAATAATTCGGACTCAATCATTGCGTCTTCGCAATCGAATAGAGGGTTTATTTTAAATTTTCTAGACGGACATATTAGAGAAATACAGGTATGTATGTTGGCCTATACGCATTCTTAATTCACCTTACTTTGTGTTAATCTATAAGTAGCTACTTACTACAGACCACAACTACAGCCAATATAGAGAGTAGAAGAGGACTTAAATCATAATAGTAAAAGATTTGTATATTATTATTGTGTATTATACCTTTATATAACAGTTTATGTAAACTTAACAGTTATAAGTTATGAAACTTATAACAATTCTGAGAGGTAGACTTAGTATTTATATAATTTAGATAATACATGCCCTTCGATATTGTATTTATAATGCATATTATATTTAATATAACTTTAACTTGTTTAGTTTACTAGTTTTACATTATAGTGGACGTTGTATGGTGTCGGAGTATTGGGTGTTGTGTTGATTATCAAGGACATTTACGCTGTAAGATTTTTGTTACATGTATTTTCAAACCGGGCTTGTTATATATTATAGGTTTAATTGCTTCACAGTCAATCCGGAATTATAATTATATGATTAAACCTTTGGAATTATGAACATATTTATTTCATCTGCAAGAAGGGCCTATCAATAATCAACATGATTGAACGGCCAATCTATATTGTTTGGTGTTGCTTATCAATAGACACTTTTTCAGATATAGCCTAGCTCAACATTTTTTCTTTGCCGTCGATAAGCACCAATTCAGATGTTTGTTTGTACCCTAATGCAGTTAGTTCTATTCTTGATGGAGGCAATTTTCCAAATCTTATAAAATAATATGATATGCCTGTTCTGAATGTCCCGATCAAACAATTCAAACGTTCGAAACGGTCCTATCGAGAAAATTATGTTATCGCTCTGCTACAAATTAAGCTTTACGGAAACTGTCGAGGATTTCCGAATATTTCGATGCTTTAACCAATTCATTGACATTTCATTGAACAAAACCCATTTTAATGTGACTTTTTTCAGTTTAAACAGTTCAAAAGAGCGTCAGAGATTCCAGAACTATTCCTCAGAAAAAATGTAACTCTTCAAGGAAAAGTTATTTCCGTACGTGCAGAAGAGAGTATTTCTTGTAAATTTCCCGTCCTTTTAACAGAGCATCAACAATTGCTGAAAATACCATCATTTCTAAAGAAAGATGAACACGGTAAAAATTTGAATTATTGATAAATATCAAAAGATCTACGGTGAAAGTTCCTCTAGTGCAGATTCGGCCTTACTGAAACTACCAAGTATTACCGAATGTTTATTTGGAAAGATGGTTAAGATGATTGTTTTAGTAACGTCTATATGGACTAACTGAATAGGTTTCATATAGCATAGAATATAGTGCAGATTGGTACATACAAGGACGTGTAAGTGCAAACAAACCATCTTAAAATAAAGCTCTATAGCACTCAGATAAGCTATATTTCTATTTCAGAAGTACATCATTTACCAGTTGGATTAGCTGGTGTCTGCTCATCTCCACAAGTATTATCATGGTTAGAAAATCATGTTAAACATCAACATATTTGGTTTAAAATGTTAGAGAGAGATGAAGGCAGGATCGATTCTGTGGTGTCTTTCCGGAAGGTAAATAATAAACTTCAAAAGCTAATTGGATTTAAATTGCTAGTAGTACATGTGTTATATTCTTTACCCGAACAAACTCCAAAGATGATCAACACGTTATAGGCTATAATATTGGTCAAGTGTTTGACCACAGTTCTATGATTTGACCAAATATTCTAATAAGAGAAACCGGGTATTCTAATTTTTCATCCTTGTATAGGATTTAAAACAGTTCCGAAATAGCAGGTTTGGCCCCAAATATTAGAGACTATTGACTGGACACGAATAGTGTTTGTTTAATACTTCACTACATTACACTATCTTTGTGATATTTTTTTTTGGCAGGGGTGGAGAAAAGTAAAAATTAACGAAGAGCTCATCAAAAAGGGTATAGGGAAAGTTTATCATTATGAAATATTGCCAGAAAATAAAACTTATGAGAAGCTTATTTTAAATCTTCTGCAATTAGAGAGCCAAGCTGTTCGCCGCGGTACTGGCATCTGGAGAGAAGATCTACCAAATGATTGGCCAAGAATATCAAAGTGGTGCAAGTCTCAATATCATCGAATGTTTAAGAAAAAGAAAGGGTGATCACACATAAAGGTCATCGATACACATAAAAGACCAGCAAATCAATTTACTATTCCTTTAAGTTCAGTTACTGTTTTGTTCTTTTGCATAAAACTTTAAAGAAGACTAGAAGTAGAAAGTGACGACAAAAAACGTCCATGGTAAACGACAACGATACTATGTTCCAATCAATGGTAGCCTATAGTATTGAATTAGACAGATATTTCAATGTTCATCCATTACAATACTCTTGGTTGTGGATTCATGGGTTTTTGGTCAAGGAAATTAAATTTGATTTGAATCACTGTCGCATCTTGTTGAACAATTAATAAAAAATAATAAACGTTGCCTTATGATTTTTTTCATGTGAACATTATTGTGTGATACATTTTACGGTCTATTTTCCAATCCGAACGCCCAAAGCCCTTCCGAGAGTAGTCTATCAGGGCCTATGACAGAGTACAGTTATTATTATCCATGGAGAATTAAACTCTCTGCTATCAAACACACTATATAAACAATAAAAATATATCTAAGCACTACAAATGTTAAATTCGAAATTTTTCTTAGCTAATTAATTTCTGAAAAACCAAACTCTATTTCTTTGAAATACATGTAGGCTACATAAATGTCAATTATTAAACACTTTATTATAAGAATACTCAATATGACACCTTTATTGATTTACCGGTACGTAATCTTCTTCAGAATAGATGAAGCTTGTTATGGGTATTTTTGGGCGGATACGATGAAAAAAAGCTAATTTATTAATTAATTAGATATTGTGGACTTTCAGCATGTCCAAATTAATATGGACTCGGTGAAATCTTTTTAAGATAAGCTGTAACAACAGGTTAAATAGTTTACGTCACAGGAGGAGGGGTTGTCACGAGATACTATTGTCAACAAACAGATAGTGATACCAGTGAACAGCTGTTAAACCATAATTAAGCTATTCAATCTTTACTTGGTCGTTAAATAGTAAATGGGGAAAAATTGGTCATGTTGAAATTGGTATTATATTTGTTTTCAATTTTCTTCTTTATTCATATTGTGGATGGAGCATTGAATCTTCCAGGGCATTCTGGACATGCAGGGATTTTATCAACTGTGAATAGGCCTACGCAGAATGCAAAAAATACAAACTTCACATACTTCACATTTACTCAGGCCTGGCCTACAACTGTATGTTTACAAGGAGAAGAAGGACACCATAGATGTAACAAAGTTCTTAAGGTAAAGGGATGGACAATTCATGGATTATGGCCGTCTGGAGGTTCAGGTAAATATGGGCCAGAAGAGTGCAACAAAACAGCAGTATTTAACCATTCTGCTGTGGCATCTTTGATGAAAGAGTTGCAAATGTATTGGCCTAACTTGTACATTGATACAGCTGCTGATGATTTTTGGGAACATGAATGGTTTAAACACGGAACATGTGCAAGTAGTGTTAAACAGACTGCTAGTGAATATTTGTACTTCTTACAAGGTTTAACTCTTTATAAACAAATAAATCTTACCAATGTTTTGGAAGAATTAGAGTTTGTGCCAGAAGATGACAAACAATATGATGTTTATAAACTGTTAACGGGTTTGAAAAATAAATTAAATGGCGTTGAACCCATTGTTACTTGTTTTAAAGATAGAGGTGATGGCAAGTTTTATTTGGACCAAATTGAGATTTGTTATACCAAAGATTTCCAAATGGTAGACTGTACGGAACAAAAAAGAAATACGCTGACTTTCAGGTCGCTAAAAGACATCTTAAACTCTGAAATTAGTTATGATATACATTTACAAAATTGTCCTGGAGATGGTATTGTATACTATCCAACTATTCACGGCACTGTTTAAAATTCAGTATCCATTGTCCACCTACCTCACTTCTTAAGATTGTCCCTGATACAAACGATGTTTGATACTCATGAAGGCAAAAAAATAATTGATATTGTAAAGTATTTGATTGAACGCTATATCAGGAAGATGTATAAAATAAAGGATATATGATATTTAAATCCAAATATACCTAACACAATGTAGGCCTACACACCAAAACGTTAATTATTATTTATTATTAAACCTCATGTTTATTTTCATACTTAATGTACAGATCTATGTTAGGTTCATGTATTAAAAATTTATTTTCATTAAATGTTTTCTTTTTCTGTAAAATCTCTTATATAGCTATAATAATAGAATGTTTTAAAGTCTCGCAAAGAGCGTCCGAAAATTATTTTGAATTTGTGGAAGAAGACAAACCGGGAACCTCCACGCATATATGTAACGGTAATGTTTTTTTTTAAATCAATATATATATAGTACAATGTATATTAATTACTGTTTTGTTAATACAAACAAGTCGCAATTTTTTTTAATATTTGTGATTATTGAGAAAATAAATCTAAAACCTTAAACTATCCTTGAAAACATCCACATAAATTATGTCACTCGATGCAATGATATTCTCCGTATACCAATTACTGACCTAATTTAGTACAATGTATATATCCAAAACGTTAATTATTATTTAACCTCATATTTTTTTTATTTTCATACTTACTGTACATATCTTCCTTAGGTTCATTTGTTATCGAACAAATTTCTTCTATGTCAAGGGCTATAACCCAAACCTATATTAACAATTAATAATCACGGGAAATTTCATTATAATCAGATAAAAACTATAATCTGCATTGTGTTCACTTGCACTTATTCGAAAACCGTTTATCATCAAGATAAACGTTCACATCGAATTTCACTCAAATCAGTTAAAGCTGAAGTCGCTAATGAATTCACAAATTATTTTTCACACGTTTATGCAAAATGAAATGAAATGAATGGAGTTTTACGTCTACACACGTTTATGCAAAGTGGGCGTATAAAACATCAGGAACTTACAATGTCTATTCTTTATTTAGCTGCCATACATCATAATACTGATATTCTTCAAGTTGTGTAAATAATATTGTTGATAAAGTGGATATCTTAAATAATATAAAAGATTTACTAACATTATTAATTGATATTAAAATACAAACAAGTCGCAATTTTTTTTAAATATTTGTGATTATTGAGAAAATAAATCTAAAACCTTAAACTATCCTTGAAAACATCCACATAAATTATGTCACTCGATGCAATGATATTCTCCGTATACCAATTACTGACCTAATTTATTACTTTCACGGAAATTATCATAATATAATTTATTAAAACATCTGTACCAATAAGCACAATTAGTGGACTAGAAAACTCAACTTTAGTGACATTATTATCTTTGAATGACATTTAGAAGTAGATAGAACATATTACAAGAAACACTATTATTGATAACTATTATTGATATGCTACCTCTTTTAATTTGATATTTTTTATTGCTTGATAGAGATTTCTGTATATGAATTTAAACATAGCTTAAATCAAAGGAAGGAGAAGTATATCCAAAATCATGTTCCGGAGGCAACGTTTGGATATATACAGGGGCGTAGCTACCGGGGGGGTGTGGGGGGGGGGGGGTGTCACACCCCCCCAGTTTTACTGAACTCGTCGGTAAAACGCGGAATCGGTCGGTAAAAGGGGGGTCATGGATGGAACCGTCGGTAAAACGCGGGATCGATCGATTAAACCGATTAATTAACCTAAAAAGTCAAAACATTGAGTTGGTTATGATTGGTCGATAAAAGACGACAAGGTGGGACCGTCGGTAAAACCAATTAACCTAAAAAGTAAAAACCTTGTGTTGGTTTTGATTTTATCAGTAAACTGTCAACATTAAAAGTATTTTTTTTTTTACTGAAACTACCGGAATCGGTCGGTATAAGTTGGTTATGACTGGAGTCTTCGGTAAAACCGATTGGTTAACCGATACCCTTTTTATTGGTAAGCTGTTCGTTATTTGAATTTGTCGGTAAAACGCGGAATTGGCCGATAGAAGAAGGTCATAGATGGAGCCGTCGGTAAAACCGATTTGTTAACCGAAAGAGTGAAAACCTTGTGTCTCTTAAGATGTTATCGGTAAACCGTTCGTCTACATTAAAGTGATTTTTACTAAACTTGTCGATAAAACGCGGAATCGGTCGATAATAGACGGTCGTGGATGGGAAAGAGCCTTCAGTAAAACCGATTGGCTGACCGAAAGTGTGGAAACCTTGTGTCAGTTATGATGTTATCGGAAAACTGTTCGTCTACATAAAAAGTGATTTTTACTGAACTTAAAGAAATAGGTCGAAAAAGGCTATATAAAACATATGGTTGTCCGACGAAAATTGATAATTTTGACCGGTGGAAACGACTTCCAAAATCGCGTCAGATGTATTTTCCGGGTTTCCTAGTTTGTAAAATTTTCAGGGGGAGAACAGCCGAACCCCCCCCCCCCCCCCCCATGTCGGTAAAACGCAGAATAGGTCGAAAAAGGACATAGAAAACATATGGTTTTCCGATGAAAATTGATAATTTGGACCAGTGGAAAAGACTTCCAAAATCGCGTCAGATGTATTCTCCGGGTTTCCAAGTATGTAAAATTTTCCGGGGAAGGACCCCCGAACCCCCCGTTACTGCAAGAGCCGAATACGAAGGCCTTTGGCCTGCAGGGCTTGCCTTGGAAAAATCGCCTTTCAGTCCCCCCTCTCAGGCATATTCTAGATACACCCCTGATTGATATAGTTTTCTAAGGTTTAGGATTTGCTTTAACGATGGATTTCGTTCGTGTATAATGTATATACTTAAAAGTGCGAGTATGTTATTTTTGCCCCGGGAAGAACACGTGTTCGTCGGTAAAACTTTGACGTTACACGTGTTCGTCGGTAAAACTTAGACGTTACACCCCCCCAGTCAAAATGGTCACGTTACGCTCCTGGATATATAGCTTCAAATGTTGCTTTGGGAACATAATACATAATAGTGTTTCTTGGTAAATAAAATGATACTGGTCTAACAATATATCTATCATTATTTTAGGGTCCACTTTGCTACAAATGGTGTTTGATAACATTGTTTGGTTCGATTTTGAATAGTTTCATAACTAATAAAATTCTTCCTTAATTATTATACCATAAAATAACAAAACACTTTGGGTGAAAACTTTAAACATAACCTATGAAAATAGACCAGTAATCATGAAAATATTTATAAGATCTATTCTCCCAAAGAAATTAATCATTGCAATTACGAAATCACTGTTTCAATGTCCCCTGCTTTTCCTTGGTACATTTCTTAAAGCAATGGTTTTCAACCTGGGTTAATTATCCATCAAAAAGTATAATTTTGAGTCAAGCTATATTATGACATGAACCAAATTCCATAAAAAAAAAAATAGAGAAATTCAATAAATAGTAAGGATTTGAAGGGGAAAGGGGTTTAATAACCCATCCAGAACCTGAAAAGGGGTTATAGAAATAAAAAAAAGGTTAATAATCTCTAATCTGAATAAAAGGTTTTCTTTTATTTTAAAAGGCAAATGGCAAAATAAATACAAGAAACTAGGATAACAACCTTATTTATATAAATAGTAATAATAACAAATTGATTGTTTATTTATATATAAAATATGTTTAATTCACCTGAAATTCAAGATGCCTTAGAGAATGGATTAAGTCAGTATGGTATATAATGTAGAAAAACTATCACCATAAAAGCCTGACAGTCACAGTTCTACCTCACTCACTATTGACTGACCAAAAGGTAATGTATTTTATTAATTAAGTGTCTATACTTAAGGAATAGGAAATCTAGGAGTGAATTTCTCAGATATACTTATATTGAAGCAAAGTAAAAATATAAAAAATCTGAGCAATGGGGTGCAAAGGAATTGATATGCTTCTTCAATGGATAAAACAATTTGAGATGCCATGATAACATGACTTGAAATATGTCTCATGTGCTGAAAGACAATGGTAAAACATCCCCTAGAGCTAAGGTGGCAGCGGAAGAACTGTATTTCTTTAATTTTGATATTTCTATTAAAAATTTCAAGTAATGTTAAGCAACTTGATTATCCAGTGCATGGTCATGTGAAATAACATGGAGTGTAAAAATAGTATTTTGAAGTGGAATTATTTCTTTCTTCTTACCCAAACTTTTATACGAATCTATGGAAAATTCATAAGAAGCACAGAGTAATCAATTAGTAAGCTTGATTTGAAACTAAACAATCCGAGAATACAACTTGAATGACATTTTCATAATATGTAAGATATCATCTAAGTCAAAAGTTGATAAAACCCTAAGGAGATGGTTATTAATATTATCAATCATATATATTGTCTATATAGTCTAAATGCTCATAAAGTCATAACTAATGAGCCATGTTTAAGATATATGAATATTAAAATAGGCTGATGCCTAAAATTAAGTCTTTTATCAGTAGTAAATTAAGACTATACACTTAACCAGAAGCTTAAAAAAATAGTATAACTTAAATAATCTCATTATATAATACTTTTAAATATAAAAAAAAACATCTTTTAAAATATCTTCAAACCACATGATACCACAACCTAGTTTCATCAAGTCTGCATATTACAGAATCAATTCTAAAGACAAGATTGTTCTCCAGTACAAATCTTGTGAATCACTTCACTCAACATAGCATTACACATAGCAGCATAGGGATTAGCAGCTACTACTTGTTGTTTAGCAAACTCATTACCCAATTCAGCTGCCTTCTTAAAGTCTGCCATAGAATCTTCTTCATTACCTGAAATGTATACGTTAAATTTAAAAATAGACGTTATTGAAAGACATTATTGACATTCAGATCAACTTTTCAAATCTGCTTTAGGGGATTGTAAAGATGTTTTCTGAATATTGTGTATCTATAAAACAAAATTAAAGCAACAATTTGCAAAATATAAGCTTGTGGCACATCAAATCCTTCGCAATAAAACACTTAGTTTCAATGGAATTGCAGGAACCACAACGAATGAAAATTGGCATGGTGCATATAAATGCTTTCAGTGTCCCTGATTCATATTTGATTAAAATATGCCTTTCTGATTTTATAGACACATCAAAAAAATACATGATTAGCCTACCTGCTAACTTTCTCAGTAATGCTCTTTGTGTATATGCTTGTTTAGCAGCTTGACCTCTACCAAAACTTAAAGTAATGGCTTTAGATAAATCTTCTAATGCCTCTAAAATGAGAAAGAAATCTTATCATTTAATATACTTTGTTCACTTATGCAAGACAATTATATTTTACCTCTGATGTATCAACAGTATTATACAAATTTCATATCAAAAGATTTCTTATGATCAAATCTGACCAAACTACCTTCATTTTGACCAATGAGTCTATAAACCTGAGCTCTGTTATTGTATGTAGAAGCCCAGGATGGAGCCTTGTACACTGCCTGGTTAAAATAGTTCAGAGCTTCATCATAATTTTCCTTTTCAGCTTCCTTGACACCTTTGACCTCCAGTTCTTTTGCTTCCTTTATTTCTAACGTGCATGTAGTTTGTGGCTCTGAAAAACAAATTATTTGTTAACAGGTTTGAAATGACAGAAAACTACACCTTACCAATATGGTTAACAACTCAGAGTCACTACCAGAGATTTAAAAGTAAATTATTTGGTTGACCCAAGTCCTAAACTCCTAGATCCCAGTGTGCAATTACTGAATTAGGACAATCATAATAAACTGAACTTCTAAGTTAAAAAAGTAACATAAAAACTTTCTGAGTCTGGCCATACCTATGTCTATAATACTAGCTCTGCAGTATTCATCATTACTTTCGGAAAATGGTAGATTAGGGTTGAAAATCTGTGACAGGATAGCTTTATCGTGAGCAGTAATATCTTTTTCTACTGTAGTAGCCATGTTGGTGAAATTGGAAGTAGGTCTTACAGATGTTGCCAGTTTATAATAGTCTTTGACACCAAGACTCCTTGTTGCAACTTGATACTTCCCTCTCTGCCAGCAGTTTGCTTTGTCCCGAAATTGATACAAGCAAACTTCATTCGGTTCAACCTTCGCCAATGTTCGTCAGTTACTGTGACTAAAAATAATCCATATTCTTGTCGTGAAGTTGATACGAGTGGAGCTTTGTAGGTTGACAAAAAGGGACTGGATGTAAAATAGTACTCTTCGTTGCCAGAATATACGGGTAGAGGACTCAGACCACAAAAACATTTTAGCTATTTTTAGAAACCCTCTTTCTCTCTTCCTTTTGGGGTTTTTGCATGTCCATTTTCGACTAATTTTTGGTCTAGATTTGGAATTCCTGAGATAATAAGAAATTTAATTTGCGGAAGGTTATTTCTAAAAATAGCGTGCAGTGCATAGAGTTATAAATAGAAGTCTTCTATAGACATAAAGGAAAGTTTTCAACGAGATTTCTGGAACAAGTTATAGGTTGAATGTTGTGATTTAACATTGAAACAGATGGCAAATGGATTGGTGGAATGAGTCCGGGTAGTTCTGAATACTAAAAAAGATCAGAGTTATTAAAAGACATAAAAGATGTCTAGGCCTAATGTTAGACCATAAATTTTTTTGTTATTAAACAAAATATATGCGATAAATCTAATTCCCATGTAAGATATCATCTAAGTCAAAAGTTGATGAAACCCGCTGAAGATGGTTATAAATCAATCATATATATTGAATTAAATTTAGCCTATTTAACCTATATAATTAATATGATTTGAAGAGTTTGCACCGGACAAGTACCAACTTTGGCTATTAGTATTACTTCTGATCCGTAAGTTTATAGGTATAACTGTATTATTCTAAATATTAGATCATCTTAGCCTTATTTGACGCTTTTTCTCTTTGCCTCTTTTTTGGGATATTTTACACTATTGTATCATATGAACATTAGCCTACTATGTACTTGTATAATTTAATTTTCAAAAAGAGATAAAAAAAAAATAGAATGGTTAGACACAAATGAAATTAAGTTGGCTTGAATCCTTCTCTTTTAACTCTTTTCTTTTATTGCCCATAGTTTTAAATCCTTCAAGGGATACAGTCGCCTAAATATTTAGTCCCGATTGATTAGTGCACACTAGGGAATATAACAAACCATAAATAGTTAGATTTCAGTACCTTGATTCTCATCACTTGTGGTGTTCCCTGTCAATGATGCTAATTTGAGCGACTGATTCATGGAGAAAGCATCTAATCTTTGGAAGAATAAACCATAACCCTGTTGAAATACTTCGATGGTTATCACCAATTTAAATAAGTACCAGTAATCAATAGGACTAGTAAGAAAGAAAAAAAAGGTTCAGTTGGATAAATCCGATTTTGAGACCAAACGATGTTTATTGACCTGGTGAAACAAGTAAATTTTCCTTGGTTATTACACTAATTACGGCTAATTACGGGAATTGTGAGACAAACTGGTATTTTTCCCGATCATTAAATATACTTTCGATTGATATAAGTATTAGCCGCCCAACTATGGAATACATAATATGAATAATGGGGCGGCTAATACTCTTTATCCATATAAATGTATTGTAACGTTCCCAGAATGAGACGAAGGAAGTTTGGGAGGTTTACTTCTATAACACCAAAATATTGTTTTAATCGTTCAATCTTGAAAAAAGCTGAAATAGAAGAGATTTCATACAATTCAAAAATAGTCAATAAGTGGGATAAATAAAATGAATACTAAATTGATTAGGATGGACAATATTAATTCATTAGTAAAATACAATAAAGATTTCTTTAATACATTTTACTTCAATATTAAAATGAATTTATAATTATAAAACAAAAAAATGAAAACTCACACTATGGTGGCTTGTGTTCCCTTCCGGAGAATAAACTGAGATGTTGTTTTTGGGACTAACATAAAAGTGAAAGTGAGCAAAACTTTCTATGAAAGTTTTTTTTGTGAAAAACTTACAGAATGATAAATATTTTATTCTAAGATTTGGTGCAAGGTTGTGTTAGATGGTGATGAGAACATAGTCTCATAAAGCACTGGCCTAGGTCACAAAGTAAAGATTTATGATAAAACAAGGTGCAAGTTAAAGGTTAGGATAATTATGTGTTAGTTATGGATGTCTCTGAAATATTATCTGGAGTATCATTTCTTTAACTGAAATGGCTGAAAATATAAGAATTAATTTTCTTCTGATATATCAATAATCATCCAAAGAGAAAAGCAAAATATTTTTATGTACCTATAATAAGTAAAGAAACATTAATATAAAGAGTCAATGTAGTAAATTCAGAATAAAAGAAGTCAAATATTTTAAGGCTATTGAGGATTGAGTCTACCATGAACTAGGACATTACTGAGGTTTTTATTTCTTTTGTAAGCTGTTACGAGCCTCTTGCTGCAGACATGAGGATATTGGTTTTGAAGGCTTTGGTAGTGGTGTTTGACAATTAGGGAGGCATAAGTTGCAGTATGATTGTAGGTGGTAACAAATGGTATTATCTGATTATCATGAATATTAAGGCCATTGGGATATACAGTTTTAAGTTGGTCCATCCAATAACCATCGCGTTGTAATCTTCTTTGTTTTGGCTTGATGTTTTCCATATATTGTATCCTTTCAAATGGCATAATCAACAAGTCTTCAATGGAATGGCCGGGTTGGTTAAACTGATTAGAAATTGGTCTTTTTTTTTGCCATGTACTATATCGTAAAGATGAAGAAGATATCATTGACAGGAATTTGAAGGGCTTACGGTAACTGACTTGGTTTAAGACCAATAGGCCCCTTTGCACTTATAATAATAATTCGAAAAATAATCATGAAATTGCGTCAGTTCATTTTGTATGTTTTTCCATTGAAAAAGAAGTCATTACGCGTTAGACATAATCTGCAGGAGTTCTAAAATTTCTTTATCTGGTCTTTTTTTCGGATAGATTTCTAAGAAAAGCTTCACGGACAGCGTCTAAACCAGCATGGTATAAATGTTGATATACATACTCGCAACATCTAAAGAAATAAAAAATGCATTAGACGGAACATTCAATTTTTTGATTTATTCAATAAAATCGGTAGTATCTTTTAGAAAAGACGTATGTTTACTTGCCAAAGGTAACAAAAAATGCTCAATATATTCAGAAACTCGGTATGACTCGTTAGCGCAAAAAGAAATATTTGGTCTGCCCTTGGGAATTTTATTCGCGACGGTCCATTCGGTTTCGGGATTTTTGTGAATTTTTTGTAAAGAATAAATATGACGTTGGCGTACGTTGGGTTTTGCTGAAAGGTAGCCGTATTGCGCGTCAGAAAGAATCTTATTGTAACTAAACTTTTCAAAATATCGTTGATTTTTATAGATTTTTCCATGAAAATTGGTCTGTCTAGTTCGCGATAATGATTTTGATTACTTAACTGCTTATCTAATTCAAAAATATAGTCAACGCGATCCTGTATTACACAACAACTGCCTTTGTCACTTTTACGGATTATGATGCTGTCACCATTCTTTAATTTATTCAATGCCCTACGTTCAAAATTGGTCTGATTGTTCTTCTCAATCGCAAATATCAATAATACCACTGTCTATCACCATGTCTGGTGAACTCCAACCATTCTTTTCAACAAAATTGGTACGTTTTCCGCGACCAAGGCGTTCTCGAAATAAAAAATTGAGTTTGAATATTCGCTGAATTTCTTTCACCGAAGATAAAATTGATGAATTAGACAATGGCTTTGCCATTGAAATAAAAGTCAATTTGCGATCCAAAAGTCTTTCTTCTACGGGAGAAAGTTTACGTGTGCTAAGATTTAGAATTGTTCACCCAATGGTGTATTATTAGCCACAAAGTAAAGGAAATTATAATATTTGTTAGGCTTCTTATAAAAGGCCAAAGTATATATTTTATATGGTACCGTACTTATAATTTACCTTTAAAACGGATAACAAAATATTATCAATTAACCAATCAAATGGGTCGTTGTAAGGGATTTTTGGCCTATGAATAAATCGATAGATTTACGAAACCCGCGAAAATTAGGCCTAGCCTACTTCACGCTGCCATTATCCAAAATGTTCAGGAAGGCGAAGAGGGTAAAGACAGCCAATGTTTTTAATGCCAAGATTGGAAGAACGAGAAAGGAAAAGTATCGCCCACTGGCAACAGACACTAGATCTACTCCTACTAGTAGGCCTACTACTAGTAGTAAGCCTACTATTACACCCGCCCCTGATATGTTCTCTTTTACTATAAGAGAATTGTCAAAGAATAAATCCTCTTAATAAAAGGGAAAGCGGGTACCCGTTCATCCCTCAAGGTCCAGTATTGTCTTATTCTAAAAGAACACAAAAGACAATAATTAATACAGATAAGTCTCGATTTATTGGTCCTTTTAAAACTGAGAGTTATCTTACCTTATCAAGTTTTCGCGCCTTAACGAACGAAAATCTGTAATTTTTACGTGGATCACTAGGCCTAGTGTATAATGAATATGGCAACCACTAAGGTATGTATACTAGTATGTAAATCACACATAATTAAATTGTATAAGTAGTTCATTATTGCACGATGATAGGGCGACCTACAGTTTGCTGCTGCCAAATCATCGTTTCAAAATGTAGGCCTCCTACAACAAGGCAATGCCTAACTAGATCTAGAACTAGTCTAGTAGAAGTAAAGAACCTACCTAGCTAGTACTGTTGGGTAGGCTTAGGGCTACTAGCCGACATTATTTGTTTGCTGATTTATAGGCATAATTTAATTTTCAAAAAGAGATAAAAAAAAATAGAATGGTTAGACACAAATGAAATTAAGTTGGCTTGAATCCTTCTCTTTTAACTCTTTTCTTTTATTGCCCATAGTTTTAAATCCTTCAAGGGATACAGTCGCCTAAATATTTAGTCCCGATTGATTAGTGCACACTAGGGAATATAACAAACCATAAATAGTTAGATTTCAGTACCTTGATTCTCATCACTTGTGGTGTTCCCTGTCAATGATGCTAATTTGAGCGACTGATTCATGGAGAAAGCATCTAATCTTTGGAAGAATAAACCATAACCCTGTTGAAATACTTCGATGGTTATCACCAATTTAAATAAGTACCAGTAATCAATAGGACTAGTAAGAAAGGAAAAAAGGTTCAGTTGGATAAATCCGATTTTGAGACCAAACGATGTTTATTGACCTTGTGAAACAAGGAAATTTTCCTTGGTTATTACACTAATTACGGCTAATTACGGGAATTGTGAGACAAACTGGTATTTTTCCCGATCATTAAATATACTTTCGATTGATATAAGTATTAGCCGCCCGACTATGGAATACATAATATGAATAATGGGGCGGCTAATACTCTTTATCCATATAAATTTATTGTAACGTTCCCAGAATGAGACGAAGGAAGTTTGGGAGGTTTACTTCTATAACACCAAAATATTGTTTTAATCGTTCAATCTTGAAAAAAGCTGAAATAGAAGAGATTTCATACAATTCAAAAATAGTCAATAGGTGGGATAAATAAAATGAATACTAAATTGATTAGGATGGACAATATTAATTCATTAGTAAAATACAATAAAGATTTCTTTAATACATTTTACTTCAATATTAAAATGAATTTATAATTATAAAACAAAAAAATGAAAACTTGGTGGCTTGTGTTCCCTTCCGGAGAATAAACTGAGATGTTGTTTTCGGGACTAACATAAAAGTGAAAGTGAGCAAAACTTTCTATGAAAGATTTTTTTTTTTGAAAAACTTACAGAATGATAAATATTTTATTCTAAGATTTGGTGCAAGGTTGTGTTAGATGGTGATGAGAACATAGTCTCATAAAAGCACTGGCCTAGGTCACAAAGTAAAGATTTATGATAAAACAAGGTGCAAGTTAAAGGTTAGGATAATTAGATGTGTTAGTTATGGATGTCTCTGAAATATTATCTGGAGTATCATTTCTTTAACTGAAATGGCTGAAAATATAAGAATTAATTTTCTTCTGATATATCAATCTAAAGAGAAAAGCAAAATATTTTTATGTACCTATAATAAATAAAGAAACATTAATATAAAGAGTCAATGTAGTAAATTCAGAATAAAGGAAGTCAGGTAATTTAAAGCTATTGAGGATTGAGTCTACCATGAACTAGGATATTACTGAGATTTTTATTTCTTTTGTAAGCTGTTACGAGCCTCTTGCTGCAGACATGAGGATATTGGTTTTGAAGGCTTTGGTAGTGGTGTTTGACAATTAGGGAGGCATAAGTTGCAGTATGATTATAGGTGGTAACAAATGGTATTATCTGATTATCATAAGTATTAAGGCCATTGGGATATACAGTTTTAAGTTGGTCCATCCAATAACCCTCGCGTTGTAATCTTCTTTGTTTTGGCTTGATGTTTTCCATATATTGTATCCTTTCAAATGGCATAATCAACAAGTCTTCAATGGAATGGCCGGGTGGTTAAACTGATTAGAATTGGTCTTTTTTTTTGCCATGTACTATATCGTAAAGATGAAGAAGATATCATTGACAGGAATTTGAAGGGCTTACGGTAACTGACTTGGTTTAAGACCAATAGGCCCCTTTGCACTTATAATAATAATTCGAAAAATAATCATGAAATTGCGTCAGTTCATTTTGTATGTTTTTCCATTGAAAAAGAAGTCATTACGCGTTAGACATAATCTGCAGGAGTTCTAAAATTTCTTTATCTGGTCTTTTTTTCGGATAGATTTCACGGGAAAGCTTCACGGACAGCGTCTAAACCAGCATTGTATAAATGTTGATATACATACTCGCAACATCTAAAGAAATAAAAAATGCATTAGACGGAACATTCAATTTTTTGATTTATTCAATAAAATCGGTAGTATCTTTTAGAAAAGACGGATGTTTACTTGCCAAAGGTAACAAAAAATGCTCAATATATTCAGAAACTCGGTATGACTCGCTAGCGCAAAAAGAAATATTTGGTCTACCCTTGGGAATTTTATTCGCGACGGTCCATTCGGTTTCGGGATTTTTGTGAATTTTTTGTAAAGAATAAATATGACGTTGGCGTACGTTGGGTTTTGCTGAAAGGTAGCCGTCAGAAAGAATCTTTTTGTAACTAAACTTTTCAAAATATCGTTGATTTGTATAGATTTTTCCATGAAAATTGGTCTGTCTAGTTCGCGATAATGATTTTGATTACTTAACTGCTTATCTAATTCAAAAATATAGTCAACGCGATCCTGTATTACACAACAACTGCCTTTGTCACTTTTACGGATTATGATGCTGTCACCATTCTTTAATTTATTCAATGCCCTACGTTCAAAATTGGTCTGATTGTTCTTCTCAATCGCAAATATCAATAATACCACTGTCTATCACCATGTCTGGTGAACTCCAACCATTCTTTTCAACAAAATTGGTACGTTTTCCGCGACCAAGGCGTTCTCGAAATAAAAAATTGAGTTTGAATATTCGCTGAATTTCTTTTACCGATGATAAAATTGATGAATTAGACAATGGCTTTGCCATTGAAATAAAAGTCAATCTGCGATCCAAAAGTCTTTCTTCTACGGGAGAAAGTTTACGTGTGCTAAGATTTAGAATTGTTCACCCAATGGTGTATTATTAGCCACAAAGTAAAGGAAATTATAATAATTGTTAGGCTTCTTATAAAAGGCTAAAGTATATATTTTATATGGTACCGTACTTATAATTTACCTTTAAAACGGATAACAAAATATAATCAATTAACCATTCAAATGGGTCGTTGTAAGGGATTTTTGGCCTATGAATAAATCGATAGATTTACGAAACCCGCGAAAATAAGGCCTAGCCTACTTCACGCTGCCATTATCCAAAATGTTCAGGAAGGCGAAGAGGGTAAAGACAGCCAATGTTTTTAATGCCAAGATTGGAAGAACGAGAAAGGAAAAATATCGCCCACTGGCAACAGACACTAGATCTACTCCTACTAGTAGGCCTACTACTAGTAGTAAGCCTACTATTACTAATTCTTATATTTATACTAGATCAACATCATCTAATTCTAGTTCTGATTCAGTTTTCCCGGACCAAGAGGAATCGAATGCAAATGAAGCGAAAGCTAATCATGGTGAGAAATTTTTGTGATAACTTTTTCTAGATCTACTCAGGCTTAAATTAGTTTAAAAGTCTAGATCTATCTATCATTGTTGAGACGCCAAGGCTGAGGACGGCGGATGGAGTAGGCCTAAGCCCACAGGCTATTAGGCCTATTGTTAATAATAATAGTTAAATACTAGGTCTAGTGTTGCTGGCCTCATGTTAATGGATATATAACCCAGCTTCTCCCTGGGTATTTGTCATCATTTAAATCGGAACTGGAGTGGAAAGGGAGGGGGGATATTAAAACCGGCCTGGATTGACAAAACTATGAACATGGTATACAACTCTGAAAATAACCGGAAATGGCTCAATCAGCCTTGACCTTGACACAAAATGTAAACAATGGCGGAAATAATAAGTAAAATTTTGACACATGAAAAATAACAATAATATTGCTGCCCTTGATTGTGTAAATAATTACCGGGTAAAATTTAAGGACTTTTACTTTTGGCGATTTTATTTCACACGTATGACGTAAATCTAGATTAAGACTAAGAAGAGACTGCTGAAACGAAAAAAAAAACCAAATCAAGGCCTACTTAGTGGTGGGAGTCGGTTCTGACTAAAATCGATCATGTAGATTTGAAAGTAAACGCTTGATTGGCGTTGTGAAACAACCAATTTTCGACTCTAGTCGATCATCGCAACTACAGATCTAAATATTATCTGTTTTGGCCTTAGTAATATAACTGAATTATTGTGTAAGCTCATACCTTGTCATACCTTGAAAGGAAGTTCAGACTGGAGTAGAATTTACATGCATATTGAGTAGCATAGAAAATTTGAATTTTTCATATAAAATAGGCTATTTTCGAAATAACTTGAAATTTATGTCATATCCTATTTTGAAACTTGAAAAGTGTTCAGAAGTGCATTGTATTACGTACACAATTTTGTGTGTGTTAAACAGATACAGAAAATAAGACAATTAATTTAGGAAAGTGAAAATTAGGGCAAATAAATTAAATCTATCTACATTCAAATGATTAAATGGAATATTCAAATAATGTATTCAAATAGTAATGAGATACTTGCAGTTCAATGTGTCTGAAAGTTTCTTGTAGTAATTTGTTCTTTCATATTGTGTAATGCTCCTTGACACTTCTAGAACCTATTAGTCTGAGCTTCATTTTGTCTTAGGGCAGGAGAAGAAATCAAAGCAGAAAAATGTATTTGCTCATACCTTTCTTGTAGACACTGGAACATGGGTCTTTATTTATTTAATAATACAGTAATTTTAGATTAAAAATGTGATAGTGTTTTATTCTGAAAAGTCTTGGTATTCTCCCTTTTTTTTTTTAAAAGAATCTATCTAAATCTGCATTGTACACACTCATCAGACATGAATTAATGTTTAATTAACTTGTAAAAGTGTTTCAATTTATTTACAGCTGTTTCTAGATATGCATCTGACAAGAGGAGTAGGTTAGAACATTGGCAGAAGTTGAGACCAAGCCTTGTTCAGACCTTTTATTCTGGTGAAAGTCCACAGTCCTTTATCTGTCAATGTGGTTCCATTTCTGGTTTATATAGATGCCTTGATTGCTCAGAGTGGGAATCAATTTGTCTGAATTGTCTTCAAGAGAGACACCAACAGCCACATTTACATAAGTTTGAGGCATGGAAGGTGAATTTTTCTCCATTACCCTTTGTCCTGGAACAAGTAAATGTTAGAGAAAGAGGGCAGTCTAATATTTTCTTTAAAGCATGTATGTGTATAAATTCATGTATAAATTCAGTGATTGACATATAATAGATGAAAGCTAACTTTAGGGCAGTCATTCATACCACACACAGCAAATTTTAACAAAATGTTATAACAGCAATATTAAAAAGACTGCAAAGTTTCACTGACACTGAAACAAAAATCCCTCTCTGATGCACCTCAAGAAATTATGAATACGGTACTGTAGTTTAAAGTAATAATAAAATTTACATTGAAAACCCTCTGATACTCAGCTAAAGCAGAAATACATGTATGGTTAAATTTATCTGTATCATACTAAATTCTCGTCTAAAAGTTTTTATTGACACACACCTTATAATTTCAAAAGATATTTGCGATTTAAGTAGTTTTTGCATTGTTTTTAATCCATATGAGCTAGGTTCTTTGAATTCCATACCCTCTGGCATACCACTTATTGTTATTTTCAACGTTCCATTTGAAATCTTAGAGTATGGAAGGCTTGATGTTAAACCAGTTGATTTGTCTACAAGAAAGAAATCATAAGAAGTTAAGTGTATTAACTGTTGAAAAAAAGTATAGCAGTCATATTTTATCATTTCAAAGATAGTTTATTTAAAAGTACAAAGATATTCTATTTAAAGACGTAGTTTCACAAAATTTTGGATGTATAAATTTGCTTTTTTCAATGTTTCTGAAGCTTTGAAATGAAAATGAAATGAATTTGTAACTGCTTTGAACTCAAAAACAGAAAATCCACGAATTAACATTATTATCTTTTCTTGAAGTAGACAACTTTATTCATTTTATCAGAATAATTGTTTCAAGTTGCTGAGTTAAATTTGCACATTTCTGGCTGATATTTTGGCGAAAACCGACACGTAAATTCCTCTATGGAACATGGATATGTTGACACAAATCTTTCAGGGATATTAGTTATTCAAGCTGCAGCCTTTCAATGTGTATAGTACTTGAGAACCATGGTGCATAACAGCTTTTATATAAATATAAAAAAAATTAAACATTTCATTTTTCTGCAATATGTGAATAATTAAAAATATTAAAGCTAAATAAGAAAAAATCATCTTTAGTGATGTTCAAAATCTTAGAATAAGGATCCTTACGCCAACATTTTCGCAAATGTTCTCTCAGTTCCTTCCTGATATGTGTGGCATCTGTTGGGTTTTTCGATTCTCCTGAAATTTAAAGAACATAATTTTTGTTAATTACTGTGTATAAGGGAAATCAGAATTGCTACTATATACTTTTTTATGCTGCCAACTGATAGGACATTGCAAAGCACCATGTTATCTAAGATTATGTTATCTAAAATTACATGTAATTAACCACTGGTTATAATACATGTATCAAAGGCTTTATTTCCTTACCTTGACCAAAATAGGCTTCAAACTTCTGCAGAAGTGAATTTGGTATTAAGTTTTCCGCATTACTGGTGTAAAATCGTAATCCTTTAGAACTGTTGAAGGGTTCTTTGGGATCTAAACCAATCCCACCAATGGCATAGCCTACTGATTCCAGCATGATGACCTTAACGACAACAAAATTGATTGAAAAATTAGAACTATAAGTATCAAATGGATTGATAGTCATTCTTATAAATAAAAATATATGTTTATCCATATAAGTGCCTTATATTTTAAAATATATTTTCTAAATATAAAAAGCCTTTACATCTATTTTCTGTAGATTCTTGTTCATTATGCAATTGTAATGTCGGGTAGTTTTTTACTGTAAATATAACAAGTGGTTGCCTAGCAAGATAAGCCCACTTTAAAATATATTTTTTGTTTTAACACAGGCAGAAACTCAACATTATTTAGGTCTAATTCAAGTTTTCATCAATATAAATGTTCACCAAATTTGATTCAAATCAGATGATTATAATGTGGGCGTATAAAAACAGTTTGCTATTCTCAAGAACCTTTTTGAAGACATATTTCCAAGTAAAAATATTACTTTCAAGTTTCACATTATTGTATTTACAGATCCTATTTCTTAAAACCAACTATATTGTACAATGTACAGGGTTTTGAAGCAAGTAGTGCCAGCCAACTTATATTATATACAACTGAACATACATTCAAATTTACATCTAGATATTTGAAAGCATGATAACCTAAACTATAATAACATTAAGGTACATTAATATGGTTAAAAAAGGCATTACAATGAAAAGAAAAACATTTACATAAATAAATCATTTCTTACAGCGTTCTTGATGATTTTCATCTGTTCCGTAATGACATCACTTCTGGATTTTCCAAGAAATGGGTCATTACGAAACTCCTCTGCTCTTTTATTAAAACTGTGTCTTTCCGTCTCTGTCAATTTATTCCACTGCTGTGAAAGATGGGACAAATAAGCAGAGTTTTCTGTAGTGCCTAAAATAAGATAAAAGCAAGAAATATTGGCACAGATAAATATAAAGAAAAATTCTTTACCTGCCCATTCATCTTCTAGGACGGAAGGGATTTCTTTACAAAAAATAAGTACTAATAACGTACGAGAATTCCTTAAACACTTTATGAATTACTGGATTTTTCATTAAAGAATAGGGTAGATTATTATTACATTATTTACCTTTTTTTACAGTCGAGGCAAAAATTTAATAGCCAGAAGGGCCTCTCTTGTACATTTTCTTTTTAATGTATGTTTTTTTCTTGGGCATTAACTTGGCTTTATGATTACCAATCCAGTTCTGTAATGAAATCCAATTGCATGTAATTAAAAGTGAAACAAATGTGAAACTATACAATCATATTCAAAGAATTTCAAAAAATTAATCGAAATTTTCATACATATTATTAGGCCTATATAGCCCTGATTATTTCATGTACTTTCTGCAGTGAAGTTAATGGAGTGAATATGACATAATAGGAAATTTTGTACATTAAGCTAACCTCATGAGCAAAATATACTCATCAGTACGCCCAATTTCTACGGAATTTTAGCTTGCGAAATTGTATTTTGAAAAATTTCCTTTACAGCTATGTGAATAAATCCAGTATTGGCCTTTTGAAGTGAGAGTGAATTTACTAGAAACCAGTATGATTGCAATTAGGAATAGGATACACACCTTGATTCTGTCCTCTGATATCCCACTCTGTGCTGAAAGATGAACGATTTCAGATTTCTGCTTCGTAGACTTCAGACCAGAATCCCAAGCCTTCTTCAACACTTCATGCTCCTCAGAAGTCAAATTTTTTCTCTGCCTTACATCAGCCTGTTAAAGAAGCAACTTTTGTTAGTTTTTTTTGTCAGTTTATGATCACTACCAGGGAGATGTAGATCTATAAGGTTTAAACTTTTCAACAAACTAGTCCAAAGCCCACAAGAAAACGGATTTGTAGGGTAGGTTTGTTGGTATTTTATTTCTCTAACTCTAAGTGCAGCATTGAGGAGACATAGGCATATTTACAAGAGTAACCAACACTCAAGTACCTGTTGCTCAGCCTACATTGTAATCCTTGTTTAATATTGATATCATCAGCTTTAGTATTATTTTCATTAAATCTAGATCACAATGTTAGATTTTTGCCAATGAACCCTCACTAGGCCTAGGCCTTGTCTAACTAGATCTAAGCTAGAACTAGGCTAGAGAGGAGTTTTGTTTTGCTGCTTTATTGTTTAGGCTAGATCTAGATTTAGTTCGTTTTTTTTGGGGGGGGGGGGGGGTTACAAACCCCACAGAATTTACAAAATATATAATTATTTAGGCTATAATCCCACTATGCCTTGAACAAATAGATCTATTAATCGCAGATATCTAGCTAGATCTAGCCTCTGAAATTATCTATAGGCCTAGGCTGAAGTAATCTGTAATATATAGGAAAAAATAGTTAAGGTTTACCCTGGACGTCTATCCTATAAAGAAGACTTTAGGCCTAAACAGTGATGAAACCTACATTATGTAGTAGCCTACATACTGATTCAATTCCCAATTTACATTAGAAATGCTCATACTTACCATCACGGGATTCTTGAAAAACTGAAAATGTGTTGTGGTAAAATGGACGATTGAGTGCGCGGGAATATTCAGGCGGGAGATTAAGGGAGGTTATCCCCTCAGCTTAACCATTCATGTCTGGATAATGGGGTAAAAACGATATTTTCCCGCCATAAATTTTCTACAATCAATTTGATTTGTCGAAAAATAGACGTATTTGATTGGTTAATTGATAATATTTTGTTATCCGTTTTAAAGGTAAATTATAAGTACGGTACCATATAAAATATATACTTTAGCCTTTTATAAGAAGCCTAACAAATATTATAATTTCCTTTACTTTGTGGCTAATAATACACCATTGGGTGCACTATCTCGTAGTCGGGGTGGAAATGACCACAAACCATTTTCTTGATCAGATAAAACAGAATAGTCGTTTTCGTGTGAAAAATGTGATACTGTGACATCACATATATATTTATGAATAAGTGAAAATAAGGGAACACATGTTTAACCTTTTTGAAATCCATTCTATTGTAGGTCTATATTAAAGATTCACCAAAGATGTTCAATAAAATATCAATTGTCTTGGTTCCTGTGTTACTTTCTGTTTGTCATGGTGATTCCAGTGAAGAAGGTAGGTCTCAATTCTTTGTTGATTTATTAAACTACGAGCATTAACCCAAAAATGATTTTGGTGACCGGTTTGACTTTTGAAAACGTATCTGAACGAGGTTCAGTGGTAATATTCTGAAAAAAACATTTTGACACAAAATATAGTCTCTTTCACAAATACATACAAATAAATGATGAATTTACTATTACAAAATCACCTCAAAATTCGTCAAATCAAATTCAATAAGGTAGCTTATACAGTATATAACTGTTTTAGGGACAGGTTTGCCATGAGTTTGACCAATCAAATACATCTTTGGAAAGAGGCAGATGACGCCACGTCAATCAGTCGACTTTCTAATCCTACTCTAGTTTTAGTGAATTTTATTTACGAAAAGTAGAGCATTCAGTTAGATTTTTATAACTAGTGTTTTTTCAATACATTCAAGGATAAGGAGGAACTGTAATCATGCCAGCAAAGGCTTTCTTTTTTAAAAAGGCCTTGTTTGGTGACGTCATCTTCTTGACGACGTCGTAAACATTTTTGTACTTTGTGATTTTTACTTCAAATTTTCACAATGAATGACAGTATTTCGAAGGAACTGAACGATTTCCTGAGTAATTTCTCAGACTCTGACTTTGATAGCGACAGTGAAATAGACTTTCCACATCTAAATTCCAAAAGATCAAACTATTCAACTCCATCTCGAACGACTAAGACTTTATCGACATCGACCAGCATTTTAAGTCTGGAAAGGAAAAACTTTATTTTGAACCATCCAGATTTTAATTTTGACATTGCAGACTATACACATTATACTAAATCTATAGTTATTTCATTTAATAAGGAAGAAACGTACAGACTTATACTTCAGTTGTGTTCGAACCAGTATTCTTTATTCAAGGATGACTCTTTAAATGGCCAAATTTTCAAAACTTTTGATTCGTCCTTGTCTCCTTCTAATCAATTAAGTACTACGTTAACATTTTACAACAAGAAAAATAAACTCCATGTTCAGGGTACAGACTGTTCCAGATGGATCGAGATTGTGTTTTCTAAGTTTATTCCATCTAATCCTGAAATAAGTGACAATCTGGGCAAGATTTCTGTGCCCAGTGTAAGCCAAAAGTTTTCTACTGTCGGAACTCAAACTTGTGAACTAAATACCAGTGTAAGTGTAAAAACTGATTTTCCTTTCTGTACTTCAACTGAAAAATCAAAGTGCGAAGCCGCCATAGAGAAGATGTCAATTGAAATTTTGCGACTCTCGAATCAAATCAATGACTTAACCAAGAAACTATCTGCGTCTCAGGTCCGATACCAGTTCCAAGTCCCACTGTTAAACCTACTCAACCTATAAATTTTGATAAAGTTAATGAACTTATAAAGAAGCAAAACCTTAAGAAGTCAACTAAAGCCATTAAGAAAACTCATGATTTTACAAATCGGGCCATTCAAAGATCCATCGCGTGTGCCGAAACCTTAGTCATTGGAAGTTCTCTCGTGAAGTCCCTTTCTTCGTTACGACTATCAGACAACTTAGGACAATTATGTGTCATCGATACCAACAGTGGATCGACAAGTAGCGAACTTAAACCGAGATTATTACAATTAGCCTACTTGGTGAAGCTACGTCTATCAAAAACATTGTGCTCTCTGTCGGAGGAAATGACATAAGCAAGAAATTAGCAACTTTTCAACAATGTGTAAATGACTATAAGAATTTATTGAAGGAACTACTAACTAACTATAACGATATTAATATATTTGTATGTTCTGTAATCCCTCGAATTAACCCTTTTAATTTCCAGATGCGGTGCAATAAATATTTAACTATTTTCTACGGCAGTTTTGTCATGACAATAGATGTCATTATATTAATATTTGCGATTCTTTCATTTGTAGGTCCCCTTGCGAAGTTGTGGTTCCAGATGGTGTTCATTTAAATAATTGTGGAACTAATATTTTATCTCATATCATTGTAGATTCGGTTGTCAGACAGAACAGAAAATCTAATCTTTTTATTTATCCTTTAAGGTATAACCCACAGGCATTAAATTGTATTTTAAATTCACTTTCAGCAACAGCCAGACGCCTATCTTACTAATTGTTTTAAACCATATAATAAGTATAACTTTTTAAAAGAGCGGGGTCTTCATATTGGTCACTTAAATGTTTGCCATGCGGTAAATAAAAAGACTCAAATTTGCCAACTTATTTCAAATTTTGACATTTTTGGTTTATCTTAAACTCACCTAAAAGTGTTTGTACCAACTAAATATTTCAGTACTCCAGGTTTTCACTTGCCATTTCGAAAAAATAAGTGTAATAATAGTTCAGCTGGACTTCTACTTTTTGTCAAAAAACATTTAAATTGTAGGAGACGGGAAGATTCGCTTGATATAGAAGCAATTTTGATTGAAATAAATCTCACTAAACATAAACCCTTATGTTGCATTTATAGGCACCCGAATTCTAATAAATGCTGGTTAGACTCATTTGCTAAAATGACTGAAAAGGTTGGAACGAAAATAAAGAAATTATTGCGTTAGGTGATATTAATATTGATGTGTCAAATGGAAAAAATTCAAATTGGAATAATTTACTGTCTTAAAACAAGTTACTCGGGTAACTAAAATATCTTCCACTATCATTGATCATGTTATCGTTTCGAATGAAAGTAATATAACTGAAGTTAATGTCCCGGTATATGGTTTAACTGATCACTACCCAACTTGTATTACCTGGAATAAAAAAGGCGCACATATTCCAAAACCTAAGCATGTTTATATTTACTACCGGAGTATGAAACATTTTGATGTAGGTTTATTTAATAATGATCTTGCAACAGCCCCTTTTGATAAAATTTATACTAAATCTGACCCCAATATTGCGTTAGAATCTTGGTATAATATTATCCAGCCAATAATTGCTACCCATGCACCATTAAAGTTAAAACGTGTCAAAAATGAAATAAAGTCACCATGGTTAGACTCTGAAATTTTAAAATTTATGCGCATAAGAGACGGTTTGAAAAAGAATATCGGAAGTGTAGAAATTTGGTCATTAAAATGATCGATAAAGCCAAAAAGCAGTTTAACATAAAACTTGCTTCAGATCAGAAAAACTCAAAACATATCTGGAAAGTTATCAACTCCTTAACTAATAAGGATAATAATTCAACTAATCTGATTCCTTTAGAACCCGAGGTAGTCAATGATCATTTTTCAAATATTGCATCCAAATTGATTAATCAAAAGCATGTTCATAGAAATATTGATAAAAGTTATACGTAAATAAAATAGAAGAATTTGTCACTTCTAAGTTAAATTCTAATGAAGAATGTTCGATTCCCTACATTAACAAATATGAAGTTTTTAAACAGTTGTCTTCGTTAAATGCAACCAAAAGTGCTGGTTTAGATAAATAAAATCCCCTATTTCTCAAATATGGTGCTTTTACGTTAAGTGGTCCTTTGACACATATATATAATCCATGTATTGATGCAAATATATTTCCTGATAAATTCAAAGAAGCGAAAGTTTTACCACTGTATAAATCCGGCGCTAAATCTGATCCTAATAATTATAGACCAATTTCTGTATTATCTAGTGTATCTAAACCACTTGAAAGACATTATTCAAAACATATAAATAATTTCTTAAATAATAATAAGTTATTGTATTCGTACCAATCTGGTTTTAGGTCTAATAGTTCTTGTCAAACAGCTCTGACTAACATAATTGAAAACGTTTATGATGCAGTAAATAATAATCTTATGGTTGGTTCTATTTTCTTTGATTTTACCAAAGCATTTGATTTGATTTCCCATGAGATAATTATTGAAAAACTAAAACTATACAATTTTTCGAATGCATTAATAACCTTCATAAATTGTTACTTGTCGAATCGTACTCAGCGTTGTTAATTTCAGATTGAACAGATGTTGTGCCCTTCCGCTGCCGGCGACAAACTTTTTTCTCAGAAATTAACTTTATGTTGATCTTTACGAGAAGGGCCTCTTCGTGTAATAATTTAATCAATAAATATAACTCGACGTTTCCCCTTGTGGCTTTTCGATTTAACTTATTGTGCCACCCCTCGACATCATTATTGGTCCGTACAGATTTCCCGTACACAGACCAGTCTGATACGGACCACACACTGTTTTCAAACCATGTTGTTCGAATGTACTTATTTCTGGAGTTGTGTTGTATATCGCCGTTAATTGGTTAAACGTCACAGTTATATTCTCGTACGGTAAATTATACGGTAGCGCCAAAAGCTTCTTGATTAGTTTATATAGGTTATCTCTTCGATATAGGCTGCTTCCATCCCCAAACACTGTACTTTCCGAAATACAGCCTGGCTCCAATGGAATCCACATCCCCGAATTGGCACATCAAATTCATTTCGGAGCCCCGACCAAATCCCGGCCTCAAAATCGCAAACACATTCCTGGATACGTCATACTTACTCAATCTTACATTCATTACACAGCCATCTATCTAAAATTTCTTTCCCCACGTACCATTTTCCTATAAAAATCCCGGGAAATTTCCGTGCCACATCTTCTGACTTCCGTCACACTTGAAGGGCCTCTTGGCGCGGTCTAACTTCTTCATTACATGAAACTTTTTCATACTCGTTAACATTGAGTTGCCTTTTCAAAAGATCAGTATGATTCATACATATTAATATATGATCATACAACCCCTTTTCAAAGACCATCATATAACGATTTTAATATCTCTTTGAAAGGGAGTTTCAGCGGTTGTATCGGGTGGTAAATTATACTTGTTTTTTTACAGATGTGTGACTGGGTTGATGTAGCCTACAGTAACTACAGTAACAGGTGAGACGTGGTTGTTGAATATGGCCTATAGCCGAGACTGGACTGTTATACTGTGACTTCAAGTTAGGAAGTAATTTTTCTTTTAATTCATCCTCAAACTTTTCCTCTGATGATTTCCAGAGAGTCCGTCTCCGGGAAGAGAGGAAAAGATTAAATTTTACATCCAAAAATGAGGAATATTACAACGAAAAATTTTCTATATCTATTTCAGTATTTCTGTATTACTGTATTCTTTTAAAACAGGCCCATGATACAGCTACTGGGCCTGACGATATTCATTATCAGATCCTCAAACATTTTCCTTCCAACTCCAAAAAAACTTTTACTTATATTTAACCAGATTTGGGATGACGGTGTCTTTCCTCCTTCGTGGAGGATTGCTACCATTATTCCCATTCCTAAACCTGGTAAGGATCCTACGAATCCTGCTAATTACCAGCCTTGTTTGTAAAACATTGGAACGGATGATCAATAGAAGGCCCGTTTGGCACCTCGAGTCAAACAATCTGCTTACTTACCTCCAATGTGGATTTCGGTCCCAATGGAGCACTCTTGACCATCTTGTTAGATTTGAATCATTAGTCAGGGACGCCTTCATCCAAAATCACCATTTAGTAGCCATATTTGTTTTTTGGAGAAGGTATATGACACTACTTGGACATATGGCATTCTTCGTGATCTCTTTGACTTCGGTCTGAGAGGAAGATTGCCATTATTTATCTACAATTTCCTACATGATAGGACGTTTAAGGTACGATTCGGCTCCATTCTTTCAGATCCCTTTCCCAGGATAATGGAGTTCCACATAGTAGCATATTATCTGTTACCCTTTTTGCAATCGTAATAAATTCCATCACGTCGTGCCTTAGACGTCTGTATGCATTTCTGTAAACGAAGAGGTTTGCACCTTGACCCAGTGCTACATTTGGACAATGTTGTCTTTCCTGTTGTGCAGGAATTTAAATTTCTTGGTCTAACATTTGACAGCAAGCTATCCTTCCGTCCACACATTAAAATCTGAAATGTCTGAAAAGCTCTCAACATACTGAGAGTCTTATCCAACACTGACGGGGAGCCGACCGTTAGGTCCTCCTCCGATTATATCGAGCTTTGGCTCGATCCAAGCTCGATTATGGGTGCCAAGTGTATGGTTCAGCTCGTCCATCCTACCTCAAAGAGTTTGGCAAAATGTCGAGAATTGCGTGAACTAACGACGTTGCCCTTTAATGTTATGACGTCGTGCAACTTGTAACTTTGTAACATTAACATGCCAGATTTTCAATAGAATGTGAAACGCACACAAGTAGTTTTTCATGTCTCTTCAAAACCAAACACAACGTGAAGCAAACAAACCATAAACCCTCAAATTTGGTGCCGTGACCAGGATTGAACATGGACATCGCCAGACTGAAGTCTTTGAGACCGGGAAGTAGAGCAACAGTGACAAAAACCCACCACAAACTTGAGATAGCGATTGAACAAGAAGTTGTTGATCCAGAAGAAATTTCGTCTGTGATTCAAGCCATTGAGACAAACTCACCGACGTTCAGAAATTTTCATATTTGTTGAAATCAGACGCAGCCAACGTAATTTCAGTACTAACCATGACTAATTTCAATTATAAGAAAGCTGTTGAACTTTTGTCAAATCGTTATGGTCAAGCACATCAAGTCACCAATGCATATATGAGAGCCTTGTTCGATATGCCCGCACCCGACGAACATTTACAAAGCATTAGATCATTCTACGATAAATCAGAAGCTTACATCCGAGGTCCTGAATCGCTAGGACAATGTCATGAAATGCTCGGTTCACTGTTGGTTCCCGTCATAGGGCCTAGTAGGTAAATTACCGCCGGAATTCAGAACAAATATAACCAGAGTAAACGGAAGTGATAATTGGGCAATAGGTTTCGATATGTAAAGATGCAAATATATTTCCTGATAAATTCAAAGAAGCGAAAGTTTTACCACTGTATAAATCCGGCGCTAAATCTGATCTTAATAATTATAGACCAATTTCTGTATTATCTAGTGTATCTAAACCACTTGAAAGACATTATTCAAAACATATAAATAATTTCTTAAATAATAATAAGTTATTGTATTCGTACCAATCTGGTTTTAGGTCTAATAGTTCTTGTCAAACAGCTCTGACTAACATAATTGAAAACGTTTATGATGCAGTAAATAATAATCTTATGGTTGGTTCTATTTTCTTTGATTTTACCAAAGCATTTGATTTGATTTCCCATGAGATAATTATTGAAAAACTAAAACTATACAATTTTTCGAATGCATTAATAACCTTCATAAATTGTTACTTGTCGAATCGTACTCAGCGTTGTTAATTTCAGATTGAACAGATGTTGTGCCCTTCCGCTGCCGGCGACAAACTTTTTTCTCAGAAATTAACTTTATGTTGATCTTTACGAGAAGGGCCTCTTCGTGTAATAATCAATAAATATAACTCGACGTTTCCCCTTGTGGCCTTTCGATTTAACTTATTGTGCCACCCCTCGACATCATTATTGGTCCGTACAGATTTCCCGTACACAGACCAGTCTGATACGGACCACACACTGTTTTCAAACCATGTTGTTCGAATGTACTTATTTCTGGAGTTGTGTTGTATATCGCCGTTAATTGGTTAAACGTCACAGTTATATTCTCGTACGGTAAATTATACGGTAGCGCCAAAAGCTTCTTGATTAGTTTATATAGGTTATCTCTTCGATATAGGCTGCTTCCATCCCCAAACACTGTACTTTCCGAAATACAGCCTGGCTCCAATGGAATCCACATCCCCGAATTGGCACATCAATTCATTTCGGAACCCCGACCAAATCCCGGCCTCAAAATCGCAAACATATTCCTGGATACGTCATACTTACTCAATCTAACATTCATTACACAGCCATCTATCTAAAATTTCTTCCCCACGTACCATTTTCCTATAAAAATCCCGAGAAATTTCCGTGCCACATCTTCTGTGCTGCCAACGTTGACATCCGTCACACTTGAAGGGCCTCTTGGCGCGGTCTAACTTCTTCATTACATGAAACTTTTTCATACTCGTTAACATTGAGTTGCCTTTTCAAAAGATCAGTATGATTCATACATATTAATATATGATCATACAACCCCTTTTCAAAGACCATCATATAACGATTTTAATATCTCTTTGAAAGGGAGTTTCAGCGGTTGTATCGGGTGGTAAATTATACTTGTTTTTTTACAGATGTGTGACTGGGTTGATGTAGCCTACAGTAACTACAGTAACAGGTGAGACGTGGTTGTTGAATATGGCCTATAGCCGAGACTGGACTGTTATACTGTGACTTCAAGTTAGGAAGTAATTTTTATTTCATCCTCAAACTTTTCCTCTGATGATTTCCAGAGAGTCCGTCTCCGGGAAGAGAGGAAAAGATTAAATTTTACATCCAAAAATGAGGAATATTACAACGAAAAATTTTCTATATCTATTTCAGTATTTCTGTATTACTGTATTCTTTTAAAACAGGCCCATGATACAGCTACTGGGCCTGACGATATTCATTATCAGATCCTCAAACATTTTCCTTCCAACTCCAAAAAACTTTTACTTATATTTAACCAGATTTGGGATGACGGTGTCTTTCCTCCTTCGTGGAGGATTGCTACCATTATTCTCATTCCTAAACCTGGTAAGGATCCTACGAATCCTGCTAATTACCAGCCTTGTTTGTAAAACATTGGAACGGATGATCAATAGAAGGCCCGTTTGGCACCTCGAGTCAAACAATCTGCTTACTTACCTCCAATGTGGATTTCGGTCCCAATGGAGCACTCTTGACCATCTTGTTAGATTTGAATCATTAGTCAGGGACGCCTTCATCCAAAATCACCATTTAGTAGCCATATTTGTTTTTTGGAGAAGGTATATGACACTACTTGGACATATGGCATTCTTCGTGATCTCTTTGATTCGGTCTGAGAGGAAGATTGCCATTATTTATCTACAATTTCCTACATGATAGGACGTTTAAGGTACGACTCGGCTCCATTTTTTCAGATCCCTTTCCCAGGATAATGGAGTTCCACATAGTAGCATATTATCTGTTACCCTTTTTTCCATCGTAATAAATTCCATCACGTCGTGCCTTAGACGTCTGTATGCATTTCTGTAAATGAAGAGGTTTGCACCTTGACCCAGTGCTACATTTGGACAATGTTGTCTTTCCTGTTGTGCAGGAATTTAAATTTCTTGGTCTAACATTTGACAGCAAGCTATCCTTCCGTCCACACATTAAAATCTGAAATGTCTGAAAAGCTCTCAACATACTGAGAGTCTTATCCAACACTGACGGGGAGCCGACCGTAAGGTCCTCCTCCGATTATATCGAGCTTTGGTTCGATCCAAGCTCGATTATGGGTGCCAAGTGTATGGTTCAGCTCGTCCATCCTACCTCAAAGAGCTTGGCAAAATGTCGAGAATTGCGTGAACTAACGACGTTGCCCTTTAATGTTATGACGTCGTGCAACTTGTAACTTTGTAACATTAACATGCCAGATTTTCAATAGAATGTGAAACGCACACAAGTAGTTTTTCATGTCTCTTCAAAACCAAACACAACGTGAAGCAAACAAACCATAAACCCTCAAATCTGGTGCCGTGACCAGGATTGAACATGGACATCGCCAGACTGAAGTCTTTGAGACCGGGAAGTAGAGCAACAGTGACAAAAACCCACCACAAACTTGAGATAGCGAGTGAACAAGAAGTTGTTGATCCAGAAGAAATTTCGTCTTTGATTCAAGCCATTGAGACAAACTCACCGACGTTCAGAAATTTTCATATTTGTTGAAATCAGACGCAGCCAGCGTAATTTCAGGACTAACCATGACTAATTTCAATTATAAGAAAGCTGTTGAACTTTTGTCAAATCGTTATGGTCAAGCACATCAAGTCACCAATGCATATATGAGAGCCTTGTTCGATATGCCCGCACCCGACGAACATTTACAAAGCATTAGATCATTCTACGATAAATCAGAAGCTTACATCCGAGGTCTTGAATCGCTAGGACAATGTCATGAAATGCTCGGTTCACTGTTGGTTCCCGTCATAGGGCCTACTAGGTAAATTACCGCCGGAATTCAGAACAAATATAACCAGAGTAAACGGAAGTGATAATTGGGCAATAGGTTTCAATATGTAAAGAGCTGACAATCCAAGAATCAGGTACCGTAAGGCTAACTACATGTACCCGAGTCAAGTAGCTACTCCTACAGCAAATTTCGTTGCTGGTGTTAGCAAGGATAGAAATCGCACACACAATTCAAGAAAACCAGCCGATAAATATAGAAAAACAAAGCAGAGAACATGCATATTCTGCGAAGGAGCCCATTCATCAATCGAATGCGAAGACGTAATTGGACATGAGAAACGTTTAACAATTATTAAGGAGATACAACTATGTTTCAATTGTTTCGGTAGACATAAGATAATTGAATGTCAATCCAAATACGACTGTAGAAATTGTCACCCTAAACACCATACGTCACTTTGTCAAAACGGAAAAGACCGGAAACCAGATAATGAGAAGAAAGACACTGAAACATCGATGTTACAGAAAACGTCTACTGTTCTACTGAAAACAGCCGTAGCGGAAGTCACATTCAACGGAAATCATGCCGAGGCAATCATACTCTTCGACGAAGGAGCGCAGCGCTCATTTATAAACAAGAATCTAGCCGACAAACTGAAGGTAAAAATATAAGAATCAGAAGCATTGAATATCACGTCATTTAGAGATAAAATCACATGTATTAAAAATCTAGAGGAAACTACCAATGTTCTCTAATTTCCAGAACTTCTCTAAGTCATAGTTTGTTTGATTATGTGAAATTAAAACGTTCATCATCGAAGCGGATTGGTCCTTACTAGGCACGGGTACGGGTCCTGATAGTAGGTATCCCAACTTGGAGCTTACGGCAGTTGGGCCATTTCCGCGAATAACATGACCCTGAACTATGTTCCAATAAAAGTCGGCTCCAATAAGGAGTGATATATATCTCGAACGATTTGTTAAAGAATGAGCTAGCGATAAATGTCTCAAATAATGCATACTTTGTGTAAGTTTCCTGCTCTGGTTTTGAAGCGGTGATGCAATGTTTGCTACGATCAATACTTTGATAGGAATGACTTCTCCGTCAGTAGCTCTCAGATGTATGGAATTGATCCGAAGGAAACCGAAATGTCTAGTGAAATGTCAAGTAACACGGAGAAATTCGTAGAAACTTCAATTTCAAAGGAGCACGGAAAATATGTGTCAAAATTACCCTGGAAAGAAGAAAACTGTCTGGAATTGCCGACAAATCAAGAAATCGTCAAACGAAGAACAGAGAATTTAATTCAACGCATTTCGAAAGATCAAAATATGTTTAAAACGTATAATGGAAATATAATAGGCGATCAGGAAGTTAGAGGCTTTATTGAGAAAGTAAACACAGATGAAAACACAAATAATCGAATTCATTATATCTCTCACCATCCGGTAAAAAACGACTCAGTGACCACACCAATTAGAATTGTTTACAATTGTAGTTGTAAAGCCAGCAATAAAAGTCCCAGTTTAAATGAATGTTTAGCGGATTACCCCCCTCTGATGAATGAACTTACATCGATTTTAACACGTTTTTGAATGGAGAAATATTCAGCCATAGCTGGCATAGAAAAGGCGCTTTTACAAAGAGAATTAGATCGTATAAAGAAAGAGATGTCACAAGATTTGACTGGTTAGAAAATCCGACAGACACAAACAGCAAGTTAATTACCTATCGATTTAGAGTAGGGCTTTTTGGAGCAGTTTGTTCGCCGTTTCTCCTAAGTGCAACATTGTTAAACATTTTAAAGAAAATCCATCAACAACATCAGCCGAATAACAGAGAAATTTGTATGTAGATAACGCATTAACCAGTTTTCGCCATGAATCGGAACTCGTGAACTTTTATTCAAAATCACGACAACTGCTTTCCGACAGTGACAAGTTGATGGACGTAGAAAACAAAGACAAAACAGCGGACAGTGATCAAAATCTAAAGATATTGGGTAGGCGTTGGAACACGAAATCAGACAACATAATGTTTTAAAAGTTGAGTTTAACAGAAAACGAAAACCGCAAGGTCACAAAACGAGAATTATTACGCCAGTCATCAAGAATCTTTGATCCGCTTGGATTAATTTCGCCAATTACAGTGAAATCGAAAGTATTTATGCAAATTTTGGAGAGAACATATCAATTGGGATGATATTCATCAAAGACAAAAGTGTGTGAACAGAATACGGGAGTTCTTAACGTAAAAGAAATACAGGACGCCGAATTGAACCTTATTCGAATGGTTCAACAAGAGACGTTCACATAGGAATTCAGATGTTTAGATTCAAGTTCAAAACCGAATATATTAATTGTGAGATTCATAGCTGATTCTGGATTACTTAGATGTGGAGGCAGAATTCAGAACGCACAACTTGATTTCAATACAAAGTATCCGATTTTGTTACCTACAAAACATTATTTGACTACTTTAATAGAACGAAATGCTCAAAGTAAAATACAACATGCTGGATTGAATTGCACATATTCAACAAAATTATTCCAAATGATCCCAAAAATTAGACAGTGCGGAAAATATCATTTTCGTTAATGTGTTCAATGTAAAAAGATCATTGGAAAACCGTACGGAGCACCGGAGATGCCACCACTCCCGAAGGACCGACTAAACAACGATAGACCACTTCATGTAACAGGTGTTGACTATAGGTGCTTTGTGTGCAAAAGGACCTATGGACACTTGACATTACTTCATACATTTCACCTGTGCTGCAACCCCAGCCGTGCATATGAAAATCGTTCCCGATTTAACAGCAGATTCATTTATGTTAGCGTTCAGGAGATTCGTAGCACGCCGTTCACTACCAAGCATAATGTCTGACAATGCTACAAACTTCAAAAGCGCTGCAGAAACAATAAAACACGTGATTCAGTGTGGAACACTGTGGAAATTCATTCAGATTTTGAATAGAATGTGAAACGAACACAAATAGTTTTTCTTGTCTACTTAAAACCAAACACAACGTGAAGCAAACAAACCATAAACCCTCAAACCATACACAACCAAGGACTTAGAATTAGTTAAGGCGCTTTTCGCACAACTCAAGTTGAAAATCTGGCTAAAATCGTCGAGGCTAACGAACCCTCATTGTACGACAGACGTGACAGAGTTTCGCTGCAGTAAGCTATTAAAATAGCTTCTTTGACATACCATCCGGCTCACCGCCCCGTATTTATTCCTTATTTTGAGCATGTGTATACGAGGCAAAGCCTCGTGCAATTTCTTCTTTTGGAGTCCGCAGTCAACCCCTTATGTCAGCGGCTGGTATCAGCAACGACAGTATTGCGGACTTCATTATGACCACAACTCCACCTGGTCAATTGCTCCATTTCAGATATATCGCGTACATTGAAACAACAATGGCGGGCTTAACTCACTTTATTGTATTACGTCATTCTAACATGTGCTTGGCGTATGAATACTTATTATTACGTAACATTCAAAATCAAACTTTCTACTTGAAAATGAAATAAAACAATAGCTTACAACTTTTAAGCATACATAATATTCGAAGCTTATCACTCTATAATCAAAACTAACTTATGTCCGATATCGTAAAGGTTTATATATAGCAGGACCCGATCTAGTTCTATACGGTTGCGGTTGATGGTCGAACAAATTCATTACGATTGGGTTCCTGTTGCGGTCTAACTTGAGGTTCGTCAACATCAGGTAACAAATCTAAAATGTCATCATCAGGTTCAATGTCAAAATCAATGTTAGTGATATTATTATTAACGTATTGTAAATGTCGTCTATTTCTACGGTAAACACCCTTTAACGTTTTAACGATATACGATCTTGGTTCATTATTTTTTTATTGAATTACATTCCTGGAAGTAACCACCGTCTTTTAGAATCTAATTTCACCAATACTCCATCTCCCTCCTTCAATTCAGTCAAATCTCTAGTAGCATTATGACGATTAAAATGATACCGGTATCTCTGTCAATGTCGACTATCAAATTCTTTCGAGATCCGGCCAATCGGGTTTAAGATTTTCAGGAAGGGTTGGTAATGTAGATCGAATCCATCGACCCATTTAAGGTTGAGCTGGGATAGCTTTTGTGGATTCTAGAGGTGTTGCACGGAAATCTAGGAGTGCAATATTAGGATTTGGTTGGTTTAGTATCTTTTTCGCAGTTTGAACTGCCCTTTCGGCTTCTCCATTAGTCTGTGGAAAATGCGGACAAGTCGTAATATGATGAATTCCAAATTTCGTACAAAAGTAAATCTTTTCATCCACGACAACCAATTTGATGGTTCGGCAAATGTAAAAGGTTCGGGGGTTTCAAACTTCGCCATTTACTAACCGTTCAGCAATCTAATGCTCAGACTATCGGCTTTTTACCTCTGACACCTTAACGCGTACATTGACAAGTGGTTGCCTAGCAAGATACGCCCACTTTTAAATATATTTTCTGTTTTAACACAGGTAGAAACTCTAAGATTATTCAGGTCTAATCCAAGTTCTCGTCTATATAAACGTCACACCAAATTTCATTAAAATCAGAAGAAAACTGTATTGTCTATCGCAATCCCAAGCCGCGTTTTGACTAAGTCAAGTGCAATAACTCAAAAACAGTATATCGAAATGTTAATTTCGAACTTGACCAAGATGACATCAACTTCATGATCACACCAAATTTCATTCCAAGCAGATGAAAACTGTTGTCTCTATCGTGTTCACAAGTCTATTTCGACGCAATTTGACTTAGTCAAAAATAACTCAAAAAAAGTTCACTCAAAAATCGTCACGATCAAACTTGTCCAAGATTTCAAATTTGAGGCGTTATGACTTAGTCAAGTGCAATAACTAAAAAACCATTTATCGAAAAATCGCCAATTTCGAACTTGTCCAAGATCTCATCAATATTAATGATTACAGCAAGTTTCATTCAAATCTGATGAAAACTGTAGTCTCTATCGCGTTCACAAGTCAATTTTGACGCGTTTTGGCTAAGTCAAGTGCAATAACTCAAAAACCATTCATCGAAAAATCGCCAATTTCGAACATGTCCAAGATCTCATCAATATAAATGATCACAGCAAGTTTCATTCAAATCTGATGAAAACTGTAGTCTCTATAGCGTTCACAAGCCAATTTTGACGCGTTTTGGTTAAGTCAAGTGCAATAACTCAAAAACCGTTCATCGAAAAATCGCCAATTTCGAACCTGTCCGAGATCTCATCAATATTAATGATCACAGAAAGTTTCATTTAAATCCGATGAAAACTGTAGTCTCTATCGCGTTCACAAGTCAATTTTGACGCGTTTTGGCTAAGTCAAGTGCAATAACTGAAAAACCGGTCATCGGAAAATCGCCAATTTCGAACTTTTCCAAGATCTCGTCAATATTAATGATCACAGAAAGTTTCATTTAAATCCGATGAAAACTGTAGTCTCTATCGCGTTCACAAGCCAATTTTGACGCGTTTTTACTAAGTCAAGTGCAATAACTCAAAAACCGTTCATCGAAAAAATGCCAATTTCGAACTTGTCCGAGATCTCATCAATATAAACGATCACAGCAAGTTTCATTCAAATCCGACAAAAACTGTAGCCTATATTGCGTTCACAAGCAATTGTGGACGGACGGACCGACGGATGGACGTCCAGACGGACGGACGTCCAGACGGACGGACGCCCAGACGGACGGACAGGGGTGACGACAATATACGACCACATTATAATGTGGGCGTATAAAAACAACAATGGCGGGCTTAACTCACAACAACAACCACCAGATCGAACTATCATGGATCCCGTCGCACGTCTTCATCCCTGGAAACGAACAAGCTGACCGTGTTGCCAAGGACAGTTTGGGTCTGGAGAACATCGAGCCTGTAAAATTCTCGTATGAAGAATTTTGCAGTCTCGTGTCCTCTAAGATCAACCAGAAATGGGACGACATGCTAAGGAACCTCAACACCGATAGATACCAGATCGATCCGAAGATACCAAACCAAACCAAAATTAACCATCCTTCTGTAGCCATCTGCAAACTGGTAACCAGACTACGCACCAACCATGTCATGCGAGACCATCAGTTCAATGCCATTAAATGCCGATGCGGACACGTTGCCACCAGGACGCATCTTCTCATTCAATGCACCGAATTGAAACCATCTCGTAAGACATTGACGGACTACCTGGAAACCAACGGCATACCAATCACCATACAGAATATTTTGGCTCCACCCACGGACCACTGGCACAAAATAATGGAACTCATCTACCAATTTATTACCACATCTGTTTTAAACAGATAACCTAAGTTTCTTTTAAAATTTAAAATTTATATAATCAATTTTCAAAACAAGTTTCATAGCAGAAACAAAAGAGAACATCTTATTTTTTTTTTTTTTTTTTTTTTTTTTTTTTTTGTGAAAGCTTTTTTTCTCTTCCCCTCTCCTTTCTCACGTCTCCTTTTCTTCTTTCTTTTAGGTCTTCAACTCTTCCAAGCACAGACAGATAATCAAACCAAACCAAACCAAACCAAACCAACAACCACCAACAACAACCACCATGATCATAACGAGTTTTGGAAGAATGTAGAAGACTGAATCACTCACGCCACACTATCCAGGGCCGAGTTTCACCGCCATGACATTCGTTCCGACCAGATCGTACGATTTCTCAAACCACCACCAAACCAACAGTTTTCTAAATCATCCAATTGATTCTAAATCCACTACCAACGACCACCAAAGTGCAACTACCTAGTTTGCGATATCAGCAATTGCTGGAAGCGAACGTTAACTCGCCATTTACCTACCTACCTGCCTAAATCACTTTATTGTATTACGTCATTCTAACGTGTGCTTGGCGAATGAATACATATTATAATAATACACAGTTATAAGGCTACCGTATTCTATAGTATAATACTCTCGTAACAAGATAGACTTTAATCTATCAAACAATCGGAAGTCACCCACAAGCTCTATCGTCTTCAAGTCTAAATTTCTTGAATTAAGGACTAAATATGGGGATTATGCTCCTTTCTATACAGATGGGTCCAATGATGGTGATAAGGTAGCAGCCGCTACAGTGACACCATCCGAAGTCCTGTCGGTATATCTTCCACTAGCAGCCTCTATTTTCACAGCCGAACACGTTGCCATTTTACAGGCACTCGAGTTCTTTCAGTCCTCATCATCATTAAAAAAAAAGTACATGTATATTCTATTCTGATTCTTTATCCGCATTACTAGCTATTCAAAACATCCAGCTTGTGCACCCAATATTCGGAGATATTTACAAGCACACTGGGCCGAAAAAGGACATTGTCCTTTGTTGGCTCCCCAGTCACATGGATATACGGGGGAATGACCGGGCGGCTAAGGCTGCTTTATCACTGCCTGTCCCCCCTTTTCCTTGCCTTACACCGACTTTAAGTCGGTGATAAGGACTTTTATTTTGCAAAGATGGGATGCTGCAGATACAAACAAACTTCATGCCATCAAGCCTCTCTTGGGAGATTGGTCATCCTCCTATTTTGCGAACAGGAGAAATGAAGTTGTTTTGTGTCGCTCTTGTCTTGGACACACTCACCTTACCAACTGATATTCGCTCAATCGAGAGACTCAACCAGTCTGTGAGCACTACCAGGTTCGCCTGACAGTGAAACACATTCTGATTGAGTGCACGCATCTCAAACCTCTATTTTCACAGCCGAACACGTTGCCATTTTAAAGGCACTCGAGTTTTTTCAGTCCTCATCATCATTAAAAAAAAAGTATATTCTATTCTGATTCTTTCTCCGCATTACAAGCTATTCAAAACATCCAGCTTGTGCACCCAATAATCGGAGATATTTGCAAGCTCCTTGGGCCGAAAAGGGACATTGTCCTTTGTTGGCTCCCCAGTCTCATGGATATACGGGGGAATGACCAGGCAGGTGCGGCGGCTAGGGCTGCTTTATCACTGCCTCCCCCCCCCCATCTTTTTCTTGCTTTATACCGACTTTAAGTCGGTGGTAAGGACTTTTATTTTGCAACGATGGCAGCAAAAATGGGATGCTGCAGATACAAACAAACTTCATGCCATCAAGCCTCTCTTGGGGGATTGGTCATCCTCCTATTGTGCAAACAGGAGAAATGAAGTTGTTTTGTGTCGTTCTCGTCTTGGACACACTCACCTTGCCAACTGTTATTTGCTCAATCGAGAGCCTAAACCAGTCTGTGAGCACTGCCAGTGAAACACATTCTGATTGAGCGCACTCATCTCAAACCTATAAGATCTCAGCATTACCGTGTTAGGTCCTTGTTTCATCTATTTTGTTTTTAGAGCTCATTTTGGGTTATAACAATTCTGTGATATTGTTTTTAGCATTGTTTTGTCGCCCCTTTTGGGGTTTCTGTGATAGTTTTAATTTTAATGTAGGCCTATTAATGATTTTCTAGTTTTTTAATTTTGTTTTGGTTTTTTAATCGTATTCAGGTGCTATATAGCCCGTTCTGGTGCTGATGCACCTTAATACATTTCATTTCATTTAAATGAAACTCTAACGATTTACTCTCATTGCTCATAATTCCCATTACTCATAATTGAGACTGAAAGAGAAGTCTCTTCGGTAGCTTGCTCTTCATTGTCAATTAGATGAGTTACATTGAAGATTATGGCGCACCATAATAATTGAATATTATGTTATATAACTCCATGCGTACATATAACACAGTAAAGTTCCTTGATGGGTATGACTGTGGTATTCTCTAAATCCTCGTTGCTTAAATGAACATTATGAGGCCTACACTATTTACCTTTTACAAGGCATGATTTAAATATAGATTAAGGCAACTACGTCTGTACGAAGGTCATTTTTCGTGGTCAGTACAAGCAAATGGGTGGCTTGAAATGTTTGTAATCCAAACAAAAAACGAAAAGTTTTAACTCTTAATCCATTTTTGATGTGAAAATAAACTTTGACATAGAATACAAACTAGTTAAGAATCAAAATTGATTTGATATATACGAATCCCTGTTCATACAGGCACTGCAGAATATGCCATTTTAATTTGGAAGTAGAAAAAAGGGGCGCTAATCGAAATCGAGTGCTAACTGAACAATTACATTTGTTTGCTACTTGTGAGAACTATACTATGAGACTGGTAAAAATACCCAGATAAATCATTTGCATATGAAGTGATGTTATAGTTGTTCAATGAAATAAAATATAAAGAATATTACTTTGGTACAAATTTTCAAATGAGCATTTTGACTAAACCCCTTCCTCCTTTTTTATTTCACTTTGTATCATAATATTATAATTTATAGATCGATTCTCTATTATGTATACTGCCACACGCTGGACGTTAATCTGGCAAAAAGTTTGTTTATTTCCGACAAACGTAAACCAGTCTGTCTAAGGTTTACTGGAGAAGTAATGGCGGACGACGAAGATGCGTTTGACAGTTGGGAAGAACAAGAAGATAGCGGGGTATAAAGTTTTTGATTATTAATACATCAATTAGAATGATTTATTTTTTTTGTATGATTGATGTTTCAAATCGTTATTTTTTGGACTCTCTCAATCCCTGTCTACTTTGAGCTTTGCCTGAGTTGTAAATGAAATTTTTCTCCCAATTCAATTTTCATAAATATTCAAAAATCTATCTCTTAGTCCATGCCATTGACAGTTCACTTAGTTTCCACTTGAAACCTCATATGACGTTAAAAATCACACGAAATTTGTTTTGGAGAAAAATGCCAGAAAAGAGAGGTATTTAACTGGAAAAACTACGTAGATCTAATCATTTTTGAGTCAGAATCACTTACTTTTTACAATGTTGACAAGGTCAATGTTTCACAAATTAGCCTGCTCCATGATAGAATTATTTCTAAGATCATCACTTTATCAAATTTATTTTGTAGATGTTAGATAAAAGAATTGGAGAGTTACAAATTGATTCTTCAAGCCCCTTCAAAAGGTACAACATTTAGATCTAGACTACATGTAGTCTGAATTTTCTGATCTGTGTCTGTGATTATTTTGTAAAATTTACTAGAAGTAGGCCCATAGAACCACTATTGTTTAGGTGAACACATGCAAATAGTTCTCATAACTACTAGAACTGTTGAAATTATAGCCTGATGCTTTCAGGAAATTTCACCTTCTTTTCTATAAGCTTATGTGACGTAAATATCGAGAAAAGGTGATAATCTTTTCAACTTTCAAGTGCAAATAATTTGTTGGATTGGATTTTTTAAACTATTACCGCATAAGATAAGCTAAACATTGCACGTAAGGTTGGTCAAACAGATGGCATCATGTACCTAAGAGAAATGATACTGAAGACTATGTAATATTTATATTATGTTTGCTGTACTTAGTGCTTCAGGTAACAATGTAGTTATGAAAGAACTATCTGGTAGAACAGAATATACACCTCAAGTAAGAATATTGAAAAGAGATCAAAATGATGGAGATAGTAAGAGTGTTAGCAATAATACAGATAGGTAAGTTATATTACTAGTTTAAAAGGATTTTTACAACAAGGCTCATCAATGTATTTTTTTCTGTTATCCATTGTATTGCTTCTTGGACTGAATTTTATATTTTATGCTGCACCATGTCCTTGCGTATTGGGCCTAATTCTGACTCATGTAAACTAAAGAGTTTATTATAACTATAACAATTTTAAAGGTGTCATTTTTTTGTGGTGAGGGTAAAAATTCGATTTTTCAAATTGACTGTCATTAATAATCGATGAGTGATGTCCTCATGCACTTAGTTTTAGTGGAATTGCATTAAAGGGGCCCAGGCTTGATTTTTAGGGGTCATTTTGGGCCTTTGTTACATTTAAACAGTCCTCAGAAATATTCAAGCTCTGAGAAAATCGCAAAATACCTTGAAATATGCCTCAAACAAAAAATTTCACTTTTCATTTTTTTTCTGTGCTGTACGCGGCTGGTCTCCAGTCAGTCTGAAAATTGTGTGTCCTGTTGACACAGGCTACAATTGAAAAATGCGTTGTAGTCTGTTTATATAGATGACCGCTTGCACGACGGGAAGGATAACTCTTTGATTATCAAGACGAACCGTTTTCCAATATGGCGGGACGTTCGTAATTTCTTAAGTCATTATGATTTTTCAAACACGGATAATCATGGATTCACATGGATTTGAAGGCTCAAATTTCAAAGGTAAGCTCTGTAGACTATTTCTGATTAGCTAACCAAAAGATTTCATGTGTTTGAGGCTGTCGGATGATTGTCCGAAACAAATAAAGCCTGGGCCCCTTTAACCATAGATGTTTGATTAAATGGACCATTGGAATGGTGAAATTAATGCTATTGGTGTCCCCAAAACACTATTTAATTATAAATATAAGTTCCTCTTTACAATCCCTAGACTTTTTGAACACTAAAAAAATTGCTCATGGATTACAGATCATAGACATATAAGACAACTGTCCATTAGGCTACTAGTCCTTTCAAGATAAATTTCTATTAAAGGTCCCTGTATACTTTTTGTAGCCATGACCATAGCCATTCTGTCTATTTCTTGATTTTTCCTGAAGAGATTTTTTTAAATTATTGATGATAAAGCTTTGTTTTGAATAAGGAATCAACATAAAAATAATAAAAACTAGATCCCCAGGCTTCGCGAGGTTCTGACGCAGTTTTGACATACGCTTTAAAACTGCCCCACAAAGTATCGGTAAAACAGTAACTTTATTTTACAGAGTATAAGTCGTTTTATTTCAAAGCATAACCGGTTTGCTGAAACTCATGTCATGTAGATCGCCCAAATGCATAATTCAACAAACAGCTTTTAACGATGAAATTCGCAATTTTCAAATGGCAATAAAACGAAAAGTATACATCGTACAACAAAATATAATATATCAATGGTTAGATCTTATCGAGAGCTAACACATTCGTTCTGTTTACAAGGTCACCAAATTTCAAGGTAACTATATACGACCATTTGAATTTTTGATATATTACTATCAGGTAAATATCAAAATCAAAATCAAAATTCAAAAATCGGTTTCCAAATATGATTCATAAATCGATATTACATTCTATAGACATCAAAATTACACGAATCGTAGTATCTCCAGAGGCCCCATTTCGATTTAAAGAAAATTACGCACAGTTAGTAGAGAAGAAATACAAAATTCTCAAATACTAAAAAGCGCATTTTTGGTGGAAATATGTGGTTTTATATGTCATTACAAAGAGCAGATAAACTGTAATAAGATTCAATATGAATTTGTGTTATTTATAAATTAGTTCACGTGACAGAGCTCTTTAAAAATAAAAATCACAAAATTCATTTGGTTATAAAACCGGAAGTAGACATCGGACAGCACATATGAATATATCATTGAATAGATATCATCAAGGGCAAAGGTTAAGGTCACGAAATACGGGCCTTTGAAATTTTGGTCATGACCAAAAATATTAAAATGGAAATAAAAGAACATTAAAATCAAAATTCAAAAATCGGCTCCCAAATATAATCGCGCAATCGACTCTAGTCATAAGATATGAAAAAATAATGAAAATCGCTTTAAAGTTTAACATTTCAATATGGCGGATTTTTTCATCTTCGTTTTTTTGTATGACTATTTGTAGCATGTTGCAAAACGAATTTTTGAATTATCTAAAGAATTCCGGAAGTTAGGTTTTTAAAATTTACAAGAGAATAACTTCAAAACCGGAAGTGATGTCGAAAATTTGAAAAATTATTTTAGATTGCATTAACAATGTTTATCTACCTGTAAGTTTTCAGGTGGATGAGAATAAAACTGTAGAAGTTGAAAAAAAACGCAAAAATTAAGAATAAAAAAGTCAGCTACAAAAGTAATGAAATTAGCATTTTAAAACTGCAGTTAAGTAGCTAGCAGTTTAAAGAAGCAAACAAAAGAAGTTCTGTCAAAATCAGCAACAGGTATTTGTGGCATGTTGCCTTCTAAGAGAATAATCGAATGTGAAATTCGAAAAACAAAAAAAAACTAGAGCCGTACGCCTAATGGCACTGAAGCAGTGCGTTCCATCCAGGGATTCGTTCGTTAAGCAAAAGACAAAAAGGATTTATTAAAATAAAAAAATGTGCATCAGAAATGGATTTTGATTTCATAACAAACGCTTCCATACCCCCCTTTTCCCCCTTTCCCCTCTTTGTTCCTCCCCATCCTTAGCCCTCATTACAATTAAGATAGATAATAAGTTAAAATCATAATAAAAAATAGATAAAGGGTAGTTTAATCTAAAAAGATATCCGGATCGCCTTAACTCATATTTTGTAAATCGCCCAAACGTAGAGAATAATACCCAATAGATTGTTTTATATATTGAATACGCAATTTTCAGATGGCGATGAAATCAAAAGTAGATATCGTACAAAAAGAATATATATAGCATTGGATAGACAATGTCGAAGCTATATACAAATCGAAAGGTCACTAATGGTTCAAGTCGTCTTCAGTCGCCAGGGTATAACATTGAGACACTACATAAATAGCGCGGCCTAACATTTTAAAATTTATATTGAATAGAGTTTCGTCCCTTAGAGCACTATTCCTCAACTGTATATTATGGTTGCATAAGAGATACAATTTAAAATTCTAAAGGTTGTAATTTCGTTCCAAATAATCCATATTTACGTCACCCACAACAGGAAATAAACCACAATTCCATTTATTTAACATATATAATAACTCATTTAACTGGATGTAGAACTTAAGGGGGTTGACAACCTTATCGTTCGAAGTGTATTTCAATCAAGAAACGTATTAAGTTTATATCCATTCTATTTGGCATTAAAAGAAACTCATCTAGTAAAAATTTTAGCTCAATCGCTTCAGTAGTTCGTCTGATATCCGTCCGTGAAGATAATCTATTTATAGAACAAAACGGGGTATTCCTCTATGTAGACGTACAAATTACGTTGTCAGTTGACATTTGTGATTACAACGTCATCGGCTAAATAAACATTCTCTACGTTTGCCGGTCAGTTATTGTTAATATCGGCACGAGAAGTAAGAGTTTGTGTATCGGGGGAATCCAGAAGTCACGTGATGTCCCATAAATCTTTACGTCACATGTAAACAGAGAAATTTTATGATTGGTGGGTAGGGGTGTTTGGACATGTGCTAATCCATTGTTTTAGCACTCCAATTGTGTGGATATCGGTGCATATCGATGCCTAAAAGGTGCTTAAAGATTTCTACAGCATGAAAGACAATCTTTTAACAACATGATCGTTAATTACGTAAGGTTTAAATGTGTTTACAAAATGTTGAAAAAAAATGCCATTTTCCCAAAAGCATATCTCGCTTACAATTTATCCGATTTTTACAAACTTTGGCTTCAGCTAAAGCTTACGATGTCCTCTATAACTTTACGTTGGCTTTTTTTAATAAAATGAATAGTTTTTTAAAAATTCAATTTTTCGTAAATTCACTCGCAAAATTTTGATTTCTATCAATATCTTCAAAACAAAACAAAATTTTCCAAAAAGCCAACGTAATTTTGTAGAGATACATGTAGACGTGCGTTGTGCAAAATTTCAACCTTCTATATTAAATAGCCTAGTAGATATGCTAATTAAAGGGGAATAATTGACGTTTTTTTCGTTCATCTTTCATACCGTATTTCTTAAAGTTGAAATGTCATAAAGAAATAAATTTTATATTTTTGGATAGCTGAAAGTCCCCTCTTTCCATTGATATTTAAATATTTCAGATAGGTGGAAAAGAAGTGGTCGAAATCGTCTATTTATTGTACATAGGTTTAGGGTTGTCAACCCCCTTAAACTAAAAAATAAATTTGGATCGCTGAAACTCATATCTTGTAGATCGCCCAAATGCAACACACATTAAACAGATTGTTTTATGGCAAAAATTCGCAATTTTCAAATGGCGATGAAAGCGAAAGTATACATCTTACAATAAAGCTTTATATATCATTGGATAGAACTTCTCGGGAGCTATCACGTTTGTACAGGTCAAAAATTTGTCAAATGTCAACGTCACAATATACGACCCTTCAAAGTTTTTAAAAATTATAATCGAAAAAAAATCAAAATCAAAATCGAAATTCAAAAATCGGTTTCCATATATATTTCGTCGATCGGTTATAGATACTATATACATCAAAATAACACAAATCGAATTATCCCCTGAGACCCTATTTCGATTTAAAGAAAACACGCATAGTTAGTATAGAAGAAATTACAAAATTTTGAAATTTTTAAACGCACAATTTTGATTTAAATACCATGTGTGATATATTAATAGAAAGATGAGATTAAGCGTAAAAGGAATATGTTAGAAATTCTGTCCTATGTAAATTGGGTCACGTGATAGAGCTCTTGAAAGTTAAAATTCGTGATTTTCAATTGGCTGCAAAACCGGAAGTAAACATCGGACAACAAAAGTGGGGATACCATTGGGCAGATATAATGAAGGGCAATAACTTTTGTTCAGGTCAAAAGGTCATCAAAGGTCAAGGTCACGAAATATGACCGGTTAAAGTTTTGACAATTACTGAAAAAATTCAACCGGAAATAAAAGAAAATCGAAATTCAAAAATTCCTTCCCATACTTTTTTGCGCAATCAATTGATGTTTCTAGAAAATCTAAAATTATGCAAATTAGACTTATCCCTGAGAACTTATTTCAGTTTTACAAAATTTAGTCGTATCAAGATGGCAGAAGATCCGTAACTTCCGGTTCGAATTTTCTTAATTTAGCATCATTCAATAGACAATTGTAGCTACTTGCAAAATAAATTTTTCAAATATCTTCATTATTTCGGAAGTGCAAAGTTCAACTTTAAAAGCAAATAAAATCAAAACCGGAATTGATATCGAAATTTTGAAAATTGATTATACTTCGCAATCCAAATGTCTATATATCTGTAAGTTTTCAGATCGATCGAAATAAAACTGTAGAAGTTATAAAATGCAAAAAATTTCAAATTCAAAATGTCAGCGAGAAAGTTGGGAAATGTATAATTCTTAAATTGCTATCTTTTAAAACTAAATTCAATGTAGTTACCTAAAAAAAAAACCATCAAAATCAGATAAAAAATAAAGCCGCAAATTGAAAAACAAAGAAAAACTGTAGACGGTGCTACGTCATTTCCTGTAGGTCAATATGGCGTCAAAATACATTCATCAGATTTAGTCTCGCGGCATTTTCGGGAGAAATGTTAACAGAATGTGCGTGGCATGTGTAGTTCTGGCTGAGTGCTCTGACCAGAATTCGAAAGAAAAAAAAAAATAAAAACATTTCGAAAACAAAGCAGTGCGTTCAATGAACGCACTGCGATGATTCATTTTTATACGCCCAAATTATACTGTGGTCGTATATTTTCGTCACCCCTGTCCGTCCGTCCGTCTGTCGGTCCGTCCGTCCGTCCACAATTGCTTGTGAACGCAATAGGGGCTACAGTTTTTGTCAGATTTGAATGAAACTTGCTGCGATCATTTATATTGATGAGATCTTGAACAAGTTTGAAATTGGCGATTTTTCCATGAATGGTTTTAGAGTTATTGCACTTGACTTAGCCAAAATGCGTCAAAATTGACTTGTAAACGCGATAGAGACTAAAGTTTTCATATTGATGAGATCTTGGACAAGTTCGGAATTGGTGATTTTTCGATGAATGGTTTTTGAGTTATTGCACTTGACTTAGTCAAATCGCCTCAAAATTGGCTTGTGAACGCGATAGAGACTACAGTTTTCATCAGATTTGAATGAAACTTGCTGTGATCATTTATATTGATGAGATCTTGGACAAGTTCGAAATTGGTGATTTTTCGATGAATGGTTTTTTGATTTATTGCACTTGACTTAGTCAAAACGCCTTAAAAATGGCTTGTGAACGCGATAGAGATCACAATTTCCATTTGATTTGAATGAAATTTGGTGTTATCATTTATATTGATGAAATTTTGGACAAGTTTGATCGTGATGATTTTTGGGTGAACGTTTTTTGAGTTATTGGCCTTGACTAAGTCGAAATAGACTTGTGAACACGATAGAGACAACAGTTTTCATCTGATTGGAATGAAATTAAGTGTGATCATTGAAGTTGATGTCATCTTGGTCAAGTTCGAAATTGATATACTGTTTTTGAGTTATTGCACTTGGCTTAGTCAAAACGCGGCTTGTGATTGCGATAGACAATACAGTTTTCATCTGATTTTAATGAAATTTGTTGTGAACATTTACATTGATGAGAACATGGATTAGACCTAAATAATCTTAGAGTTTTTGCCTGTGTTAAAACAGAAAATATATTTTAAAGTGGGCGTATCTTGCTAGGCAACCACTTGTTTTATGTGCAAGTAAGAAGCCTAGGATGAACTTTGTATACCGTACATTGAACCATCAATATTGTTGTTTTATTAGCAGTCAAAATGTAAAACCAAATAAAACATTAGAAGAAAGAGAGGCAGAGTATGCTGAAGCTAGACAAAGAATATTTGGTGATGAAGTAGAATCTACATGTCTAGAAGAGGAGGAAGACAGTATTAAAAGGTAAGTGTTGTCTTTTTTTAACCCTGTTCAAGATGTTGCCAAAACCCAAAACTTGCCTGCTTTAAGCAATCATTGTTTTGACATTCTCCATAAGGCCACAAAAATAAAGTTTCTTGGTTCTCAGGCACTGCCACACCAGCAAAAACCTTCCACTTCAAACCATTTATTTGTTAAAAAAATAAAAAAGCGTCGTCCGCCCGCATCACCTATTCATTCAATAAAAACTGCTTATTCTTGAACAATTTCGGTTGGGTATGAAAGTATGAGAAGCTATATTTTTTAATTTATTTTTTCGTCTTTATTTTTGTCCTCTATTACGAACTTCATATTTCCGGCAATACGCCATCTTTTGTGTTTTTCCGGTGACTTCTTTACACTAATAGCCTCAATTATCGAGGTCGTTGCTAGTCTTTAACGGGGATTTATGTGATTTCGGAAATAATCACAATTTAGATGGAGAGATTTCAAGATGAATGTTAGTTTAATTTAAACAGAAATTAGTTTCCGATTTCTGCATGACTTTAAATATTTAGTTGTACGATTAGGCCCATTGTGAAGCATATTGTACTGAACTGTCATACTGTCGAGGTGTGGTTATCTTCCTTATTATACGAGTTGAAGGTCATTCGCCACAGATTTGGCAGATCTATTGGAAACAGTTGTACCTAACAAATGTCTTTGCCACCTACAATATTACAGCTAAAAGATGAATTTCCGAAAATTTATACCACTTGGTCACTGCTTACTGTTCTTGTCCATGGCAGATTAGATCTCCCTTTATCAACTCCCTGAAGCAATCGCTTTGCAAATTTGTATTATTTGTTTATGTTGTTAATCTATCCAGAAGCTAGTAATTTCTGACAAATTGATATATTCTTATGTTGAAATCGATAGTCTCTACTTATGACCTAGTCCAGTGTATTTATAAGAGAATATCACTTATAACACCTAATAAAAGTCAATTTCTGATGATAATTCTAAACCTCTGGTTATGAAAGTAAAGTGTGTGGCGAAACTTGATGTGATGTCACTTGTTTTAACTAGTGCTCAGAAGAGAACTTGTGATTACAATCTGAAAGATCTATAATAGAAAATTTAGTACCAGAAAAATATTTGTTAAAAGTGTTTCCTTTTAGCCCAGAATGTCATGGTGCAATAGCCAGTAAATGTTAACAAGCTTACACTAAATTAATGATAATTAATTCTTAAAGTGTAAAATAAAATAGATTTTTAGGCCACCTATATACGTATCTAAAACGTGTGTTTAATGGGTGCATTTGTGAGTATCTTCACTTAGATTTATTCCTTGTATTTCCCATTTAAGTGCTTTTGTGGGTAATTGATATCTTCTGGATGTCATGCATATTGATATAGAATTCCTAATCTTATAATGAATATTTTGTTTCCAGGCCAGTTCGACTTATCTGTAAATCTGATAACCCAGTTGGTAACACTGTATTAAGACAACCTCGTGGTCCTGATGGAACTAATGGTTTTCAACTTGAAAGATAGCAGGAATATTGCTATGTTATATTTTAATTGAATACTTAAGGCGCTGTCACATTCCAGCGTATACAGCTAGTGTATGAGGAACATATGAACTATTTGGGCTACACTGAAACACACTAGAAAAAGTTCCTAGTACAATGGTGTATGTTGATGTACACTGACGGCCAAAATATTTTTTGAACATGCACAAAATTGAATTTAACAATTCAGAGATGCTGAAAGTACGTACTCATATGTACTTTGAGTACGCTTCTCATACATTGAAATTGAAACCTTGTATTAGAGGAGCGTATAACTTACGTAATGAAGATAGTTCAAATGACAGTCTAACATATTCAACTTATGCCAAACATGTTCTGACTGTACAGCCAACTTTTCCTATGCGTATTTCCAGCAAATGGGGGGTATATAAAGTCTCACATTTCCAAATCTGTATCAGTTTGTGCTCTCAATTCAGAGATAGAGTTTGCTGTGTATCACCAAGTGGGCCTAATTCTGACCCATTTAAAATAAAGAGTTTATTATTATTATAAGATTTGTTGCACTTGGCAGTTGAGTATGTTAGACACAGAAGCCACCTTTTATTCCTTGCTCTATACGCTAAAGTGTGATAGAATCTTTAAATATTGGGTGTATGTTTTATTTTTCAGTACATCTAGAATTGTTTCTTTTATAAAGAGCTTCATTTTAAAGAAGAGATGTTTTTATTTCTTTGCCTTTTTATCTTTTGGCAAACCAGACTTGATCTAGTTGTAATATAACTTACAATAAATAAGCAATAATATGAAATTTGTACTTATCTTTTCATCATTTCATGGAAAATGTAGATTCCTATAAATTTATATAGTACATTCATATTCAATGTCATAAAATTTTTGTTGAACCCCTAAGACAACGAGCCCAATCTACATTGTTAATCTTACTAATCATGTCAGCTTATAACCATACAAGTAACACAAGTTTTGATATTTGTAAATATTTAGGTGTTTTTTATACTTAAGGACAAAATACATCCCTCCAGTTGCTCTTTACAATAATATATAAATATATAATTATAATATAAAGTTACTGCTGGCTTTATATGATTATTTCAATATTATTTTGACATATGAATGCTCAATATTTTTCAGGGCAGAGAAAAAAATTTTTTATTTGACCTTTGAAGTGATAAAAGGCTGTACTGTGCTCACACACTTTTGTTATTACCTGTTACATCTTATGTTAACATTACCCTATGTATTCATATTTGTAGTTATAGAACTTATATCTTTTATCTATTGGCTACTGGGTCACTATACTACCAGCTTCATATGTTGAACACCCTACATAATCTGGTATTAATAAGTGAAGGCTCAGCTTTAAAAATTTCAAAGTTGGCCGATAAAAGTATATATTCATCAGTAAATTTACTCGCTATCATAAATAACATAACAGAGTTCGATATATCCAAAATAAAATTAGTAATTATCCCTAAAAATGCAATTATTATCAAAAATCTCTTAATGAATTTATTAAGCGTTTTTCAATAATTAAATTTCAGATTTAGAGGGACTTGATGTCATTATGTTACTTTATGACACCATGTAAGTTTGCTGATGAATAAGTACACATATTGACCATTCTTGAGAACTTAAATTTTATTTCCATTCTTTGACAAAGAATCACTCTATGATTTTATATCCATCTTAGAACTGTATTTCATCTGGTGTGATATTTGTTTTTGCCCTTCATCCTCTTTAGAGTTTGTTGCAAATCAGGTGTGTATAATATCTCAATATGCTGATGTATTGCCTTTTGCTGTCACAAAAAAAATGAATTAGCAATACCTTTGAAATTGTACAGATATTCTCTGAGGCTTGTAGATATGTTTATATTGTGATATAAATGATATTGTATGTAAACATGCTGTTATTTGTTTTAATACTAAACTAATGAATGCAGTCTTTTGTAATGTTTGCCATGATGGCACCACATTTCTGTGCACTTTCCTCTACTGAACATAGCAGGAAATATCACTTTATGGGAAGATGCATGTATATTGTCCAAAATTAATCGTAAACACTCCAGAAGACCCAATTCTTGACGGAGTTAAACGTTACTTTGTTTGAGTGTTCGTATGCACCAAAGGATAAACCCTATTGAAAATCACCAAAATCAAAAATATTTAGTATGAGTTATGGTCCTTCTTGAAATAATCGGAGCATTTTATAAGTTTAGCATGCGTATTTGTAATCATCCAATGATGAACCTATTAATGAACAGATAAATCGAAAAATATTTGATTTCAGTTTGCCTTTGTTTGTAAATGCCGTCGCTTCTGTTTCTTTCTGGATTTTGATGAAACTTGGTGTTCATGATCACCCAAGGATGAACCCTGTGGAAAATCAGACCAATCGCAAAATATTTACTGCCATTGTTCTTGAATTATTTGTTGACACGATAGAATGCTGGTTTATTGATGGATTTATGATGTAACTTGATGTGAATGTTTATAATAAGGATGCATTGCAAATCATACTAATCGAAAAAAAAAATAAGAGTTATTGCCCTTGATCTAGGAAACGACACGATAGAGAGCATTTTTTTATGGATTTTAACGATTTATTGTTGAAACTAATAAGAGCTGATTTCTTGATTAATGTTGGTGAAACTTGATGTGAGTAATCACCAAAGGAAGAAACCTTATTGAAAATCAGCAAAAAATAATTTATTTACCGATAAGGATTGCCAACCTCCCGCACGAATTTCTACAAATGTGGCCGTATTACGAATGATGGCCTTCATTATTTTTCCAAACGCGTTCAATTTTTAGAACGTAAACATTTATAGAAGCCACATTTCTGGACTGATATAGAACACACTCGCTGAAATTGTTCATATCCCCCAAGGATGGACCCTATTGAAAATAAAAAAAACCCCGAAATATATGAATAATTGCCCTTGTTGTTTAAAACGCATTTGATTTTTGGCGCGTAACCACCTTACAGGGCACAATTCTTTACGGATTTTGTCGAATCTTGCTGAAATGGTTTGATATTACACAATTCCTAACTCTATCAAGAAACAAATTAACATGACACTCTTTGATTGGTTTTGTTGCAAACTAACAGACTGCTCTGGCACGAAGACTAAAAATATAATAAAATGAATAAGACTAAAATTTTGATTTAATCAGTTGTATTCAATGCTCGATAGTGGTCACTGCTCTATTAAATTATATTTACCGTTTTACACAAAACGAGTCCAATTGTTTTAAGGAATCATTTTTTTCGGACTAAAGCTGGTCACTGTCGGTAAAGGTGTTCAATACATGATCACAAAAACTTCAGTGGCATATAACTTTGACTGTATTGACTCACATTTTGAGGTTGTTGTGTGTATAGGAGTGTATATGCAATTAGCAACTTATGGCTGACAATGTTGATATTTTTCGAATCGATTAGAAAATGTCTGGTGTCAGTTTTGACAAACAGGGCTTAAGTATTGATAAATTTATATTCTGGGCGGGAGTATCTGTTTGATTTTCCAATTATGACCTTGGATTTTCGAACAAAACTGACAATGACAACAACAAAGGGAAAATTTTAAATATCAAATGTAATATCTAGGGGTGTTGCGGTATGAAAAACTACTAAAACCATGTTTCATTAAACATATAGGCCTACTTTGCGTCAAATTTAGTTTTAGTTAGAAAGAAAGTCTTCGTCTTTGTGTTGATTTTCGTCAACTGAACAACAGAACCGTATACATTACCAAGAATTGAAGAGTCAATGGAGAATATGGGGGGATCGTGCTGTGTCTCATTATTAGACATGAAGTCAGGATACCATCAAGTTGCTTTGAGAGAATGTGACAAGCAAAGACTGCGTAAACCGTTTGACTGTTTGGTTTCTACGAGTACACTCTTTGGTTTCACAAATGCCCCAGCAACGTTTTAGAGGTTAATGGGGGAATGCCTTGGGGATCTGAATTTTAAGAAATTTTTAAGATATGCAAGTTTTTCCAGGGCCGCATTGTTTCCTTGGTTAAAAATTGTACAATACCCACTAATGCCAATGAAGTAAGTCAGTATTTGGGATTCGTCTGGGATTTCTTTCGTTGAAATGGGCAATAACTGAAAAGTTTAAACATTCCTTATATGGAAATTACTTTACTGTCTTTACAGAATAACAACCCACTAACGTATGTATTAACATCGGCAAAGTTGGAATCAACAGAACATCGTTGGCTTGCAGAATTCGTAAATTACAACTTTAACATCAAATATCGACCAGGAAAACATAACGTGTTCATGATTGCCTCTCGAGATTACCAGATACCGATCCGGCAGAGTATAAGGAGTTATCAAGGAATCGATTAAGGCACTACACGATTTCGAAAATGGGTAGAGGATAAGCTATATAGTATAGTTGCCTGGCAACTCAAGTAATTCCTGATCTTCAAGCGCCAAAGTCATTTCCGATCAACAACCTCGATTGGATGAAGAGACAACAGAGACAACAAGAATATCCAATCATAGGACCAATTTATGCTGCAGTCAAGAAAAAAGTGAAGTACCAAACACCACCTACATCATCAGAATAGAAAAAGTGGTATTATTGAAAGAATTTGACCATCTAATTGTATTGTCTGGTATCCTATACCGTAAAGTTACCATCGCCGGAGAAAATGTACTTCAACTAGTGTTACCAAAGCCCGATACGAATACGGCACTTCAAGATGACATAGGTCACTAGGTCACATAGGTGATGAAAAATCAGCTCCCTCGAGGCCCTCGGGGAACAGACGTCTTCCGTCAAGGTATGAGGTCTATGTGATTACACAGTCGGCTACTTCATCCCTCAACCAGTGTCCACCTGCAGGTTTAACTTTGCTGATGTCTGAAGACTTCATGGAACTTTCCTTGGAACAGCGCAAGAAGATTTCTTGTATGTTGATATCAGATTTTGGGTTTTAGTTTCATTAAAGTTTTACAATTATCATTTGTCGTTGTTTAGTCCGAAACTTGCTGACTCTATTCCCAACCTCTGATAGCTATTTGGACAGATATGATCTCCTCCAGCCATATCTGTCCAAATAGTTATCAGAGGCTGGGAATGGAGTCAGCAAGTTTCGGACTAGTCGTTGTTGAGACCAAGGATGTGTGACTGACATTTTTTATTTAAATTAAATGTATTCTCTTATAGACATGTCGGGACGACATTTCCCCGAGAGGAGGTAGTTTGTAGCAGAGCTATTATTCGCCAATATGTTTGTGACTCTGTGATCACATGGTTGATGTGTTAGAGTTTCTATCATGTAATGTACATAAGTTCAGATTGTTTAAAACTATTACTTGCCACAAATATACTTTTAATTGAGCACTTTTCATTAAAGCATTCATTAATTATTATGGTCTTATCTTTCAAATTGACTGATTGGCTATGATGTGGTGAAATTTTGGCCCATAGATATGCTATAAATGTTATATATTATAGGATGTCTAAGGCAGAGAATTGCCCTGATTATCCAGACAGCTATATCAAAAATAGACAAAATACCATCTCAGTTGGCCGTGTGAGTTGGGCAGTGCCATAGACATCTAAATATATGTCTATGGGCAGTGCTAGCTTAGCAACAGAGTATAGATATTCTATGCACTGTCGTAACTTTCAAGGTAGATCGCATATTCGGCATTATATAAACCGCCAATGATTAATAACATGCGTAGGCGTTTTGATCTGCAAAGAATTCAATTTGGCGTAAAATGCCGAGGATTGTCGAATGCATATTATCATCTTTGATTCCTCAGTATACAGTTCTATGATTCCGTCAATTTGTCAATAGGGCCTACGAATGAAACGAAAATTTTGACTTATTTTAAACTTTATTTGAAGGTAATGGCATCAAACGAAGAAGATAGCTTTAAACGAGTTGAAGAGGTTAGTAAAAGATCGGTTATTTTCTTATAGATTTAATAAATGGTAACTTCTTACATGGATGAAACACAACTTTTGTTTATGGGCCTTATTAAAGCTATGAATAAAGTTAAGATGCTCGCTCATGCTTTTGGGAATACGTGTAAAATTGAAAACTTTAAACTGAAAGCCAATATGATCAGTGCAGACTGCTTTGCTTATAAACTGAGTTAGGTATTCATTGATAGGCCTACCAATAGGCCTAGGCCTACAATTATTATGAATATGGTTCTTCAAGTTTATGAGAGGTAAGGTGCATAAAGCAATTTATATTAAAATTTTATTGTTACTGATTTTTTAGAAGAAGGGCACTAAGAGACATGCACCATCTGATTCTAAAGGACATAAAAGTCGTCACCGCAATCCCAACTCAGGTTCAGGTAGGCCTATAAACAGTCACCTCGGATACATGTCAACTCGGAGACAACATATTGTTGAAACAATTTTAAGTAACATTGTTTTGTTTCCCTTATTACAATTTTTTGTGGTTTTTATTCCATACAGATCATAAGGTCGGAACTTTATTATTTAAACAAAAATCGGTAGTGAGTGATAATTTAGTCACCTGTATATGCCTGTCATATTTCTCTAGGGTCACATTAAATACATGTTTTAAATGTTTAATAAAGTGTCTGTCAGTGAAACTGACAAATTTTTTGGGTTTCCTTGTTACCAAATGAAATATTGTCACTGAGTTGTAGTTTGTCTCCGATAAAATTTGTCTCTCCTAGTTGACATGTCTTTGAGTCAACAGAGTAACATCAGGACGATCAGTGCCTTTTTATATGTCCAAATTATAATGTGGTTGTATATTGTCATCATCCCATCCGTCTGTCCTTCCATCCACCCACAATTGCTTGTGAACACAATAGAGACTACAGTTTTCATCAGATTTGAATGAATCTTGCTCTGATCATTTATGTTGATCAGATCTCGGACAAGTTTGAAATTAGTGATATTTCGTTGAACTGTTTTTGAGTTATTGCACTTGACTTAGTCAAAATTGGCTTTTAAAAGCGATAGAAACTACAGTTTTCATGGGATTCGAATGAAACTTGCTGTGATCATTTATATTGATGAGATCTCTGACAAGTTCGAAATTGGCTATTTTTCGATGAACGGTTTTTGAGTTATTGCACTTGACTTAGCCAAAACGCGTCAAAATTGGCTTGTGAACGCGATAGAGACTACAGTTTTCATCAGATGTGAATGAAACTTGCTGTGATCATTTATATTGATGAGATCTCGGACATGTTCGAAATTGACAATTTTTCTATCAACGGTTTTTGAGTTATTGCACTTGACTTAATCAAAATGCAACAAAATTGGCTTGTGAACGCAATAGAGACTACAGTTTTCATTTAATTGGACTGAAACTTGCTGTGATCATATATATTGATGAGATTTCAGACAAGTTTGAAATTTGTGATTTTTCTATGAACATTTTTTTTAGTTATTGCACTTGACTTAGTCAAAACGCGTTGAAATAGACTTGTGAACAAGATAGAGACAACAGTTTTCATTAGATTTGAATGAAAATTAGTGTGAACATTTATATTGATGAGATCTTGGTCAAGTTCGAAATGGACAATTTTTCCTTTGAACTGTTTTTGAGTTATTGCACTTGAATTAGTCAAAACGCTGTGAAATTTGCTAGTAAATGCAATAAAGATTAGGTTTCATCTGATTTGAAAGAAATTTAGTGTGAACATTTATATTGATTAGAACTTGGACTAGACCTAAATAATGTTAGAGTTTCTGCCTGTGTTGAAACAGAAAATATACTTTAAACTGGGCGTATCTTGCTAGGCAACTGCTTGTTAAGTTTTGAAGAAGAAAAAATGTTTATGTGAAGAATACTTTGATTTTAAATTTCTCCATTTCTCTTCTTGCTGCAAGTTGTAATTGTATGTAAGAAGTAAATGAGAAAAAATTAATAGCCAAAACATTTCCTTGGCTACATAGACCTATCAATACAGACTATATTAAACATGTCTTTAAATTCTTCTGTTTTCTGACTTTTTAAGCGCTTCATAACCTTTCCTCTTAATTCAAATTTAAAAATTGACTTGAAATTTATTTTAAAGGTGGGAACCATTTCATTAAAGTTGAAAATGTTGATAACATGCAAATTGGTAATAATAACAAAATGTATGTTAATTTTAACAACTCTAGACCTTATACTCGTAGTCAAGCACAACAATCTTGCACTAAAAGCACAGAACTTACTGAGGAACAATCTTCAAGGTTGAGACAATTACAAGGTAATATACAGGAATATAGAACTCTTTAAAAATAATGCAATTTGTATCTGGGATGCCTGGGTAGTTTGTTTAAAAACTTTTAATAAGCATTTTCCAGAAGGAATTTATAACAGTGATATTACCTTTATTGTTGGCCATGGAATTACAAAAAATGCTGAAAGTAGGTCAGTTGTCTGAAAATTGTATGGCTAGAAAAAACTCCTGAATAACAGCATGTTTTGAATTCTATTTCAATACTTTAAAATCCCTGTACAATTAATGTATGTATGGGCGCTATTAACAGTATGATTTATTAGTGTAAATATATATATGTATTATTGTTGAAGATTGCTCAGATGAAGTGGATGAAAACATGATGGCAGACCTTTCAAAATTTTGGGACAGATCATGGTTCAAATATGGTAATTGTTTATATTATTACAATTAGTAGGCTATTTGAGTATGTTAAAGAGTAACAGAACTTACAAACTGTATTAATAACCTGTAAGACTAGAATACTTCTTATTACAACATCTTAGCACTGGATATTAATCCCATGTAGGCTTAATTGGTTTTAATACTTCTAACTCATGCAAGAGCTAAGCTACAATCAAATTCATATAAGGATTCATAAAAAAATCAGAAGTATGGCCTCTTTAGTGTTCACACTAGCATGGCAAAGATGACAGCAATATGTTCAAATTTTGTATTTCAAACACCAGTGTAAGGTGTTAGGGAATCAATGCTGAAACCGGTCGATTATTGGCAGATTCCAATGGCACAGCACCTTAATACATGTACCATGAAATGACATCATTTCAACACTACTTAGCTTCCACAAAAAAAGGCAGGGTTCCAATCGGTTGATCATGAAAACAGGTGCTACTGTCAGCTAAGCCTGAATCTCACTTTTAAAAAATTTAAATTCGTTCACAAAATAAGACAAGATGTCGAATAAAAGAAAAGATCAAGATAAAGTCACTGTCAAGACCCTTTACAAAGAAAAAAACAGTTGATGTTTTTAATCTCTAAAATGGGGCATTTCACTCAAACTCAAATTTGATTTGCTCTATTTATTTTTGTAGGAATTATGTTACTAAGTGACGCATGTCTAAAAAATATACAAGATAGTTTTAAAGATAATAGAAGAGAAATATCATATCAGGTGTTACGTACCTGGAAAGAGAAAACAGATGATCCGTCGGTTAAAAATCTCATCAGTTTATTGACATCAAGTGGTGATTATAGTTCTATATTGTCATTATTAAAGGAATAGAACATCTAAGAAGGAATATAAAATATTGCTCAAACTTGGCCAATTATAGAATATAGTTGATTAGCCTCTTGTCAAAACTATACATCAAAATCCCTCTTTATTTCGATAAATTCAAACAATCAAGTAATTAATTATGAAACGCTGAATATATCCATATAGCAATTTTCAAATCATGAGTCTAGAAATCTGTTGTAATTATCAGAAGTAAGTCTAACTACTCTTGACTTGACATAGTCCTACATTAATTTTTAATTATTGCTAAGTTTTAGATACACAAAAAGATGATGGATCAATTTTTTTTAAATTCTCTATAAAGTTTTGTTGTCCTTTGTTTTAAATTGATAAAAGTGTTGGATGCATACATATTTAACCAATGATTACTATTTAACACAAATATTAGCCATAAAGACAAGTGTATTCTATGATGTTCTATTCCTTCTGTTGGAAAGCTGAAAACAACTGTGATAAAACCTTGATTGATACTATTTTATCTCAAGTTTCCATTATAAAAAGTTTCATGTGTATAGTTAGGTAGAGCTATAATGTTTAAATGAAATCAAGTGCCAATAAGAAATAATACATGTACTATGTGCACATGGCCATAACCAATTCTGGTTTCCAGTATTTTACAACTAAAATTTTTATAATATATAAAAACAAATAATAAACTATTTTTAAAATTAAAAGTTCCTGAAATTATTCATTATTTTAAATCTAATGTTTTATTATTGGATATTTTTTTTGATAAAATTATTTAACGATGTAAATTATTTTTTAAAGTGTGTTGAACAAGTTCATAATACATTTCATGAATTGTTGTTATTGTATATTTCATTATTTTTTGTAGAATGTTTGACAATCTAATAATTCATCTTGTAAATAGTTGTATATTTCATTATCTTAAATAGAATGTTAAACAATTTCAGCATGCATCATGTAAATTGTTATGTTTTGTATCAGTAAGATTTTTAATCTTTAAAATGTTTATTGAACAACTTAAATTGTAAATAAAAGCAAGTGTTATTTTTTTATCATATTTAATTGTCTATAAATTTCAAAGGGATAAAATTGCAAACCATGATTAACTTTCCTATTTCATAATCATTGTTATGTATGTATGTTTGTTGTAAATCAGCAGTTAATTAACTTAAAATTAACTTTAAATAACACAAAAAGATCAAAGTATACATTCCTTTTTCATATGCTCAAATGAAATATTGATCATGCCCATGTCTATCTGTCCATCCTCCATTTTGCCGAAACTAAGTGAAAATGTTTGTCATTCAAAAGAATCAAAAATATGTTAAGAGTTATTCCTCTTGTTTTCTAAAATACATTCATAGTAGACATAATTTTGATGGATTCTTACAAAATCTGGTGGAAATGCTGAATTATGAAACCTAAATAGCAATCTGCGCTCAAGATACACCCCAACCAAAAATTTTCATGATCACAATTTCAAACATTCTGCAAATTCTGGTAAGAGGAACATTAAATGAAAGTTGCACAGATAATTAATACCATACTCAGTTAAGTTGTTTATACTATATAGATACATATAGAACTCAAATCATGATTGTGAGAGACATTGTGTATCAACTGTATCCTATCATATCGAATTACTTCTTGATCATATCAGAACATATCTGTATGTACCAGGTAGTCCTGACTCTCATAACCTGTCAGAAGACCACATTATAAACTGGACAACTGACAAATCGTTTACAAATCATATATGAATACAAAAATTCATTTCAAAAGGTATAAACTCGTATCACAAACCTGGAATTTCACAAATGATCTGAATGACTAATTGTGACCTTGGAAAAACAGCAATGACAGTGGCAATCTGGCGTTACTCAAAAGAACTCAGTTAAAAGATAAAGAGACTGGATTTAAAAATTTTAATAACATTTCATACCATTAACTCATTAAAATATTCATATTTCAATAGCACAATAAATGACTAGTTGTCTAATAGATAATGTTCAGTAATTATCTACAATATTTTCTTAGGAAATACACTGTACTCAATTGTTTCTTCATACAGACTCTTTACTTGTCCAATACCTGGAATATCATAGAAACCATTTAACAATCACCAGTTTAAATGAAAATTGGTTGAAGGCATACACCTTTAGAATATATACCAAGTTCCTGATCAATACAAGTTCTTCCAAATTATCTTGTCCAAACAAAGTGAAAGAACTGATGGACAAATTAATGTGAAAATAGACATTTTAATTACCTTTCTGGCAAATTCTGGTAAAACAAAGGATGCTCTGTGAATATCAGCATTGTAGTATTTTAAAGACATATCATCCACTTCTTGTTGACCAATACTTCTAACTGGTTTCCTAAAAACTAATTCCTACAATAAGAATAACACATTGTATTAAAGGAATACTGCATCTTAGCATGAACATTAAGTTTTAGTTCTCAATATGGTTAATATGAATATATATTCTATTGTGAACTTACCTGGTGTCATAAAGTAACAGAATCTCTTAAAATCCAGAAAACTCACAAAACTACGTCATTTTGGAAAAACGCTTAATCAATTGTTAAGTGTTTTTCAATAATCAAATGCATCTTTTTGCATCAATTACTTAGTTTTTTGGATATTTATTTATTTTTTATGTTATTTAGGCGGCAGGTGTATTTACTGATGAAATTTTCAAATTTTATGTTCATTCTAAGACCTATCATCCCTTTAAGCTAGTGATTTAACAGTGAAGTAATGGTAGGTGTGGTTACACTACAATTCATGAAAACATACTTAAGCATAATTAGCCCAAGTTTGCAATATGCCACAAGGCCAAAATACTGTGTTCCCTTATCACTATGACCAAAATACTGTGTTTCTTTATGGCTGTGACCTAAATACTGCAAGACTGGTTTACAGTGACCAAAATACTCTGTGCCTTTGTGACCATATTTTCATTGAACATATTTTCAGTTCGATGTTACTGGATGATCAGTAAATTAAGTGTCATGTCTATTCATATTAATCAAAGCCTATCCCTGTTTTTTTGGTTGTTTTCATGGTGCTGGTTGTATTTCCCATTGCTATTATCTAATATCTAATAACTTGCCTTGTCCTTGCTACATAATATAAATCCTATCTGTCCACTAGGATAGGTTGGTATAGTTGTATAACAATAGTCTGTTGCAGGATAAATAGTTTTACAGAAGTCTAACATATCTTTTATCAACTCCAAATGTAGCCACAAACATTCACCTGTAAAAGAATTTCAATGTTTTAAGGGATTTGGGAAGTAAACTTTAAATGTCTCTTTTCGGTGACTGAATATTATATATGGTCATGCAAATATAGGCTATTTCAATTATAGTCTGTAATTGTTTATTCTTTATTTGTTTATAAAATAGTAAATTAATGTAAATTCTACTATATGGATGCTTAACATATCTTGAGATATTAGTTTCCCTAAAACACAAAGGGAAGCAGATAGAGCCTAGATCTTTTATAAAGCAACAGAAACAAATATGTTACCTTGACTAGCCAAAACACCACCTTCTTTTAAAGACTTGGCCATCAATTCATAGTAAGATTTCTCAAACAAAGAAGAGGCTGGTCCTAGAAAAAAAACACATTTATATCAATAACTATTGTAAAACCTTAAATTGTCTCCAATGTCATACTAAAATGATCATATTGCCCCGATATGATAACTGTAATAGAATAAATTAGCTCTTCACATCTTTTAATAATACATGTATTGTCGGCTATATTTTTGTATGAAATCATTACATATTGTATTTCACGGCTTTGCTCAAGATCTCGTCAATATAAATGATCACACCAAATTAAATTCAAATCTGATGAAAACTGTTGTCTCTATTGGGTTCCAATTTTGGAGGTGACGACAATAAACAACCACATTATAATATGGGCGTATAATATATGACAATATAGACAATAAGGTTTTATATACATCTAATATTAATGAGCTTAAAATTGATTCAAAATGATAACAAATTTACATATTTTCTAGTTCTACTCCTTTACTAGTGAATAGATTAAAACAATTAAATACAAGAAGGATATTCATAGTAATATTTATTGATTATTTTTTGTCCTTTCATGGAATAATAGGTGTTAGAATACACTCGTCCTACAACAAGTGAGTAAGCATGATTCCTTTCAGTTTGAAAATAAAAGTGTCTGGGAAATCAGCGCTAAAACATCCTTGCTCAAGCGCGCTCTGGCAATCATTTTACAGTGTATACAAACAAATATTATGATTAATTTTCATTGAGTATTTTGTCAATGTTGGAGTATTCATTCAAAATCATATGAATTGCTTTTTCTCGGTTTTCCGTGAATTTATATATTGTACATAGTCTGACTATGTTTAAATCAATTTAAGAGTATGCGTGAAAATGTGGATTTATCGCATTATAAAGGGAATTTGATGTATAGTTATGACGCCAGATAAGTCCACTGATGAAAATATACTGTTATTTGTCAAGTTTGCGTGAAATTAAAATTTTTTGTTCCTTTTAACGGCTATTATCCCTTTAATAAAAACATTTGCAATGAATGTAATGAAGTTCGTCCTTTACTGCAGCAAGATCACAATATCAGTTAAATAAGCGCTATTCTTTTGAGATATTCAAGAAAGTTCCAAGGATAGTCTATGACTTCTACATCAAATTTACATAAAGGGAGCAGAGCTTTAATTTAGTGGTTTATACATTTGTTACCGTTATTAATTATGATTGTCTATTCTATTACCTTTGACCATTTTCCATTAATATTTCTAGACTATTTACTTACCAATAGGGTCACTAGAATCAGTTATAATAACATCATAAGTTCCTTCATGGGTCTTTAAGAATTCAAAACCATCTTGAACATGTAATGTAAATTTGGGGTCAGCAAAACTACTGGCTAATTTTGGTAGGTACTTCTTACTAACTTCTGGGACTTTCTACAAAAAGTGAAGTTTACACAATTTATACCTACATACATCAAATGACTTATAGACTGCAAATCACTCAACATAAGAATCTTGACATTACAAGGAGGATAAGACTAAGGGCAATTTCGGAAGAATCTGCTAAATTCAGGACAACCGAAAAACCACACTTGTGGTCAGGTTAAACTTTGAACCACAGATAGGATCTTGTTGTCTTCTCAAGTGACTGGAATCTGCACTGTTCCTGTAGAAAATGCATCTACAGATCTAATAAATCCTTGGTGGGTTAATTCTAAACTAAGATTCCTAATCCAATTTCTAAACATCCCTACCAACCCTTCAGTTGAGTTTATCATTTCATCCAATTTTCTCGTGACCTATCTGTTGTTTCTTTATTATCCTATTAAAGTGAGTGAAATAAGATTGTCAGTTTTGTCAACTCACCTCATCTATTTCACACATATCTACTGTTTCTACTTGTGGATGTTTTAAAACTTCTCTAGCAACTCCTCCATCACCTCCACCAATTATTAACACCTTCAACAAAAATTTAACAGAAAAGCTTATCAAAGAAGTCATCCAAAGATAAGCTTTTATACAAAATCAGATTTTAATAATTTTATAGTTTTTATTTCTAAATATTCTAAATTAAGCCAATATGATATTATTTAAAAGTACAAATTATAATTTTCCTTAAAATCCAGACCATTATATTTGCTTGTTTTACTCCAATTTTACGCCAAGTTTTCTTGTTTTACACCAAGTTTTCTTGTTTACCCCAAGTTTTCTTGTTTTACAGTTTTCTTGAAAAATTTGAGTGAAGGGCAAGATGAAACAATTATTACAAGATAGCTTGCCAGGCAAGTTAATATACACCCACTGGTTGCATTGAGTATAATAAATTGGGCAATAAAATCAAAAAACATTTATTGAATATTTTTTTCTTTCAATGCCATTGTTCGCACCAAATTTCATCAAAAGCCTTTGAAATCTGCAGCTTCTATGCACCCACAAAACCATTTGATGCAATTTTAGTAAGTCAAGGGCAATAACTGAAAAACGTTCATTGAAAAATTCAATTCCAATGCTCACACCAAGATTCTATTGAAAATTTTTGCTTCTATTGTGTCTACAACAAATATTGAAAAAGGGGCAAAAACTCAAGAACCATTCATCCAAAAATCTAATACATAAAATACAATTTTTTATTTTGATATCAACAGAATTTTCATGGTAGTAATAATTTTGTAATCTAATACTGTGTTCCATGGTTTGCAACATTAAAAAAAAAGAAAATTTGTGTTGACCCTGAAACAAGGCAAGTACACCTTATCCGAGTTTCCACATTTACATCCAGTATACAAATTCAGTAAAAAAACTGAAAGAATATAAAGGATCATCTCATTCTGTCTAAATATCTGGCAGTCAGAAATTGGGTTAGGTTCGTCTTTCAAAAAATTAAGTGTCATTTAGATTGTACCTAATTGCATGAAGCCTACCTGTTTAGGATTAGGATGTGAAAACATTGGAATGTGAGCTAACATCTCTTGATAGGAATGTTCATCTCTTTCGGTCACCTGGATAACACCATCAAGTACTAAAACATTACCGTAAGTTTTACTGGAAAAAAGTATACTTGTATATTATGCTGACAACAGATTTCTCTCACATCATTAACAAAAGTAACTGTTCTAATATAATTAGCTATGTGTACAGAAATACCCACTCTTACCCTACTCATAAAACTAAAAGGGCAGCCAAATTTCGAATTATCGCTTCTCCTTAAAACATCCCCTTGAACAACCTAGAAAACATAGCCTGGACAATAAAGTTGATAAATCATATCATATAAAAATAGTTAAGAAAATTTTAGATATCAACGGTCAATTGATAATTATTTTGTTCATATCAAATATTTAATTATTTCAATATCCATTTTTACCCACAGTCACAAACATGCACCAGTTTTCCCTACTTACCTTTTAAAGACTAAAATGTCTTGGTATTTTGATTTCTCGTGGTAAAGAACCTCTTCACTTTCCAAGGAAAGGCACTGACCTGGCCATAGTGGACTTAATTCACTAAACCAACCCTTTTTAACTTTATCCATTTTTATGATGGTTTTTAATTATTTTAACGTTGGTCTGCATATGCTTTCACACGTGTGCAACTAAAAAAAAGACGAGGGTTATCTCCCTTAAATATGCATCAATCATTCGGCAATCCGCGATTGTTTTCGTACAGCTGCAGAACCTTCATGGCATACCGTACATGTAAGCTTCCATCACGGATCTGACTTAAATTATTATTCAAAAGGTATCGACTACAACGTTTGTGTTACAGTTATGAATAACATAAAACTCTCCCTTTTGCATGCTAAAAAGGTGTGAATAGTTACAGTTGGTGTTTGAGACGAGTCTCATGAAAGCACTGGCCTAGGTAACAGAATTGATTGTGTCTTGACCATACACATTCTTTCTATGTCTATGGCCTTGACGATGACTGCAATATAAAGTCGGAATGTTCTTATTATGTATTATGAAGCGAAACAATAGATATACATGTATATATTTTTTTCAACATGAAATTTTGTAATCATTGTATGCTTTTAGAAAGCAAATTTCACCAAACTCACTGTATCAAGTTAAAATGAGTTTTCAACATGTTTTCTTTACATAGGCCTTAGGCTAAAATTTGAAATCATATTTTTACAGACTTGTGAAATTATGCCAATTTCTATATTTTGTAAGTCCTTATGTCAGTCAAGTGTGGTTTAAAATATATAATGTAATATTTAAAATACAAAAATAAGATCTGGAATTAGATTAAAGATAATTAGGGCCTACATTTTATTGCAGCCATCGTCAAGAACACGTGTTTTTAAATTGACTGAAAATGATTTATCGGAGATGTCGGAGCATGACGCAGAAACAAAGACACCGCTTCACGACAGGCACCAGGCCAAAAAATGAAGTCTGGGCGACGAGCCTTACCAAAGCCCAAAATTCTATTATCGTAGTGGATATTTACCACGGGCCGTGGTAAATAGTCTGTCACTACACATTCGGTTATTTGCCACGGCGTGGTAAGTAATTGTACTATTTTAAGCTATTTAAGAACGAATTTCTTCTTAGATTTAATGATTTTCTATTGAATCACACATAAAATTACAAATGCCGTCGCCTTATTCGGGATTCAGTGTGTTTTGTAACTGGAATTGTGTGTTTTCTAATCGAAGCGATAATTCAACTGTCCGCCATATTGTGCGTATTGTTATATACACCAGGTGGAAATGCCCAGCCTATGAAATATTGTATGCCTTTTAGATGTGCGTTTAGAATCATTAATAGTGGAGAATACATGGATACGCGAAGATTAACAGTATGAATACTTTACTTTTAATTATATTTCAAAATCAATGCTAATAAATTTCAATTTTTTTTTATCATACACACAGACCCGTGGTAAATACAATACAACACGTGGTAGGGGTTGTAAGCTAACTTCTAAATACAGACCCGTGGTAAATAAGATAAAACAAGTGGTAGGGGTTGAGAGGTAACTACAATATACAGACCCATGGTAAATAAGATAAAACAAGTGGTAGGGGTTGTAAGCTAACTTCTAAATACAGACCCGTGGTAAATAAGATAAAACAAGTGGTAGGGGTTGTGAGCTAACTACTATGTACAGGACCCGTGGTAAATAAGATAAAACAAGTGGTAGGGGTTGAGAGGTAACTACTATATACAGACCCGTGGTAAATAAGATAAAACAAGTGGTAGGGGTTGTAAGCTAACTTCTTAATACAGACCCGTGGTAAATAAGATAAAACAAGTGGTAGGGGTTGTGAGCTAACTTCTATACACAGACCCGTGGTAAATAAGATAAAACAACTGGTAGGGGTTATAAGCTAACTACTATACACAGACCGGTGGTAAATAAGATAAAACAAGTGGTAAGGGTCGTGAGTTAACTAATATACAGAGACCCGTGGTAAATAAGATAAAACAAGTGGTAGGGGTTGTAAGCTAACTACTATACACAGACCCGTGGTATAAAAATAGTTAAGAAAATTTTAGATATCAACGGTCAATTGATAATTATTTTGTTCATATCAAATATTTAATTATTTCAATATCCATTTTTACCCACAGTCATAAACATGCACCAGTTTTCCCTACTTACCTTTAAAAAGACTAAAATGTCTTGGTATTTTGATTTCTCGTGGTGAAGAACCTCTTCACTTTCCAAGGAAAGGCACTGACCTGGCCATAGTGGACTTAATTCACTAAACAAGTGGTAAGGGTTGTAAGCTAACTTCTAAATACAGACCCGTGGTAAATAAGATAAGACAAGTGGTAGGGGTTGTAAGCTAACATCTATACACAGACCCGTGGTAAATACGATAAAACAAGTGGTATGGGTTGTAAGCTAACTACTATATACAGACCCGTGGTAAATAAGATAAAACAAGTGGTAAGAGTTGTAAGCTAACTTCTAAATACAGACCCGTGGTAAATAAGATAAAACAAGTGGTAGGGGTTGTGAGCTAACTACTATGTACAGACCCGTGGTAAATAAGATAAAACAAGTGGTAGGGGTTGAGGGGTAACTACTATATACAGACCCATGGTAAATAAGATAAAACAAGTGGTAGGGGTTGTAAGCTAACTTCTAAATACAGACCCGTGGTAAATAAGATAAAACAAGTGGTAGGGGTTGAGAGGTAACTACTATATACAGACCCGTGGTAAATAACATAAAACAAGTGGTAAGGGTTGTTAGCTAACTACTATACACGGACCCGTTATAAATAAGATAAAACAAGTGGTAGGGGTTGAGAGGTAACTACTATATACAGACCCGTGGTAAATAAGATAAAACAAGTGGTAGGGGTTGTAAGCTAACTTCTAAATACAGACCCGTGGTAAATAAGATAAAACAAGTGGTAGGGTTTGTAAGCTAACTACTATACGCGGACCCGTGTCTGTGTAAAGTAGTTAGCTTACAACCCTTACCACTTGTTTTATCTCATTTACCACGGGTCCGTGTATAGAAGTTAGCTTACAATCCCTACCACTTGTTTTAGTTTATTTACCACGGGTCTGTATATATTAGTTACCTCTCAACCTCTACCACTTGTTTTATCTTATTTACCACGGGTCTGTACATAGTAGTTAGCTCACAACACCCTACCACTTGTTTCATCTTATTTACCACTAGTCTGTATTTAAAGTAGTTAGCTGGAATTCTTACCACTTGTTTTATCTTATTTACCACGGGTCTGTGATGTTAGTTAGCTCACAACCCTTCCACTTGTTTTATCTTATTTACCACGGGTCTGTGTAAGTAGTTAGCTACAACCCCTACCACTTGTTTTATCTTATTTACCACGGGTCTGTGTATAGTAGTTAGCTACAACCCCTACCACTTGTTTTATCTTATTTACCACGGGTCTGTGTAAAGTAGTTAGCTTACAACCCCTACCCCTTGTTTTATCTTATTTACCACGGGTCTGTGTATAGTAATTAGCTTACAACCCCTACCACTTGTTTTATCTTATTTATCACGGGTCCGTTTATAGTAGTTAGCTAACAACCCCTACCACTTGTTTTTTCTTATTTACCACTGGTCTGTATATAGTAGTTGGCTCTTAACCCCTACCATTTGTTTTATCTTATTTACCACGGGTCTGTGTAAAGTAGTTAGCTTACAACCCCTACCCCTTGTTTTATCTTATTTACCACGGGGGCGTGTATAGTAGTTAGCTTACAACCCCTACCCCTTGTTTTATCTTATTTACCACGGGTCTGTGTATAGTAGTTAGCTTATAACCCCTACCACATGTTTTATCTTATTTACCACGGGTCCGTGTATAGTGATTAGCTTACAACCCCTACCACTTGTTTTATCTTATTTACCACGGGTCCGTGTATAGTAATTAGCCTACAATCCCTACCACTTGTTTTATCTTATTTACCACGGGTCCGTGTATAGTGAGTAGCTTACAACCCCTACCCCTTGTTTTATCTTATTTACCACGGGTCTGTGTATAGTAGTTAGCTTACAACCCCTACCACTTGTTTTATTTTATTTACCACGAGTTTGTGTATAGTAATTAGCTTACAATCCCTACCACTTGTTTTATCTTATTTACCACGAGTTTGTGTAAAGTAGTTAGCTAACAACCCCTACCACTTGTTTTATCTTATTTACCACGGGTCTGTGTAAAGTAGTTAGCTTACAACCCCTACCACTTGTTTTATCTTATTTACCACGGGTCTGTGCATATTCGTTAGCTTACAACCCTTACCATTTGTTTTATCTTATTTACCACGGGTCTGTGTATATCATTTCCACTTTTATCTTTTATCTAACAAGGAAAATAGAGGTGCTTTTTGCTAACGACTATGCACGTGAACGTTGAAAATTAAAATAAGAGAAGGCAAATACCACTGCGAAATTTCCTTCATTGCAGCCTTGTAATGGCGTGGCCCGTGTTTCGGAATGTTTATAAGTATTATTTCACTTTAACAAGCATATTCTAGCCTTTATTTCGACCGAAATCGTGTTAAACTCTCACCGGTATTGGTAAACATACTGCAAATAAATATCGCTTATCGATGTATTCTCATTTGTAAATGATACAGTTTTTTATAGGTAGGACTTTTTTTTTTACTATGCGTGTTTGAATCAATACCGCCAACTTGTTAATCGCGACTACTATTTGCGATCAAAAATGCTGTTTATTTTCGTATTTTGATTATGTCAAAATCGCTTCAATTTGATTAAATTATGTCTCCGTCATTCACCAAAATGTGTTAATATAATCATGATCTCAATCTTATTTGTAAAAAATATCGTTTATTTCATCTTTTATGAAGACAAGTGGCAAATAATGAAAACCCGTGGCAAATAATTATTTACCACGCCGTGCCAAATATCCTCTGCCTTCTATTATCGTTGGGGCTGATCAGTTTTACTTACAAAATCAATGCTGTCACACAAACACGCTTAAAATAATGTAGGCCTGTAAAATTGTTCTTATGAAAGCCTAACGTAGGCCTGATAATGTTATTTTTTAAGCAAAAATAGTAGGACCTACAGATCCATGGTTCAGATTAGTAGATCTACACAGTCCATATGGAATTCTTTATAGGCTATATAAGTATAACATGGACTTAGCAAATTTTGAAGTGTTTGTATTTATATAGAGTTACCGGTATGTTGAGATTTGTTATTTAGCAGTCGCTAAGAACTACAAGAACTAAAAGGACCGACAACTCTGTTCAAGAGATTCGCTATTCCGTTTTGTGCATTAAGATCACTTCTTTTCCTACCTGCTCGCATGGTTTACTTATTATGACTTCCTACAAAAACTAAAAAATCATTTATGTAAGGTAATCGATAACAGCATTATTTTTCTAAATTCCGCGCCCTTTTCAATTACAGTAAATGGATGACTTGGCTGTATGAATATCCCTCAACCTCAGTTTATTGTACCTCCTCCTTTTCATATAGGGAATGAATTGATTGAAGACGAAAGTGCATTAGAATAAGCGTGCCAATGCCTCATTTAAAATCTTATTTCTGCTTTCTCTAGTTATTGAAGTAGGCTATGATAAATGAAGTATCAGTAATTACTGGCCATGTATATTGGTCTATTATATGGGTAATTCCGATCAAATTTATACTTCAATAATAAATAGAGACAGTAGGTAATGATATAGTCGTATCATTTGTCATCCAAAGGGACAGTCTCCATCTTGTGAGATGATACAGTTTATTTATTTTTATTGATTAATAATTAGTTTTTTCTTGAAGATTGAGAGACCCAATGTCAATTCAATAGTAATATATTTATGGTCACGAATTGGTCTGAAGTGTTCAATATCACTGTATTATAAGATTTTCTATCTCTGGTTATACCATCTGTCTTGTTCAATATACTTCATTAAAATTTTTAAGAGTGTCTACAAAACTAAATAAGAAACAAGTTTGGAATGGAACTTTCTTGCAGAACAAGTCGAACAGAACCCGTTCCTGCTTGTTTCTTATTTAGTTTTGTTGACACCGTTAAATATGTTAATATTATATATTTATATAGAACAAGGGAAATAAACAAATAGAAAATATTTTCGATTGGTCTGATTTTAATAGGGTTAATCCTTGAGTCATTAAAAACACCCACACCAAATTTCATAAAAAATCCATCCAAAAATCAGATCTCTATCGTGTCCACAAAGAATTCCAGAACAAAGGCAGACTCGTTTTTAAGAACAAGGGCAATTTTTCAATAGTATCATCCTTGGGTTATAACAAACACTCACACCAAGTTTCATCGAAATCCATCAAGAATCCAGCTCTCTATCGTGTCCACAAAGAATTAAGGGCAATAACTCATATTAAATATGTTTTGATTAATCTGATTTTCAATAGGGTTCATTCTTTGGTTATAACAAACACCAAGTTTCGTCAAAAAACCAGCTCTCTATCGTGTCCACAAGAATTGTGGACGGACAGACAGACATTAATGTGTGGGCATATAAAAAACTATTGTCAGGGACAATTTACGACTTTTGTGAAAATGAAAATGTTGCATACTCCCCCTTTAAGTGATCATGTGTTCCGGACACAAAAGCTGTATTAGAGTTGCGTTCAAACCTACATGACCACTATTCTTATTCAAAGAGTACTAATAAATTTGTTATTATTGATCAAGAATTGTGACTGAAGTGTATGATAATAGTTAATTATAATCAGGTTTTGAATGCTATTCAACTCTATACTATATATTTTTTCTTAGAACTAAACACATCTTTGTTTCTGTGCTGTTATAAAAGCTGTAGTTCACAATCAACGCTTGAATCTGATATGAAACCCAAGTTGAGTTTTTCATCGATGGCATTTGATATCTAATTGACAAAACATGGCCTACAAACATTAAATGTTTAGTGCTACAGATTCTAGGAAATCGCAAAATCATGTATGCAATCTAGAAAGAACAAACAGATTATTATATATATTTACTATTTTATAACAGAATATCTAACTTTTATTTACAATTTCCTGTGTTTACAATATGTTTACAAAGTTAAAGTTTATACAAATGTTATGTAATTAGAAATTTGTTTGTATATTTACATTATTTGGTTGATGGGAATCTTAAGTCTGCAGAATACTCATATTCTAAATAAAAGATGTATTTGAGCACACATATATAATCGGTGATGACTTTAGCAAATAGAAACAACAGAAGACGATATGATACAAATATGCCAACTAAATTGTTAATCATTACCAGAGCACAAAGGCGATGTGTCATTCTATCTATTAAATGGTAACCATGAAAGATTTAGGATGATTTTGAGCATGTTGATGATGGTGACAAAACAATTATGGAAACCAATCTGAGATTCACAATCAGTTATTTTTCAAGGGTTGAGATGAGAGAGAAATTCAACATGTCGTTTCTCTAGATATAAGATATGATGGTCTATGACTGTTATTATTGCTATTTTTACCATTACGTTTGGGAAGTTGCTTTGGTAAGCAATACCTTAAACAAAAGATTCTTTTGAAAGTGTTCCAGAATTTTTCACTAAACCAACAATAGATGATGAAATTTAGTGATGATTTCAGAGCAAGAAGTATTCTTGCAGCAGCTAAAAATTGGCTGTAAGATCTTTCATCGCCGAATATTTTATCGGATTCGGTTACTTTGAATCTTTTATAAATCGCCTCGACAGCATGGTAAAAGATGGTTGGACCTTGACAAGGAAAAAAAGCTAAAATTATTATTAGTAACATGACCGTTATCTTCAACTGCTCTCTGGAAATAACAGTTTGTACATTAGAATCGGCAGCAAGATGATAGCGTAGATAACGACTCGATTTGTGTATTTCTAAGATTAACCGTATATTCAGAATGGTCAATGCGATAAACGGCAAGATCGCAGTTAAAACACAATCAACAATAAATGTATGCAATGCAATGTTGTAGGCATCGAAATTCCAGTTCCATTCTACAATCCAGCTTCCATTAGTTTTGTGAATTGTTGGCGTCATGTCAAAGAAATTTGGAATTCTGCACATGAATGCCGAAATGACAAGTATTGCTATCATACATCTTGCACGGTTAATAGTGCAAATAGCCATTGCTTTAAGTGGATAACAGATAGCAATATAGCGCTCTACAGCTAACATTACTGTTATCCACACTGAGGTGATGTGAGCTGAATTCTGAAATATATTTCCATAGTGATGTATTACTATATATTTTTCTTGGGAATAAAAATCACATCCGACTATTCTCTCTATCAGCAACTGGAGTGATAACAATACCAAGAAAAGCAAATCAGCAATTGCCATTGAAGTTAAGTAACAGTTTGTGGATGTACACATTGTTTTGCGTCTCAGAACAATGACGGTAAGAATGATTCCAAGAATTCCACCCAAGACCACTACTGGCAGCACTCTGTTTGTTAAAATGGTCGCTACATTATATTTATTAAGTGAACTTTCACAATCATTGACGCGGAAGTACGTGTCGTTCAGGAATTCATCTGTATAGTTATCCATCTCTTCTGAAAATAAAAACCAATTATACCTATATTGTTAACACTATTTTGAATATATGAAGTTGAATAATACGACAATAGCGTAGTTTCTGATAATGTGTAATTTCTTACATTTTTTGCTTTTTTCCAGGCTAACATCACTGTTCTCTCTTTCTCTTTTCTGAACTTCATTAAGATAATTATTATCATAGACATTTTACTAAACTATGACTTGTATTTGTCTGTGTACATTTGTGGTAACGGATTTCTATAAGCTTCGGCTTGTTTCTGAAACCATATGTATTTAAATTGTATATAAATTTCTCGAATAAATATTTTTTAAATCACATTTTTTACTTTTGAAAGAGGGTAGCAAACGGCAACATACAGCGACCAAGCACTAAAGGCCATACCCAGAGTAGAAGAATTTAATATTTTCACAAAGCATCTCTAATTTATTAAAGAAATTTGATGATTTGGCGATAGGCAAAAATATCTTCATCAAAAAGGTAATTATGTGTTTATTGCATACTCAGTCGGATGTAGATATTTATTTTAGGCCAATAGTTTGTTAAAAGCAATTCGTTAAAAACCTCAGACGTAGTCTGACTTGATTGTTCCAACGGGCAAAAGTAGTTGGGTATGGTTTTAGTTGGAATAATGAAATCGGTTTGTTGTCAGCTGGGAATCTACCTATTTGTAGCTATGGGCCTATTAAGGTCTCATCAATTTAAATTCCATTAAAATACAACCGAAAATGAACCTCACACAAACAAGTTTGGTTTAATATAGGCTCTAAGCCTGTTGCCCAATCGATTTCCTTTGTGAATAAAATAATGTTTAAATAAAAAAAAAAAGTTTGGTTTAAATTAGATCTATACCTTTATTGCGTTCACAAGCAAGTAAGTGTGGACAGAGTATGACAATATTGACAATATACGTCCATATCGTGGCGCAACCAAGGTCTTTTCAGAGTGAACCATATTCCCTTAATTACCTCATTAAAGACAGTGTTATCGTCATTAAATAATTCATCAATTTGTAACTATACAGCGCTTTGTTCTGGTCAAGTATATTGAAATTCTTAATTCAGTTTTTCACATCTATCGGATGGTTAACCCAGTTGTAAACCATATTTATTCAAAGAATCTGAACTTGCAGTAGCGACGGTTATTTTTCTGTTTAAAAGTTTTCACCTAACACAGCCTCTGTGTGGGTGTAATTTTTTTGTGTTATACTCTATATTTCATATAGAAATGTGTCGTGAAAGTTTTGTTTTTAGGTTCGTGAATCTACATTTCCCTCCATTTAGCAAAGGAAACTCTGTAGACTTCTATATAATTTTCTGTAATGCCGACTGTGAAATTGGCTAGTGTAATCTCAACTAAATTATTAGCTTTTTACCAACCTTTAATGAGATGCACTTAACAAACGGAAATCCATTTTAGGGCAATAATAAACAGAATGAAATGTTTGAATTGTAACAAAGGGTTTTAGAAAGCTTCATTGTGTTTTGAATAAAAGGGTTATTATTATAGTCACTTTTACCATCAGTGTGAATTTTGCACGTGTTTAAGGCACCTTTCTGAAAATACGGTTGAATTTACTTACATACTGTTCCAAAAGAAGTTATCAATAATAATTAAAAATAAATAAATAAAGCAATAAAAAAATAATAATAATTGCAAGAACCTACCATAGTTTTCAGTTTCAGACAAACATGACTGTGTATATGCATCAAACTTGGTTCTTTGTGCGTCCTTTATATACGCCAACATAGAGTCACCCTTATCCCTTACTCTAGAAGGCACAATTCTTGACGGATCTTCACGAAACTTGATGAAATTTTATATTATCACCCGCATGAGTGAAGCAAATTTTCCTTTTTTTTCAATACCAAAGTTACCAATGAGAGCGTATAACTTTGTGTTAGCAAGCTATCTTTTAACTTACTAATGGTGAAGTTATCATTAACTCCGATACTACAATATCTTACTTTTTCGAGAGTATTGTTGATAGATAAATACTGTCTAAAGATAAAATGTTAATATTCTTTAACTATATAACGAGCAATGTTAAGCTATTTATCTATATGCATTGACTATTTTAAGAATGTATATTATATTGATATGGTGACAATCTTTATTTCATAAAAATATGTTACGTAAAAAAGACAAAGAAATATATTAATTAACTAATGTGATAAGATGTGGCAAAGTGGAAATATTTCTAGAAATAATCCAGACTAAGTTCAGATAAAGATGTTCATGTTAATAGTTAAGATGATAGCTTTAATATACGTATTAAGATATTACTAAAGAAACCATATCATTAATTAATATATTTAATTCTCTTCTTTTGTAGACGCTATAACCTCTATTTGCACTTAGTCACTTTTAGCTTGATTTGAACTCCTTATACGCTTCCGTAATAAACTCTATTCTATCTTACTCCAAGCTTTATTCTATAACTAATCTAGACTATCATAAACTCTTTTCTAACCCACTCCAAGCTTTATTCTATAACTATTCTAGACTATCATAACCTCTATTCTATCTTACTCCAAGCTTTATTCTATAACTCTTCTAGACTACCATAACCTCTATTCTAACTAACTCCAAGCTCTATTCTATAACTATTCTAGACTATCATAACCTCTATTCTAACTTACTCCAAGCTCTATTCTATAACTATTTTAGAGTATCATAACCTCTATTCTAACATACTCCAAGCTTTATTCTATAACTCTTCTAGACTATCATAACCTCTATTCTAACTTACTCCAAGCTCTATTCTATAACTATTCTAGACTATCATAACCTCTATTCTAACTTACTCCAAGCTTTATTCAATAACTCTTATAGACTACCATAACCTCTATTCTAACTTACTCCAAGCCTAATTCTATAACTCTCCTAGACTATCATAACCTCTATTCTAACTTACTCCAAGCTTTATTCTATAACTCTTCTAGACTATCATAACCTCTATTCTAACTTACTCTAAGCTTTATTCTATAACTCTCCTAGACTATTATAACCTCTATTCTAACTTACTCCAAGCTTTATTCTATAACTCTTCTAGACTATCATAACCTCTATTCTAACTTACTCCAAGCTTTATTCTATAACTCTTCTAGACTATCATAACCTCTATTCTAACTTACACCAAGCTTTATTCTATAACTCTTCTAGACTACCATAACCTCTATTCTAACTAACTCCAAGCTTAATGCAGTTACTCCAAACTATAATATATTATATGTAAGACAGATACAAATACAAATATTTTGGTTTGTGGTTATGGGAGTCCTTTTTGAAATACATCAATTGCTAATTTAATCCTTTTCACTTCTAACTCCTCAAATTTTTACTCATTTTTTCTCAATAAACAAAAATAAAGCTGATCAGAAATAACTCCGTGTCTTATTTTGTGTAAATTCAAAAGTTAACCAAGTAAATAACATTCATTAAATTCTTTTGTTAACTGAAATCTCAACAAACCGCCTGTAACCAAGATTAGCCTTTAGTTAATCTATGCATGAAAATATCGTTATTTTTTTTCCAGTGTTATTTAAATCTCGCTCACTGAGTGTCGTGACAAAAAGTAAGGACACTTTGAAAATTCGAATATGAGTTGATGTTTTTATGATATGTATTTTATCACAAATGTCGTAGTGTGGAATCACACCTGTTACCTAATAAAGTTATTTCAAATTATTTCTCAATATCTACCTAAAGATACGTCTTTCGAAATCAAAATCCCTAACAATGGGCATAGATATACCAGGTCAAAATATGAAGTTTTATGTAATTATAGATTGACTATAATTGTATGGTAGGTCTATTTATACGTAGTTTTACCATCTGAATTGGTTGTTTTTTTTTATTTTTCAGCAAAAGAATTATGGTGCAAAACATTGGACATATTTCTTGCTTCAATCTGTCAATAAACACGTAAATATATAATTTGTAGAATTCGATAGCTAATGGCAAATATGCTATTTTTAGTATTATTGATAAAAACGTGATGAACAATTCTATTTTAGATACATTAGATAATCATTTTGTACATAATAAACTAGTCTCGTATTTCATGGAAGGAATCGAGATATATAATTCCAGATTAAAATTACCATGTAATTAATACAATCATACCTTAGATTATCAAATCTAAAAAAAAATTGAAAGACAAGTTGAAGAAGAGAATTATTTATTCTTGTAGTGTTATTTTATAATATATCTATAGCATTGCATGTTTTAGGGGATTCGAGGGCTAAAGACGAAGACTACTTAAAGACCAAAGCTATTAATTAAACTAAATTAAGCCCCTTAGGCATCTTATTAGTATGAGTAATCTGTACAAATAAGAAGTTAATCTTCGGTTTAGAATTACCTTTGACCATTACTTTGTTTCTTTTTTTTTTTCGAACAGCAACAGGAACCAATTTCGAAAACAATCATCTTATATCTGTGTGGGCTCAAGTCGCAATAAGATCGAACAATAATTTTTGTTTATTTCCCCTTCTTTGCCTAAATTAATATTAGAAGATTGCCATTCCACTATCGTCTTTAACTAAGGAACTCTAACCCAATGGATCTTTCTAAAACTCTTTGTTACAATTCAAATAATTATAATTGCCCTAAATTGGATTTTTCCGTTTGTCAAGTGTTTGTGCAATCTAGTTGAACAACTGACAATACGGTTGAACTGCAACAGAAAGCAATCTGCAAAAAACTTTCTGTGTGGTCTCAAATCAAGTGGCAATTAGATCGAGCAATATTTTTTGTTTAGTTCCCCTAGAACTCTGACCCGTCCTTCTTGAGTTGATATCCCCACTTCCTCCTTGTCCATTTAGAGAGAAACAGAAATATATACAGAATGCCAAAGAGTGTTATTTGTTTTTTAAAATAACTCACGCCCAGCCGTGATAACCGTGGTAAGAAAGCGAGTTACTGCCACAGTCTGTAAACTTCTCCATTATGATGTATGTGCACTATTAACGAAAACAGCAAAACGACTCTCTACATTTCATATCTACTAAGGTTCTGCAAAAAGTACTGGATTGAAAATGTAAATGTATAAGAAATTAGGAAAAGAAGATCATTTTTAGAAGCCTTGAAATATAAGTAATATTCACCCGTATATATATTTGTAAAGTTTATTATATAACCAATACCAGAAATGGAAGCCATTCAACAACTTGTAGTTCTAGAACAGAGTGTCCTCTAGGCGGTCGAAAAATTTGGTATATCTTTGTGGTCTACGAATAATGAAACTATTCTTCAAAACGAAATGTGATATTTTTTGTTTTGTCCCCTAGTTTTATCAAAGACAAAAGTTTTCATTTTATTTAGTATTGCGGTATTTTGAATATAAAAGGTAATTTTTAGGTAACATGCCTCAAGTTATTCCAGTCGCATAATATGGGCTGGTACGGAAAAGGCGCCTCAAGCTCCGTGTGCTATACAGACTGTGCCGTTAAAGATCTGTAGACAATTGCTAAGAAAGAGCAGGCTAATGCTGCTGTGCTGGAAATATTCTCTCATTTTACACATCATGGCGTTGCCTATCTGTACATGTATTAGATGCATAAGAGAAAGATAAAAATTTCATTCCTATAAATGTTTGATTTTGAGACATTTCCAATGGACAACCAATAAAGCTCCTGAACTTTTCCAATCCTGTTTTGCCATGACAAAATAAAATACAAAACGAAATTAATATTTAAAAATGTTATTCAAAAAAGTACTTACTTATCTTTTAGACACAACACCTGTATATAATTAACAACAACAACAACGACGACAACCAAAATACACTTCTTGCTGCTTGATGTATAAAATTATGGTAGTGTGATAACAGGATATTGTTTCGAGATTAATTCTAATATATGTGGAATAAATAGATAAGATTCCTATTGACTTATATTTCATGTATGGACAGACTCGGCTGTCACCAGCTGTCATTCGTAAAGAAAATTAGCCAATAGAATTGCTTATTGAATATGTCAGTCAAATCACGATAGCCATCTCCTGTTTCCCAGTCGATTGTCTCCAAACTGATAATTTGCTTTGGAAAATGGTTAGAAAATAGTTCTTAGTTTCCTCTAAGGATTTCTCTTAACGTATAATTTATTTTGATAAATGCATGATGTTTCCAGTAGCCTCTGGCCCAGATTATAAAACCAGATCATCTGAGGATTTGATATTTTTCTCCAAGCCGAAAGTGATCGTTAAAACTAAATTTCAATAAACCTAATCTGCTCTGATGATAAAAAAAAATAAGCACGAAACAAGGCTAGCTCAATAATTCCTTGTTCAATTTATACTCAAAGTGTTATCCGTAAAAAAAAAAGATTACGTCCTTGTTTCATGATTATTAAAAGAAATCAAATCTTAAACCATAATTTAATAACATGATCTTATGGTATACTACACATAATTTATATTGTATACAACGTTTCAACAATTTAACGATCAGATGAAATTTCACCATTCCCCTCATGATGACAATGTAAATAGTTGAAATGTTGTGTTCAATAAAAGAGTAGTATACCATAAAGTTGTGTTTTGTTATTTAATGTGATTTCCATCCCCAAATGTCGCTCAGTGATTATTAAACAGTTATATGTTGACATCATAATAACATAGGTATAAGAAATATTTTCAAAAAAAAAATACAGCTTTACAGTTTGAACCGCTGAAAATACTGTTGCATCTCAATGTCACTTCACTTGCGAATGAAAGAAAGAAATTAACATGAGCATAGTTTCAGTAACCAAATTAAAAACTTTTCATCTTTTTCCTTGAAAATATTGCCTCTAGATTTTGAATTGTTTTTTTTTTTTACTATTTAGCGGAACTGTGTACAAACGGAAGTCAGATGTTTTCAGAGACAAGAAGAATTAGGTAAAAAATATTGGAAACAGAATTAAATACCTCTTAATGAAATCCGGATGACAATTTTGCCGTGGAAAGAGCGGTTGGTGCTGATAATGGTTGTCACTATTTGTTCACAAATTCTTACGAAATTACAATAATTTATTTAGGTATCTCTATTTTAAAGAGTTTCAATCTGTAAAGCTGAAATTATATGAAAAGATGCAATTTATTTGGAAAGATGCCTTATAACTTTGTTATTATGTCAAAATATATATTTATCCTATGGTCTGTATGTCTACTTTTTTGGTTTAATCAAGTTTCTTTGATGTCTAAGTGTATGGATTTACGGTTATGCTACGTCTAAAAGTCTTTAGAGATTCGAGTCCTCTCGGCGATCCCCACATAACACCACAACTCAGACAAGCCCCAAATAAGCTTGACTATCGTCAGGAATAACACAGCGGACATTTCTCAGACATAATCGCCGTTGAAACCGATTTTTATCCATGTACGGTTATAAATCAAATAAATTTTTGTTGAAAGGATATAAGACTGAGACAATTTGGGGCTTCAGCTGTATTTGCGTGTACATGTTCTTCGTTTGACTATCAACTCCATTTGTTTCATCCAAGGAACGAGAACTGCGGTGGCTCGCTAACCCGAAGGTCCAAGGTTCGATCCCGGCAATGAAAGAGCTGAACTTTCGGTTTTTTAACTCGGTTTCCCCCTGTCAGTGAAGGTTGGAGGGGCTAACATGGAAAAAGCTTCTAGTAGTTCAAGCAATAAACCTCGACAGATGGAAATCACAAAAAGAGCAGGCTAATGCTGCTGCCCTGGTAAAATTCCCCATGCACCCTGCATGGCGTTGTCCTTTTTCATTAGCCCAATATGTCTAGAAGAGTAGGACGTATAACTCCATTCATTTCATTTCATCTAAGGAACGTTGAGAACAGCTCAAATTACTTGCAGATGCTTTACTACCATTGTTGTCCATATATCATCTTTAATATGCTCGTAAATTGGCTGTTTTTATTATGTATACTTATTGATACAGTCGCATTTGTGTGTGTGTCGGGTTCGAGGAGAGTGTTTTTGTGTATCTCTCATAACATTTATTGTTCCTGCTAATAGATGGTAGGGAATACAGAATTATCATTTCTCCTACTTATACAGTGTTTGGCTGGTGTAGAGACAGAAAACTAAACCGGCAGCATGCTCGACCATAGTAGCATAAATAGTACAGCTTTCCTCAAACGACATCGTAAAGAGAAGAACAGCAGATAAAATGCATGCTTTGCCAGAATTAAAGGAAATGTCTATCTTTCCTGTTTTCAATAAATGAAATAGAATCGTACTACAAAATTGATATCACTTGGTCACTTTCTAAAACAAAAATATTTTAACCAAGTCTTCGGGAAATGTAAAATGTGGGTTCGTTATAAGCCGCTTCATTTATAACAGTCCAGATAAAAGATGTGTATATGTATATGTATATTTGAATCGGTCAAATTACAAAATAGTACACGATTAATAGAGTTGATTGTATAATATTAACGATTTGAAATTAACGAAAAGGAACAAGCATATCAAATAAGATGATCTGTAGGATATCATCTACGAATAATTGACCGCTAACACCATACTAATCAGCTGCTAATATATAATGACAGAATTGCGACATTCCACACTGAACATATAAATGATTACTTTTTACCTCTCGTTTTTAATATGATTATATCTCGATTAGAAGAACTAAACCATTCTAGAAGAAAATGAAAGCGTGTCTTTGGTCCAACCAAAGGGTATCCTTAAAAAATAAGAAACATCAGTCTTATTCCACACAAAAGTATTTTTATTAATTGCTACATATAAAACATTTTCCCTTTCGGATCTGAATTTCTAGAGGTACTGTATATTCGAGTGAATTGAATTTATGAGTTATATGTTTATTGCATGTTGGAATGAGTCATATATATGAATAGTTATTGCCAGAATGATAGTTCGATATCAAATTACTTCAAACTACGTAATCACTTATCGATTTACAATAGGTTTACAATTACAGTTCTATAATATAGAGTCTTAAAATCTCTATACGGTCTCCAGGGATAAACAACTGATAACTGTGTCACACAATATTGTAAATGATTTGAAATCCCAAACATCTTATTGCTCCTTTCGTTAATTACGCGTTCGTTGATTTTGTAAACCACACAATCATAATATAGCTATTTAAAAGAAATAATACATCTCGTCATTATATTATCTGTCCAAATGACACAAACAGAATCACAATCCAACAGTATACAATATAGTAGAATATATTACTACATATGATCCGTGTTACAAGAAGTCCTGTACCAAACTTAGTTTACATCTTTCACTTTCCAGGTTTACAGTTTATTGTCAGCAGGTGAAAGTCTTTGGTGCCAAATTTGACTATATATTCATGGGCACACACGTTTTTGTTACAGTATTTTTGCCGGTCCCTTAAACCGCGAGGATGCAGTAAGAAGAAACACGACAGGATTAACCTATATACAAGAATTGGAAAGAAAAGGCGTGTAGTGTATAATCCGAAGATCGAAGATAGCAGACCTGTATAATCCGAAGATCGCAGACCCCCAACTATAATCCGCAGACTACCTTTTTGAAATGTAAGTGAGAAACTCCTTCACAGATATCTTTCACAATTTTTTCCAGAAGTTGATGGAAATCCGATGGGTCAAATTGTTCACGGTTTTGTTCACCCCATAGGGATCGAAACTAAATGCTTCATATGCGAACATGATCCATCTTGTGCGTGTGGGCATCCTACCGAAGACTCGGGTCATTTTCTGCTCTTCTGTCCCAATTATACCATTCCGAGAAGAGATACAATACTGTCACTGCCATGGAATCCTCTACAAGAAAAAACACTACTGTGTGGTTCTGATAACCTCAGTGATGAAGAGAATGTACAGATATTCCACTCAGTGCACAACTTTATAAGACTGTCTAAAAGATTCAATATCTAGCTTTATTCGCTTTTGGAAGTCTCTCCACCAGTGTGACAAACCTTAACTACATATTATTGTGGTTCGTGTCTATATGTCTCTTTGCGTATCTAGATTGGTGATCACCCTATTGCATCATTCCTCTTGATGATTCTGCTTACATAGCTATGGAAGAAGTCCACATAATAATAACACTGCACATCGAACTCGCTGGCCTTGATTTTTTTGACTTTGTAAACCAACACTAGCTGAAAATCTAATAAACAACTCATTTGAGTTATTTTTACCTCAATAGTGAAATATAAATCCTATCATTATTATCATTATTCCTATTTGCAAATCATATATTTTAGTATCTTCCTGATCTTACTATTCACTTAAAGCTAACAATTTCTCCGGTTGACCAGTCCGACTATCTTTGTCTGCGGCCTCGTTTTGGGATCTGTGGACGGACTGAATACATGATGATGATGACCCCTGTCTGTTCTGGATACCCTCTTGCACTTTCTATTCTAATACTTTTTTATATAATATACATCATTATTCTTGGTATTTTTGTAAATATCTTATCATATTAATATTCAAAGTGTATTATACTATTTTTTTATGTATATTATACCTTATTGTTCATTTAGATATCAAGATGAATTGATTTTGGTAACGGATTAACATAAGCTTTAGCTTGTTTCCGAAACCACACTTATGTAATGTAATTGTTGTGTACAGTTGAAAATAAAATATTGTTTAAATCAACATGATTGCCACAGGATCATCACAAACTCCGAGAAATTTTGAAACATTCTGATTATTAATAAATCCAGCAAACAACAATCTTTCAACATTTGAGTTTTATAGAATTCTCCCTCCCCAAGAATTTTTTATATCACAACTACATCCTTATCATAGGCAACCTTAAACACTGTGCCAAAAGCACCACTCCCAATTTCCTCTAAATTTGAAATGTCTTTCCACTCAAATTTGGAAAATTGACAAAGCTCATTATCCTTCTTTACAGATATTCGTGAAGGTATTCTAAACATGAGTAAAGAAATTTTGGAAACACTCTCAAGAGAATCAAAATTACAACTGATGTATGTATCATTTCATTTATGTAATATAAGGCATTTACATAGGCAGAGTGTGCAAAAAAGGGGAAATATTCTTTATGGCCCAGTGAACAAGGGCAATATATGAATCAGCTGAGGAAATTCTCATTATTGTAATGCCGAGTCAGTCCTTTGAAGTCAAAGATCAATCGTATTCAAAGCTTTGGACATCAAAAGATAAGTCAAATTATTGTGACCTTGCAACATCTTATTACATGTATACCATTCAGACACTATACATAAATGCAGTAAATAAAATTAATCTTAAAAATGTGAAAAAAAAAACAACAAAACTGCAGCTTTTGAAGAGGGTCTGCGGATTATAGTTGGGGGTCTGCGGATTATAGTTGAGGTCTGTGGAATATAAGGGGGCTGCGGATTATAGTTGGGGTCTGCGGAATATGGTATAGGGGGTCTGTGGATTATATTTTGGGGTCTGCGGATTATAGTTGGGGTCTGCGGAATATAGTATAGGGGGTCTGTGGATTATAGTTGGGGTCTGCGGAATATAGTATAGGGGGTCTGTGGATTATAGTTGGGGTCTGCGGAATATAGTATAGGGGGTCTGTGGATTATAGTTTGGGTCTGCGGAATATAGTATAGGGGCTCTGTGGATTATAGTTGGGGTCTGCGGATTCTAGTATAGGGGGTCTGCGGATTATAGTTGGGGTCTGCGGAATATAGTATAGGGGGTCTGCGGATTATAGTTGGGGGTCTGCGATCTTCGGATTATACAGGTCTGCGATCTTTGATCTTTGGATTATACACTACCGTTTGAATTCAGTACAGCACTTAAGAGTGGACCTGAACGTGTCTTGATACATCAAGTGCTTATTTACTTTGGGATGGCGGGAGAGAAATGTTTACCTTTATTTTTGATAGGGGAATTCTATCTCTGCTGAGTAGATCATCAGCAGATGTCATTTAATTAAAGCAAATAAATCATGTACAGCCCATTAAAGGCCGAATTATTTCCCTCATGTCAGATTAACTACCAACTCAACAATACTTTTGAACACAGATTTAATTTAGCTGAAAGCGGAAATTAGTTTGTTAACAGCCTCCGCATTTTTGGTTTTGTCGAAAACGCTGAAGGCTGCTTTTGGCATCACTTCAAATTTCCGGCTGACGTGTGTGGTCCTGAAAAGTATATTAGTATATCAGTTTAGGACTATACATTTTTATGCATGTAATTTATAAAACGATTTAAACAAAAGTTGAAATTTGTATAAGTTCACTCAACCTCAAAGCACGTGGAATTTCGAAATTGATAAAATATATTTCAGATTTTCACAAAAGTCTCAGGTGTATGTTAACTTAGGTAAGGAATTTAATGATAGAATAAAGATAAAAAAGAACATTTAGTAACTTGTCACGGTTGGAATTGGTAGGAGACAAGATTTCATCATCGTCTGGAAAGGTTGAATGTTATTATTATGTCTGGGAATTTCATTGATGTGAAAG